>JAUMJK010000574.1:1200000-1772500 GCA_033558105.1 Coccyzus lansbergi | reverse complement strand
TCGGCTTAAAATGTATGAAGTATTTCACTTAGGCTTTCCTCCTTCCTGTAATTTTACTATATGCCTGAGGAATTCACCTCCATGGTGAATTGGGTTGTTTACAGTTGCATCCTTAATCTGTTCACTTTATTATTGTACATCTGAATCCCTGGTGACAAGTATATAAGGCAACATGAAGATGTCTGTTCTGGTCTACCTGTGATAAAGACTAGAGAAATTGCTTGGACTTGTGTGTGATCTCATGTGTTAGTTTGACAAACCCTACTAGAGGAACAAGGTGCCCAGTCCAAATGGTGTGCAATAGATGTCTGTAGGTTACATTAGTTAAGTGAAAGCCTCTGCCAGGCCTTGCTGTAGGACATTGTCTTACCAACAGGTAGTTCTAGCATATTAGAGGCATAAAACAAAGACTCAGAAAAGTCATGGAAAATCTAGACCTATACAAACTTACTGCAGTTTCTTCCGATAGATTTTATCTCAAGAGACTCCAGTGAAGCTGAGCACTGAAAAAGTTGCAGGATGCAAATAAGCTGTTAGAGACAATCATTAAATTGTTTTGCAGTTGATGAGTCTCAATGTTTTGAGAGTTGAAACTCCTTTCCTGTTTGTGATCATCTCTCAGGACAGGAACTACTGTTCTAATTACTGCTAATGAATTTGAGTATTACCGTCTGTCTTTCCCCATAACTTCATGACTGAAATAAATCGATCCCAGAAAGTCTGAAGGAAGTGTGTAGCACAGAACATGATCTTGTACAAGGCAGGCTACTGAATTATAGTATGAGAAAATGTGTTTTCTTGATTGAGAACAGAGAATGAAATAGAAGTGCTTTGTTTGGTTTTGTAGTGTGCATGGGGATGTAGAGGAGAAATGCAGTTTTCTTTTTCTTTGTCCTTCCCCCACCGCCTCTTCCCTACTGGAACCTGTGTGTTGATTCCTTCTTAATAAACTTCAATTCTTTGGAATTAATGCCTCAGTACACTAATGCTTGAGGTGCTTCAGGTATCGTTTGCATTTGTTTAAATTTAAACAACTCTTTGGAGATTTGACTGATATGTTCAGTAGGAAATGGACAGCTGATGCAAGCAACCGTTGAGAAGTTCAGGAGCATTGATGTTTGGTTTTCATCAGTGTGTTACTGGTCCCCACAGTCTCTTGGAAGGTGCTCTACTGCTGGACAGTTCCTTCTTTGGCTACCTGGTGATGATGGTACTGCCAGTCTCCTTCAATAGTGGTAAAACTAGGAACAGGAAATAAATACATTACATAGTGACCTTCTGTCAAGTTTGCTGGAGGAAAATGAAGCAAAAGTTTAAATGAAAATAACAATTTTTTTTTAAATTAGTTTGGTTTTTTGGTAGAAGGCAAGGCAAACATAAACATGAGAAAACAGAATGTGGTAATAAAAGGGGAAGGAAGTGGAAAGACGCAGAAAAGATAAAGAAAATAAACAGGTTTGAAGGCTTTACAAGTTTGGCCTTAATATCTGAAGCGTAGTTTTCTCTTGGGAATTGCACTTACTTGATTATGTTCAGAAGGTTTGAGTGGTATGTTCAAGATGCACTGTGAGAAGGGCACCAACTCTGAGAGAACATTGTTTCTCATTTCCAGGAACTGCCCTAGTTGTTTCCACATTATATGGGTTCTCCTAATACTTAGTATAGATTTGCCTATGGATAGGATGAGAGAATTTGATGCAGACATCAAATCACATTTGTGCCTGCAGGTTTATGCAGGGTGAAATCTTGTCTTCCTTGATTTATCACAAAGGTGTAATGGTGATGAAGATGAAAGCCCCTTGTAGAATTCCTGTATTTATTAAAGCACCACCATCTCGCTTCCTACCCCACTGTGTGCCAGCTAGCCTGGGCTGCCTGTTGCTACCAGTTACTGCTGTCTGTGTGCAGAACGAACACTGTAATAGCTGCAGAAACCATCAGCAGTCCTGGCCCATGATTATACCAGACACAGCATTTATATTTTCCAAAGATCTTTATCTTGGTGACTGTCTAGTTGTTTTAAGCAGTCTCTTAATGGATCCGGCTGTAGCTAATGGGGAGGATGGGGCTGAGCAGCAACAGAAGAGCAGTGGTATGAAAGGCTTTTTCTAACAGTATCTAGGTAAGGAACTCATGTAGTGTTTGTACATGCAAGTTTGGAATAAAATGCTACCTTTTCAAAATTGCACTGCTGTGTTTTGTTCACTGCTGAATTCTGTAGCCAAAATCTTACCTCTTTATAAGTATGTTTCTGGCCTTTGTGTGCCATGCAGCACTGTTACCTAGAGTCCGTAAAGATACTCTGGGTGTTGATCTCATACGTCTTCACCACTAGTGCTTACCACTTTAAGACACTGTCTGTAGTTATGATTATTTCTTTCCCTGTAGCTGTTTGATCTCATTTAAGGGAGATAGGTGTATTGCAGTCTTTTATTCTTAATCCATAGTTATCTGTCTTTTTTTCCCTAGAGTCTGGGTAGCAAAACAGTTAGCATCACCATCAAATGTGATGTAGACATGTTATCATTTTAATAATTTGAAAGATGAAATTACTTCCTACAATTGCCTGCCTGTGAATTAGCATCTCCTTGTTAAAGTTTGTCTGTTGGTATTACAGGAAACAGAAAGAGAGAGACAGAGACACTCAAACTTATTTTGAAGTTTTGGTTTTTTTTGGTTTCTTCCATATTGTCAACATGGAGACTTTTGAAGGGGGACTTCTCAGCATAGCTTGATGCTGAAGCACCCAAATTAAATTTGGTGGGTCCAGGCTCAACCTGATTTCTCGCATTTGGTGAGGCCTTTCCTGGGACACCAGTACTGCAAGTGATGGATTGTGTATTAAATGTGGATGATAATCACTGCTTTGAGGAGGAAGAGGTGAAAACTGGTCCCTCAGTGACTGTAGCTTCTCTCAATAGTGACCCATCTCTGGTCCTGCTCACCTCTCCCTGGGAAAGGAGAGAAATCAGAGCAAGTCAGGGCATAACACTTGAACCAGAGATTGTTTTCACAGCAGCAACAGCTATAACAACTTAGTCACGGTTATCTAGAATTTCACAGGGTTTGGACCACTGGGCAGACAAAGGGAGGGTTGACCTGTTTCATCCTACAGCAGGAAGTTTATCACCACTGCAAGAAAGATGAAAGCTGCTGTGTAATTTTGCCAGGACTGATGACTGCAGTGAGATTCAGCCCCAAGAGCAGAGTTGATATCTTTGGGTTTGTTCCTTTTTGTTGTTTCATATAATTTTTGTTTTCCCCTTTTGCTGAGCCAGCTGAAGTAACTCTCAGGCTAAGCCAGATGCCGTCATAGCATATGTTCAGCCTTAAAGGGCTACAGGGACAGGTTGAGTGCTTGTGAAGCACAAAGGTTTATTTACAGAAGCATACTTCCCGAAACAATTCTGTTTTCCAAAACTGTGCGAAGTGTGGTCATAATCTGTTTGCACAGCCTGCCTTCCCTCCAGCAGAACAAAGTAAATACAATCTTAGCAAAATAAATATAGAGTTTTCTGTTGCCTTACTCTGTTGTAAAGTGATCGTCCCTCTCTTTTCAGATACACTCTGGCCAGCATTGTGTAGAGTTGATGCCTCACCTTGAAAAATTAGCCAAGGAGAAGAGAAACTGCATTTTTTCCTGTGTAGCTCATATGAGCAAGGGAGGAACAGTTGTTAGCTGCATAACTCAGACTTTCTTTCATTGCCTCTTAAGTACAGGGATTTAGATGTACCAGAAAGAGTATTAGGAGCTGATGGGAAGACTGATGTCTTTGATCTGAGTGTTAACTGTATCAAGATTTAAATACTGTTAATGACCATGGAGTTGTCTTTGGCTTTTCCAGAGGTTTTTGCAAGGTTCACCAAAAGCAACTAAAATTGTCTTTTGAGCATGGTCTTGTACTCAAGTTCAAAAATGTTGGGCGCAAGGTGGCCAAAATGAAGCTGCCAAATATGCCTGGCACTAGCATTTTTTCAGACAGAACCCATGCTGCAAGTGCTGCAAGGTTTGCCAGGGCCAGAGTTGCAGCCACATCGGAGAGCAAATTGTCGTGGATACTGTGCTATTAAATATTTTGATGCTTTACCCTAACAGGCAGTGTGGCTAGGAATGCTCTTTGGTAGCCCAAAAAGTCATGTGTCGTGGGGTCAGTGGGAGGTTTTCAGCTGCAAGCTGTAGTCCGAGGTTTTGCCCAGATGCCCTCCCCTACCCATCTTCCCAGGTTTTTGAAGAAACCACTTTTATTCCCCTCACATTGATACATGATATAGCTGAGTGGCAAATGTCTCTTGTTTTCTGATTGGAGAGCGTATTTGAATGTTTTTTGCTCTGTATGAAGCTTGTTCATTACAAAAATGACGAAACAACCAAACCATTCCATTTCAAGTTTTAGCAAGGTTGTGGTGTTTTTTTTTTTTTATCAACAGTTCACTGTTGTTTTTTGCGAATATGTAATTTTGCAAGAATGTATGAAAAAGATCAAGAACGCTGTTTACAGCCCAGGCAGAAACTTTGTCGCTGTGGTGGATCTGTGCTTAGGCAAAGTGCTAGGCTAATCATGTTCGTGAATCCAAGTAGCATGATTCTGTGTTCTCCAAATGAAACAAATGTAATCTTAAATGAGGTCCAGTCAGTAGATTTACAGCGCAGCAGCTACTGAAAATCTACTTTGCTTGCCTTGTGTTTCTTTTTACATGCCTTTCTTCAACTGCACTGTTCCCTACTAAACTCTAAAGGATTCCAAATCTTTAATCTTGAGCTCTTTGATAAACTTGTCCCTTTGTTATATTCTGCAATAGGAAAGAAATACCATTTTTTTCAAGTCATCTCTCAAAAATATATATTTTTAAGTTTTAACAGATCCAAGAATGACTTTTATTGCATGTGAAGTCTTAATGAAGCATGATACTTCGTTGCTGCTCTTAGACATTCAGTAATAGGTATGTGCCTGGCTTTACTGTCTCCTCGCTCATCTGTTTTTGTCTAGTGCTGTAGTTCCTCAAAGAAAGATTCTTTTGCAGATTAAACATTTTGAAGACCTCAGAAGGACAGATTTGTTCCTGGATGGAGCATGGCTCTTTTAGGGAGGAGAGTCCATGATTTGGAGAGCTTTTGTCTGAGAGGAATCATTGCATTTCCCAGTGATGGAACTTTTAGGAAGTGAGTGGCCAAACAGAGATAAAAGAGGTACTGCATTTTTTTGCTAGGAGAAGTAATTTCAAAAGGCAGGTAATGATGGATAGGATTTTTTTTTTGCATTCTCTAGCACTCACAGTTAATCAAAGAGCTTGTTTTCTCAGGTGCAAAGAAGCAACAGAGAAGGCAACACTACTGTTTTAGGAACTTTCTAAGCTTGTTTTTTGTACAGAGTGATATAAACTAAACACATGATGGCAAATTATGCCATAGAAGTTTATTAGTACTTCTTTGGGACAAATTTCCGCTTAAGAGGAGTGCTAGTCTTTCTGCAGAAAATTACAATAGGGAACAGCTTGTTTGTCTTAGTGGTTTTCCTGTTTATAACACATGGAGGAATATCAGTCTGTGCGGTAATCTCAGACACACATGTACACGGTCAATTTATCCTATCCAAACTGGGGAGTACCTAAAATTATCACCCTTTCATTTTGCTACCCTTAGGAAGGAATGAGCAAGGCACTTCATTGGGAAACATTGGAGGCAACTTCCAACAGAAAACTCCTCTTTAGGCTAAAAAGAGAACAATTAATTTTGTTGGCTGCGGTTTCTGGGTACGTTCCAAATATGTATAACCTCCTTGTAGTCAGAACAGACTTGGATCTCCTGGGAGACTCTTATAGATGCTGTGTTTGGTTTGGTTTGGATGGCAACGTGTAATGTTAGTCCAGTGCCCTAATTCATACTGAAAGTGCCTGACAATATATTTGAAGAAATGTAGGAGTAATAGGTTGCAGACATGGAGGGTTTTTGGCAGAAAATGCCTTTTCTGCCCACTATGTAACTTCAGTTGTGGAACTTAATTAATCTTGAACTCCTGAGGTATACAGTTGAGGAAAGGCCCATAACCTGTGCCATTACTCTGACCTCCACACACCCACTGGCATTTTTGTATGCAGTGGGGTAGGTACAGGTGATATGGTTGTACTGGTCATCAAAAGTGAGTTCAGAATTTTTTCCACTTGCCCACAAGGCCTTTGACTGGATAGAAAATGTTTAAGTTTTTTTTCTGACTTTATGTACAAGATGTTCTTATGGATATGACGCATTAGGAATATTAGCTTGCACTTCTCCAGTGTGTCATGATTTTACAATGGCCTTTTCTTTGCTGCACCAGAGATTTTCCCGATCAGATTCCACCAAGAATGTAATGTAGCAACTACAGCATTTCACAGAAAATTTAATCAGAGGATCTTCTAGCCAGCCTTTATTGTCAAGTTTGGTTTTTTTCTGCCTAAGTTCCAGTTATTGGTGTTAGTGATTTCTCATACAAAACACAAACAGTTTCCTGTTAATAAAGTGCTTCTTGAAATTACTTGTGAACACTTTTCTCCATGAAAAACTGAAAAATACTTCATAATGAATGACTCGTGCATGCTTTTCATGCAAGTGAGATTATTTTATTGCCTACTAGTTTTTCTAGCTATTTTTAATCCCTGTTTATTTGTAGGTTTTGAGGTACTGAATATGTTTCACTCTCCCATATTTGAATGTGCCTAATACCGTAAGGCTAGGACTAGGTGATAGCCTGACTGTAATAGCAAATAATAATGAAAAGGAAGAAAATTCCTGGAATAGTTTATATTGTGCGCCAAGGTCTGGTGTTAAATTCTAGAGTGAAATATGATGAGTTAGCTGTAAATCTAAGGGAATCTTGTGTGAAGTAAAGTAAATTTACTACTTCCTTCTTCTGGCACACACACTGCATCACTTAAGATTTCCTTAGATGACAAAATAAGTTTAAAACACAACTGGTTAAGCTTGTCTTGACTTAGTAATTTTCATCCTGTTAGCAGACACAACTTCTTATTTGACTAGATTGAGCATTAAGGAACTGATGTTAATGTCACTTCGGTGAGAAGAAAATAGTGTAAAACAGAAACAACTAACAGAATATAAGTTAAAACAGGCTATGTCTTATATAAATATATACCTTTTTTCA
The DNA here is from genome assembly GCA_033558105.1 of Coccyzus lansbergi. Lineage (NCBI taxonomy): Eukaryota > Metazoa > Chordata > Aves > Cuculiformes > Coccyzidae > Coccyzus > Coccyzus lansbergi. The sequence goes on along the minus strand of JAUMJK010000574.1, from coordinate 1,765,361 downwards.
CTTATTTTTTACATGCTGGGATATGGAAAACACCAAATGAAACAACATTAGCCACGAAAAAGTGGTTTTTGTGAAGCCTATGTGTATAGGGACAATAGTCTGATGGGAAAGGCTTTTAAAATCCCTTCTGTGTAAAAGACTGCATACAAATTTGGCTTGTGTGCGCGTGCTCTGGAAACTAGAAATGATGTGAAAATTGAAAGGCTAGAAACTTCATCATGCTCCAATGAATGGAAAAAAATGTTGAACTGTATGTAAAGTTTTTATCCTGTTACATCTCTCCCTTTCACTGGGGATAGGCAGTGGATCATGAATGCTTTGAGAATTGACTGGATAGATGCAAGATGTCTTGAATGTTTTTAGGAAACATTGAGGTTTTCAGTCCTTGAATAACAAAAAAAATGTGGCAAGTGTTACTGCAAGTGCAAAACAGCAGCAGTGTTGGAGCAACACAATCTGTAAACTCTGATTTTTGCTTTTCAAGTTCTGCCCTGTGTTTCAGGTACCAGAGCAAAAAGTTGTAAAGTGGAACCTTTTTTGTTATTGCTTCCTCGTAAGGATTTTCTTTATTTGGAGAAAACAGGTAGTTTCATGCAATTGCAATAGCTATAATATACTCATTTTAAATCACTGAGTGGATCACTATGTCACTCTGAATCACTCCTTTGGTTATGTGCCTCAGTGGGTAATGGCTGTTTCATGCTCTGGTAAAGTACAAAAGCCTGAGAAACTCATATGTTAAAAACCCCATTTTTTTATGAAAAATAGTACTGCTGTGAAAGTGGTAATTTGAGGTGCGTGACCTTCCACCCCAGAAGCAGCTTGCCCAGGAAAGGTTATTGGTTTGTCCCCATTCAGTGAGCTGTGCAGTTCATGGTGAAGAGGAGGTTAGAGCCCTCCAGCTTTAAGTGGCCACCTATGAGCTCCCTATGACTTGGGGATGTTGGTGGGGACCCTGGCACATATGAGTGTTCAAGAAATCCACTGCTTGATTGCAAGAAGAGAGCTGGAGGAGGTGATTTCCTTTTTCTTGTGTTACCCATGGCATCATTTCTAGTAAAGCAGTCCCTGTGTGCTCTTGAATCGCAGCAGCAAAAATCATGAGCTGGCTTTGAGAGGCCGAGCCCCAGAGCACAGCCAGGTCCAGGAGGCCAGTCCACGGCCTGTTCCTAGACAACATGAACACTGCAACCCTGGCAATAGAAACTGATGGCAAAAACCATCCCAGGCTTTGGCCTGGATCTTGCCTGGAGATCAGGGCAGACCCTGCTCACATGAGACAGCATTTTCAAAACCTTTCCTGAGCCCACTAATTATGTCTGGTGTGTGGGAATAGGTGAATGTTTAAGCCAGTTAGGACAGCACTTCCACCGCTGGTATTTCCATTCCTGCTAAATGCACTGGAACAGTTTCTGCCTGTAACTCTGCTTGACCACTACATATTTAGTCAATTGTGGCAAAATATATCCCTGAAATGGAGGCATCACATGCAACTGTGCTGTGACACCATACACATTGCAAGCAATAAATATTATCCAATGCACTAGGCTTTTTTGTCCCTTTCAAGAACTTGGACAAATGCCAAAATTGGTTTCTAAACTTTATATATGAGACTTAAATATTTGTGATGATTCACTTTTCTTTCCTTACTGTTTTGAGAACAGTCTTAATTTTGCTGTGCATTGATTTTGTTGGTCTTTTTTTGCATTGATTCTCTCTCCCCTTCTGTAACAAATTGGTGTAGTGTCCTATGCTTATGGAAGGCTGGTGGGTTCAACATGACGTTACTTGCTTTAGGAAACAAGCAGAATGTACACAGGACTTCTGCCATGCTCCACTCCTACCCATCAAAACAGCTCTCTAAAACGCTAACATTTCTGACTGCATAATCTGTATGTATCTTACTTTGGTGTCTTTTTTGACTTGCAAAGAATACTCCTGAGTGAGATCAGGGACAAGCTTTGGTACAGACCTTTGTATGTACAGAGTTCATGGCTACAAACAATCAGGGAGACAGTCACTGTAATGGATGAGAAATTTGAAGATTTTGATGTCTAAGGGGTTCTTTTCTTAGAACAGTTATCCACAAAATATACTAAAAGAGTCTGTAAACTATCTAAATCTTTTGAGAAAGCAAAGTTTAGGTTGGAGGTTCCCATTGGAGGCTTTCCATACCTACCCTTCCCAGTTCTGCCTGTCTGTAGATGCTTTGCAGGGGTGTTTCTAGTTCCAGTCAGAACCATAAAGAAAAGAAAGGTCAGAAATAATTAGTAGCTTATTAAGAAAAATAAAAAAATCAAAAGCTCGAAAAGGCTCATGCCAAGTTTTCTGTATGTGTTTTATTTTTGATATAGCCACAGTCTTTGCCATCTGAACAGTGCAGTATTCTGCTGGTGGCTGAGAAGCAGGCAGTAAGTAGCTATGAAGAAAAAAATAAGTAACTATGAGGAAGATATGAAGAGCATCAGCAATGTATATATTTTTATATATATATATCATGTACTTCTAATGTTAATATGCAAGGACTATTTAAATGAATTTAGGATATGATGATGTATTTTTTATTGTCATACTTTGCCCATCTTCCTTGTCAGCTTAAGTTTTTTTTTTTTTCCTCCCCAGATTCTCTGTGGAGGTTTGGAGAACTTACAGTCTGTGTTACACAGGAGATAAAGGGAAATCCAGTCAGCCAGATAAATGCTTATCAGCTTTATAAATGCTTTATTTTGCAAAGGACTTATTACAATCGATAATAGATTGATACCTGGAAATCTTCTTCACAGAAAACCAGATGTTGCTTGGTGTGTTGGCTTTCTTACTACTCAAACTCTGCTTATTCTGTTGAATGCATTCCTCCAGTGCCAGGCTGGATGATACATGTTGCCCATCAGACAACAGTGTTGTGCAGCAGTTTTCCTTTGCCAGCAGCTCAGCATTATCCAAAAGGAGCTTGATTTATGATCCCTGGAGAGCATGGCATATATGTTAGCTTAGATTGCCAAGAAGTGTGCTGCCAAACTTACATTCCACTTAAGAGCTCTTTGGTCTATGGTGGAGCTACAGCTGACTTTGAGCTTTGGCAGAAGAATTTAGTGTACCTCTACTGCAGACTGCTGCTTCTTATTGTCAGGTGACAACTATCAAAACTGTGTGTCTGTAACTAGGAGTTGCAGTGTGCCAGAAGAATGTGCTGATTTCCTTAATAGGTATTTAATTGGTAATAACATAGTTAAGGAGAGGTATGAACAGGTTTTGCTTATTTGTGTACCGCTTGCAGCTTTGAACACATGGAATATTCTTATTTAGCTTTGTCTTCAACATTTGATCTATGTCCCATCCTCAGAAAAGTTTTCACTTTTGAGGTGTTGCAAGAAGTTATTTTTGTAGAAGCATACTACTGAATCTGGGTATGAAAGACAGGACCACAGTGAGCTGTGGCCTGGAAATTATGATCTTATGTATACAGTAAACACAGATGATGGAAGTCTTGACCTATGCAGTTGCTTCACTAGACAGATGGATAAAAACAGAGAAATATATGCAAGTCTATTGCATTCCTTTAGGACGGGCCTTTGGGTCATAAAGTATACAAACAAATCTTTATTTCTACTTTACTATTACTACCAGTAATTTACTAATATTCAATAAATATGTACAAATTTTGAGGAGGCATTTTTTATACAGAACATTGCTGATTAATGAACTGGAATGAACTCCAGTCATTTGCATAAGCAAGCCTTCTGCTGTTCCCCTTTTCTCTTACTTTGGAGTAGTCATATTAATATGAGGAGGAAATGGAGTGATGCTAGTTTTTGTTAGTTATGTTTACAGAAACCATCCCTAATCAAAACTTGTTTGAAAAGAAAGCATGTTTAGAAGGAACTCTTACTGTGCTAGTCATGAACAAAAACGCATTTAGGAAAAGTCCTTTACTCTTCAGTTGTGAGAATCTGTCAAGACTGCTCTTACTCTCTTTGCTTGGAAATCACCGTGGAGTAGATAATCCAAGGAAGCAGAAGTCACTGAGGGGAATGAGAGGTGGCTGCAGCTCTTCATAGAGTTTTACTTTCCATATTTATCTCAGATAGATCTCTTTCAAGTGTGGGTTTTATAAACACAATTCCAAAGGGTAAAAATGGTTTTTACCAGCTGGTGGATGGAGGATTTTGGCGCTAAGCAGTACCCTTTAGAAGTGTTTACTATCACCAAAACTCAGTCCTATGGAGGCAGTGGTGAGTAAGATGGATGAGCATGGTATTGGGAGTCAGCACTGCCCTTCAACCAGAGTGTGGAGTTTACTACATGACCTATTGTAGCTAGATAACACATGTGGTTGAATTTTTTTAAATCAATTAAATTTATGCTTTGTTACATTCTATATGTTTTTATTTGTAACTTTAAAAAAAAGTTTTAGGGTGGCATTTGCAGATGAATCTTTTCAGAAGACAGTCTTCGAGTTTTTGTCGAAGCACTGAAAACAGGTGCAATTTTCCTTTTTTTTTTGCATACAAGTGGGTTTTTTCCATGTAATCTCTTTCCCAAGTAGTGCAAAGGGACTAAGATATGATACTGAGCATATTTCATTCCAGCTAAGTCATTAAAGCTTGTTACCATGTAGCACTTTAGGACCCCTTGAAGAAATAAATTATTCTGTTGCAGAGGAAGGTAGTATGACTTAAGACATTTTTGAGAAGCTTGTCTGAAGCAATGCCAACAATGGTCATTTGAGAGAAAAAGTAACAACAGCACTGGCATAAATGACTGACATGTGTGACTGGATGGTACTCATCTAGCCACACTTTCCATATCTGTAGCTATTCACCTTCAGTTACCCTTAAAATTAATGGCAAGAAATTAGCATTTTCAGGGTGTAAGTAATTTGGCCTGCTCCACATATGTGTTTTAGGGTGAGACAGGTCAGACTCAATTGACTAGGTCTCCGCTGGCTCACAAGAAAGCAAAGGGCAACTTGTTGGGGGTAGACATCTGGAATACAGATGTCTGCGTTTTGCCAAATGAATCCCACTCGATCCAGTCTAGGGTTAACTGACATTATTTGAAAGTTAAGAAGGATAAATGCTCAGTTGGTAATGATGCACTGATCTGTTTCCAATACTATATTTAAGTTAATTGGACTGAATTTTAGTGAAAGGAGTGGAATAGAGAAGTGGTACAATCAAAACCCACTTTACACCCAGGCAGCGTCTGCAGGCAAATAAGAAAAAAATTATAGCCGAAAAACCTGATCTGAACTCAGCTCGGGACATAGAATTTTTGGTTGAGTGAAAAGAAGTGGAAGTGAGCAGAGCATGACTGCTGTCCTGTTCCTATCTTTTCTGTCTACTGGTCATGGAAGAAAAGATATAGAAGTATTTTATATAGCCAAATCCTACCAATTTGCTTTAGCTTCACCAAAATATAATGTGATGGCTATCCATAATCAGTAAATTTGTATACCTCTATTACAGTTAGAAGTATACTGTACCACCTTACTTTAAAATGGCAACCAATGCATATAGGAGCTCGTCTTAGTCTTTCTTTTGGTTGTTGTAGTAGTAGCTCAATCAGAGGCCTGATGAACAACCCAACAGCTGTGAAAGATTTTAGCTAAATGGTTTTAAATAGTTTATATTACTCTCGCTAAAGAGCTTAGTGGTAACATTGTTATGATCTACTACTTTTTCATATTTGAAATGCCTGTAAAGTTACCTTGTGTTTGAAGGCAATTGTATTTTACAATTCATATTTTGAAAACTGGGTGGGCATAAGGGTAAAATATGCTTCTTGGAAATGAGATGCACATGAATTCAGTAGTACAGCTCTCTTAAAATTGTTGACATCATTTCGGAGTTTGGAGAACAGATCGTGGAGTGTAGAAGGTGGATGGTAGGACGTGGGAATGTTAATGCAAGTTGCTAGCTGAGGTTTGTGCTTGGACTCTGCCAGGATCAAATGCCAACAGCTTTTTCTTCTAAGCAATGTCCACAACTGTGTTAAACACTTTAGCAAGCAAATCTGTAGGATTGTGGGATCAACAAATTCAGGCATTACTTCTGCTCTAAGCATTCAGAGGTGCTTCCAGCTTAGTATTGAGAGGAATAAGTTTCTTTTCCTTCCTTGAGAGGAGTAAAACCTCTGGGACTTGAGGGATTGTCTGTGTATGTTTCTGTGTAATGCAAGACTTAACCAAGAGGTGAAAACATGCAGAAAGTGTTTGGAATTTTATGAACTGATATATCATATGGCTTTGAGAGCTAATTATTCTCGTGTCTCCAATGCTGTGTGATTAGCTATATCTCCAGGAAGTTATATTATACTTTCTTGGTCCCTCAAAACATAAGGTGTTGATGAAATGTCTGTTCTCATGTTCAACTGTTAAACATGTAAATTGAGATTTTGTGTTAAGGTTTTGCTGACTCATTTGCTTAGTAGGCTTTACTACCAAGATCTTTCAGATCTGTCTACAGTCATGGGAAAAGGGGAAAAATGGCTAAAACATGTGAATGAGCATTATTAAGTAAAGCGAAAATTTTACTCTTCTCCAACTTTCTTTTGATTTTTTAAAAAGCTCTAGTGGGATCTATTTTTTACATTACTTTTATGCCCTGACATAATTAACTAGATTCATGACAAAATAAATTGTAAACCCCACTTAATCCATCCCTCAACAGTTTACCATCCATTATAAACTTAGATTTGCTTTCAAAAAGAGATTGGAAGAAAGAGTGCAGCATCATCCCTCTGGCAGACTGAACTCTAATTTCAAAGAGAGATTTCTGGAGTGGGAGAAGCAGTGATATGACCTTTGTTTGCTATGTAGGATATGACTCCGTGTAAAAAAAGCATGCAGTAGTGGCTTTGAGGGTGCCTGGCTGACCTGTTGCCACAGATTAAAATAAAATTAAATAAATAAAGTTGTAAAACATTAATTGCTCGTAGAAAACATAGCAGTCAGCTAATTTGCTGTTTTATTTCATGCAAGTCTTCAATTTTCTATGTAAAGTCAACAGTTTTGCAAAAAAATCCAGTTTTTCTCCGCAAAGATTTTAATATTCGCTTGTTGAATCACTGTAACCTCCTTTGTTCAGCTGAAATGAACAAATATATACGACTGAAGTAACATTGGCAGTATGTCTGAAAGCAAAAGAACATGAGGCTTGTCCTTTAAAAATTGCTGTGTTGAGGTTGATGCAAAGTGTACACAGGTCAGTGGAAAGAGCTGTGCTGATCTGAAGGGGCTTTCACTGGACACTGTGACAAAGTGGTGGTACTTGGTAATGGGAAGATGTTATGGACAGTAATGAGAAATCATTGCCTTCCTATAGCAAACAAAACTTTTGCTGACAAATTGTATTGTTACTGCAGCAGATCTTCTTCAGTCTTATCAAGTTTTGTTGCCCCAAAAGTGAAAGACTGGATTGTCTTTGCTGTGGGAAAAGGAGGGAAGAGAGGTGGAAGAAGAGTTGTTCTTGCTGTCAGTGGGTGAGCAAAATAATGAGCAAGCTGTAGCACTGACTTATCATGTAGGCAAGCATGGTCCTGAAACCACGGTTACTGTCCCATGTGACTTGCTTCAAACTATAGACCTACAATAGCCTAGATTTTAGGTTATCATCAATATAAGCAGGACCGATGTGCTGCCTTAGCGGTTACCAGTGATAAGCACCGTCTCTGCCCAGCATCTCTGGGGACCCATGCACTTGCAGCACTGCACAAATCTTTCACTCTGGAACTACTCTCCCCAATCCAGGTGAGAGCATTCCCTACCTGCAGGGCCACTGTCAAAGGTGTCATGCAGTGCCATGAATCACAGACTTGGCATTTCCATCGCTGGGTAGCAGATGTGGAAGTGACTCCTGGAAAGGTTTACTTAACTTTGGCTGACTTCAGTCTGTCCTGTTTGCTTAACTTCCTAAACACATAGTAAGGAAGTTGTTAAAACACACTCTCTGTTTCTTTCCTTCCCAATGGTGTTCATCTTAAAAGCTTTAAAAGTGCAGAGTGCCAGCTTCTTTTAAGGTCAGGCTACCATGGTAAAAATAAATACCTTTCTGCCAGTCAAGCACTGCTTTCAGTGGAAAATGATGGCACTTTCAATTTTTATTTCTGTAACCCTTTGACTTCTATAATGAAACTTAAAACTTTCTCCATGTCTTCGGCTGCTACTTTTACTGAATTAGTTTCGCATTTCCTGCCTTAAATGAACAGCGAGGAAAACTTCAAAGGGAACAAATGGACAGGCAAGGAACATGTCAGCAGTCAAGAAAAGTCAAGCAGTTTTCCTAGTAGTGAAAGGATATTTTAATTTACAGGGCCTCCAATGCAGGGATTAGTTAGCAGTGACTGAGGATGAAGTGGAACTGTTAAGGGAATGTGCCCATTCCTCCAGTAGCAGCTTGTGTTTATGCGAAACATACTCTGTGTTTATATGGCTGCCACTGCATGTGTGGCAGATCTAATTCGCCACTTGTGAATGGAAAAAGTAGGGAGCTAGCTGGCATCTTCTGGCTCCTCCTCCACTTTAGCCCCCTGCTGCCACCTGAGGGGATGAGTCTTTGTTCCTCATGGTTGCCCAGAAAACAGGTTGGAATTAGCATTTCTTGTAAGTATTTCCATCATGGCAAGGTAATGCCAGACCCAAACATGGAGAAGTGGGGAGAAGCGTCACAGTGTGTTAGAGATGTGTCGGTGGGAACTGGGGCCTAATTATGACAGCAGGCTCCACTCCTGCCTCTGGGCTTTGGCTTTATTCTGGGGTTTCAACTCACACCTTGGAGATGTCTTTTTCCCCTTTGTTAGACTTACCATCTGAGAATATGATGGAATAAAATAGTTCATGGGCCATGGCATGTTGCCACATGAATAAATGCTGAGTTTTAACAGTTTTCTTAGGAAAGAAAAAGAAAATAGTGGGAACTTTACTCCTCTTTAAAAAAAAATCCACAAACTAAATAAAACTTTATAGAGTAAGAAAGTGGCTGATGTTTCCCTGCTGGTAAAACTTTGTGGCCCTCATCTGATCTGTAAACCAGACATAGCAAATAATATTGCTGCAGAAACCTGCCTTGGGGCTGTTGAACAGGACTCAGGAGAGAAGGGGCATTTCTGAAGATGCTGCTTATGCCTGTGTTCTCCAAGATCTATCAAAGGGACATTCCTTTTTTCCTGGGATGGCTGGCATAGGGTGGCCCTTGCCACTGTTCATCCCTGGTTGCTCTAGGGTGGTCTGACCACCCTTGTTCACTGCAGCGAGATGCTGTGTGGCTGCTGGCTCAATGCTCTGCTCACCCAAATGCATCTGGCCTGCACCTCATTGCATGGTGCAGCTGCTGTAGCTTGTCCCAGGAGGGTGCCAAAGGGCTTGTGCAGCTGCGGCTCTCCCACCTTCTCCTTACTTGTCTCCTTCTGGTCTGGGAGTGCCCGGCTGCTGCAAGGTCTGGGATTTGCATGTTGCCATGTAACCTTATAGGAAGTGGGGAATGTGCGTGAACTGGTGGTAGCAGGCTCAGTGGAGCAGGTTTCCACAGGTAATCAAGACCTGTGTGTGTGAGAAGTCATGATGAGAAAGTAGGGTCATCAGTTTCTAGGCAGGAAAGGAAACTTAGGGAACAGTGTCCAAGTGATAGTCAAAACCCCACAAACAATCCCTCAATACCATAGCATTTAGGATAGTTTAGGATTAAAATACGACAAGGAATTTGTTAACTTAAATTACCTTCAGGCACTTGAGTGCTATTGCTGCATTATGGTTTGCTAAAATGATGTGAGCTGTGCCTTTTGCTACCTTAACATGTAACCTAGCTGAATGGTGTGCAGCTGGACATGCAAGTAAGGTGAGGAAATCTCTTCTTATGGCTTATAACCAAGGTGTTTATGTTTTTCTGTGAAGATTTATTGCTGTGTAAGAAACATTCCTCTGGATTAGCCTGATGATGTTTTAGTTATCATAGTTCAATCAATCCTTATGTGAAGGAAACCTTGACAGGACAGGAAGCTGAGAGATAAACTTGCATGCCTGCAACCATAGCACTCACAGTTGCACAGCTTTGTGTTCAGTAGTACCTGTGGCAGAAGGCAACTTGTAAAAGGTAAATTGTCCCGGAAGGTTTCTGATTGCAGAACTGCCATTTCCCTGGCCCCTGAGGGGGAAGAAAAAAAGACTCATTTTGTATTTGTTCTTAAAACAATGTGGTGGGTTGAATTACCTGAACCCAGCTAATTCTACCTACCAATATCACTCAGGATATAAAAAGCATGTTGTAGGGAGTCTGGCCTCTCTAAGATGCCCAAATATACTGTATAAGATTGTATTTTGACTCCTGCGAGGTAGGATAGGCTTGGGGATCCCAGCATGTCTTAGATGCTGCTCTCCTCACCCCAGGCTTCATCTTGCTCTGCTTTCTATTGCAAGTCTGTTTGTCTGTCTGTGCTGCTTTCTCACAGCCATTCTTTTTGTTCGTCTTTTTCTCCACAAATGCCAGAGTGGATTTGGTCTTTGATGTTTTTATGGCATTGCTGCTTTCCCACAGTATGTGACTGCTGTGTCTGGTCTGTCACCAGTCCTCCTAGGCAGCAGCTGAGAAAATGCCTTTTTTTAATGACAGAATGAACTCACACTCTGTCCTGTGATTTCCCTGACATTCATTAACCATTTTATGACATCACATGTAATATTACAGAACAATAGTTTTTTGTATCTTGTTATCTAGGAGCTCAGTCTTGATGGTATTTTCTAACAAAGTCATCAGTGTAACCAGAAGCACTTTTCCTTCTGTTTAGACTTTGATTTATATGACTATCTTGAAATCATGGGCCACCATTGGTTCAGTAACAGTATATAAAGCTAGGTGAAGTGATCTTCCACTCTCATAGAATTAGATAGCAGGTCAACTCCAGAGTCTTTATAAATTACTTTGGCACCTTAGAGAGATCAACACAATACTATGCTGATCTGTTTCCAATAACTACTCTAATCTATTTAATTTATTTTCTTAAGTTAAATGTTATGCTTTTGGTACAGGGACTTTATTGTTTGTATTAGGACAGCATCACTGTCTTCCATAAAAGAGATTCTGTATCCTGTGGTGATGACCAGTTTCATCATTGCCCAGAAAAAGAATTCAAGTTTATCTATTTTTGGGCATATTTAGAAACAGTGAAATGTTTACAGTTTTTAAAATCTGATTTTATTTTTAGAATTCCTAAGAGCTTAGGGTACTGAATTAAAAAGAAATAATGAGAAATGTACGATTGGAAATTAAATCCATCTTTTGTTTTACTGCTTCTCTCATCTTTGGCATTTCAGTTACAGTAATTACAGTGTACCATATTTTCATATGGTACTAGTGGAGATAATTTTTAGTTAGTAATCCAAACAAAGGTGAAAACTGCCTCAGAATTCTCTATTTGTGTTAATATATGGTGAACAATAATGACACTCATAAAAAAAAAGCTATCCGGTCACGTTTGGATAGGCAGAGGTAGGATTTTGCCTAGTGATCTAATCCTGCTCATGCATCTGTCTGTGTATCTTCTGAGCCATCAGTAGCAGAGAGTGCAGTTGCTTTATTGATTCTTCATTTCTATCAGAGTTTGCTTTGTCGGGGTCAAAAGTATTCCAGGAATTAATTTACAGCATGTTTCCTTGAGGATCCCATGGGCATACTTAATAGAGTTACATAGCACTGTACTCTAACACAGTTGTAAACAGTATGAGCTGGGATATGAAATAACTGTGAGGCCTGGGCAGGCACCTCTTCAGCTACTCTTTCACCAACATGAAATTTTCAACAATAAAAAATTCACTTGTTTTTGAAGTCAGTGCAGGTTATTCCTTTTGTGAGACATGTATCTGATTTTAGTTTTGAGCTGAAAATACAGATTCTTGTTACACTTAATGCTGACCTTAGACTTAAGAGATTTCAATTTGGATGCATTCTAGATGTACCCAAGAGAGGTGGGTTTTATGCATCAGAAGATAAGGGGACAAACAAGGATGCTCTGAAGACTCCAGAACTCTCCCTTTTCTAGAAACCACTCTTGGTCCTTAATTTTCTTTTTGTATTTAAAAAAAAACCTTTACTTTTCCCAAGCTTGCCCATTCATTGCCTTATTTTTGAGGCATGGATTTTTTAAAAGGTTTCAAAGGTATGAATTGTGTGCAAAGAAATGTGGCAGTAGTGCTTGCTCAGTGTTAGTGTAGTTTCCATCAGAAATGGCACAGATGATGTGTCTCAAATAATTTCTGAAAAGGGTGCTCTGTTCTTTCACTGAAAATTCCTGTTCATCAAGGAAACTATTTTTTTTTCTTTTCAGGAATGCTAGCTTTGGAACATGTGGAACTCTCGGATTGCTTGTTTACCATATAAGAATTAACATTGGAAAAAAAACACCTCTCCAGAACATACTAATTAACTACTGCTTGTACCTCAAAGTGTGATGAGGAAAAAACGATGGGATGAAATACCCAAAATTGAATTAATTACTTCATCTAATCCAAAGAAACTTCCTTGGCTTTTCAAAAATCTTTCATTACATTGGGCTGTAGTGAATGTTTACTGTAGTGTTGCAAATCCTGAATCAGTATATTCATATCAAGTAGCCGTGTTATTGTATGGATTTATTTTTACTAGGATTTCCAGTGCTTTCCTAGAGTGATGTGATCCGCAGCTCTAAATATTAATCCATCTGTGGTAGAAACCATGAAGCTAAGGATTTTTGGGAAGGTTGTTATTGGTTGAAACACTCTCATATATAACAATACTTTACCAAGTAGCACAGGAAACCTGTAAGAATTACATTAAATTAGGTCTGAACCAAAACTTCCTCTAGCATGGATGTTTGAGGCAGGACTGCTTTCTCCCTGCTCCAGAGCCAGACCCATAGTGTACTCTTCACTGGTGGAGCAATGGCCAGCTCTTCAACTTAAAAACCATATTAGCCAGTTTCTAGGATACAAATGTGGTCTCAATGAGAGATTCATTATACACAGCAGAGCAAACTAGTTCATATTGGAAAAACACATCTGTGCTTTTCATATCTAACAGGATCTCATCATTTAATTCAAGTGTCTTTTTTTAGGTTACTGCCTTGCAGGCTGCAGGAGAAGGGTCTGCCTGAACTGTCTGTAGTACTACCCACCTCTTTCTCTTAAATGGTACCCAACAACAGAAATTAAATCATTTCTCCAAAATGGCTCTTACCCTAGCTTTATCAAAATTAGATTTCATGTGACCTGACTATCTTTTCCACTTTCTATGTTTCTGAATTTCATCACTGTCTTTTCTAGTTTGGCTAAACATAATGATTTGGCATCACTTGCTACTTCAGTGCTTGCTTATTTTTCCTGATCATTTGAAATTGCATTAAACAGTGACCCTCACTCTTTGAATGCCGGATTGTACTCTTAACCTCTTGCTATGTCTCTTCTATTAATGGTTTAACATGATAAAAATTCTGATATGATATATCTGGGGAAGGATAGGGAAGGTTCATGTGAAAGACAAAGCCTGGAGTGTGGACTTGAGGCTCATAGAAATTAAGCTTTTAGAAACAGTATCACATCACTAGGAATTTACCCTCATTCCCCTTAAAAAAAAAAAAGCAAAATTAAGCCAATAAAAATGCAAGATGTCTAGGCAAAGTTTAAGTCTTTAATCTTAACTTTTAAGATTGATTTCTTTTTTTAAAATTTATTTAAACAAAGAATATATTTTCTTAATAGCACGTGGTAAAATAATCACCTTTCTCTCCTCTCAGACATTTTCCATGCTTTAGATATTACTTCGGAAGTGCTGAAATGTTGTTGTTGAACATCTGAAGATAGGTATATCTGCTTGTCTCCATGCTTTGGCTGAATTCAGGTCTGGTCTGTTTCTTTGCCTGGTCTCTCTCAGCATACAAATAGACCTTGAAGTGTTCACTGGTCTCTCTGTGGGCCCCCCATGAAATAGAAAGTAACTTTCCAAGCTTCACCTCTTTAAAAAGTACAATACTAAACATGACTGGGTGGTTACCACCTCCAGCAAAGAGATCCTGGTGTATGATCTCCAAGGCACACATCCCTACTGTTTGAACTGAAGGGATCACATTATTAGCTGCTACCATTAGCAGTCATGATCTCCTTTTTGAACCAGCCAGCAACTAGCCAGTGTATGACAAGCGCTCCCGACCACCCAGTTTGTTGTTTAAGTAATCCAGAGAGTTTAAAAAAACCCAGGCCCTTGAACCACCACCACCACCACCAAACTTGGCATGTCCTAGAGAGCTTTGTTTGGAGCTGTCATCATTTCCCTAAGAGGAAATTTTGTTGTATGTTTGAAGTCCTGGGCTGGGAGTTCAGAAATCTGTGTTGAGTTCCAAGCTGTAAGGCAACAATCTGATGTGAATCTAAGAAGACACAATTTTTCTTTCAGTTTCTGATCTTTGTGTTGCCATCCTCTTGCCCTGAAGTTGTCATGCTTGTTTTTTTCAGTCTTTTTGCAGTTTGAGGACAGTCTGTAACTTGCTGGCGGTTCCTATGGTGATCATTTTTTATATGTTTTTGTGTGTTGCTGGAACACTAATTCTCTGAATCCAGCTCAGAATTCAGTGTGGTTGTGCCAGAGAAATTAATTTGTGGTTTTTTATTTTTTCTTTTTCCTTTGCACTCCATTTCCACACCTCTACCTCCCACCCAGCAACTTTGAGCATTTTAGCAAAGGCAGACATTGCCCAATCTTGCTGCCATATAATGTGGGATGGGCAGCTTGGAAAAAAGTGTGCAGAATGGTTACTCAAAACTGCCAATGGGGGTGTAAGAGATGGAACACTTTAGGGTCAGGGGCTAAGGCAATAGATCACACAGATGCTTTTGAGTTTAAGGCATTGATTGTTTGCTTTAAAATTCTTCTTATCTTCCATGCATTTTCTGTGTGTACCTATGTCTGCCATCTGGGCTACACCAGCCTCATTCTGTAAATACATTTTTCACAGTAGTTTCAATCATGTTCTTTATTTAGGTCCTTTTGTTGGGCTGTTCCACCCAAATCTTTTTTAGTGCTTCATACAGCCACAGCTTAAACCTTGTTGCCATGTTACAAATATCTATCAATGTTTTCCAACAAAAGCAGAATAAGCCCTTGCTTGGCCTGTTGGTAGCAATGAATTGCAGTGAGGGCTTCAAGCTATCACACCTCAAGCTGTGACCTTGCTAGATCTCCTAAGAAAAACAAGGCCCAGCAAGCTGGGAAACTGTGTGGAAAAACTTGAAGACTGAAAGGCTGTAAAGTGGCTGTGGGGCTTTTGGTTTTGGCTTTCCTTCCTCTTGTTTAGCAGTAAGCCAGCTGCCCAGCATGATAATGCTCTGCTGTTCTAGGTGCTTTTATTTCAAATGGACCAAAAAAACTTCAGGTTTAGGTTTTCTGTTATGATTTAAGGAAGTTAGATATTGTAAAGTCAGAGCCTCGTTGCTGGAGTCTGGCTGTGTTGCTAAACAAGGGAGGCAGATAGTTACAGGAGGCACATGACTTTGGGTCTTGGTGACCAGACGGAGTATGAATGAACAAGAAAAAAAACTTAGTATGCAGGCACGAGTCTCAATTGAAGGTGTTATAACTTGGGATATCTTAAGCCTACTTGAATCCATGGCATAATACTTAATGGATGCAGAGATATGGTCCTGGACCCAGGGAACCTTTGCAGATAGCAGGAAGCTGGGACAGTGTATCACTGGGGTGGGGGGTGGGGGGGAAAGTGTGGTTGTGTATCACTGTGGCTTGGCCTTTGTTTATTCTTCTTTGACAGGATTTACCATTGGCTGTGGTTGGGAATGGGCACAGACTGAGACAGTTTGCTCTTATTCAGTCCTCTTACCCCATGTTCTCATCCTCGTGAATATTTTAAGTTAACTATAGTTGAAGTAGCAGGGTCATGGGAGAACCTTAATCAAAGTTTTAATGAATTTAACATGCCTGTTGGTACTTTAGTTGGCTGATAGCCAATTTTCAGGAACTGGTTGCACAAGTAGTGTCTTTATCCAAGGCTGCATCCAAAGTATTTTAGAGTGAAAGGTAGAAAGATACAGAAAAGCTGTGCTTATGATATAGGCAGGATAATTTGCAAAAGCATAGGCTCTTGCATCAAAGGGGGTGGGAGCTGACCTAAAGGAGGGATGGAGGCTGAGTCTGTGCTATAACGTGAGGAAGAAACAAGAGAGCTTTATAACCTGGAGAAGTAATTGTCAATGCGACCTGAGAGTGTCATGAATGAGTTAAAGCCAGAGGACTGTTCAAAAGAGCATTTCCTCATACCGCAGCTGTTCCTGCAGTTTTCTATAGATATCTCTTTTAATAAAAAGAAGATAGTGGCTAATAGTTCTGAAATGTTCCCTTGCAGGTGAGTATTTGTTTCCAGAGACTGAAAGGGAGGAGGGAAAGAATCTAAATTGAGCATATTGTTATTTAACAATCCCAGTTTTTATCATTGTATGCTTTTAAGAAATCTGCATTTTGCACTGCTTCCTGTTTCCATAATCAACTGTAAGTGCTCTCATTAACTGAGTAGGAAACAAGTATTTTGTTAGATTACAAGTGGTAAGAAAATGAAGCTGACTTGAAAACCTTTCTTTCTCTGCCACCTCTTTTTTAACATTTGCTTTTTTTCCCAAGGTATCATTGCAGTGACCCAGGATGAATATCTAGGCAATTGTCAAAGGAATGAAATAATATGTAACCTGTTCTCTGAATTTATTTTTAATTTTAAAAATAATATCTGTGTTTGTGTCTGGTCAACAGGTTCCTTGACAAGCCAAGCAAATTCTTTTCTATATCTGGTTCTAAAAGGAGTCCTTTGATTTAATTGAAGGAAGGGGAAAAAATGTTCCCAAAGAGAGGTTGAAGTACCTCTGGAAGCCTTCTGTGGCATTTAGCATTTTAAAAATTAGGGGAAAACCTGAACTCCAGAGGGAATAGGGGAAGACAGTATGATTTTAAATGATATTGCTAAGCTCTGGCAGACGTGTTATGTGGTAGGTCAGACAGATGACAACTGCTCTGGAAAATCTGATTTTATATGGGATAGCAAAGAGCAACCGCAGCTGATAGCTACATTCATATAATTCTCAGAAATGATAGTTGGCAATGCTCGGACTTCTGAGAGTATTTGGCCCCCTCTTGGATTGTGCTAAAATTACTAATATTCTCCTTTCCTGGGATATACACAAACACTGATGACGTTGTCTCAGGGATTCAAACTGCTTTGATTGTTTTCATCCGAGGAGCCCCAAGAGCTTCTGTGTAGTTTCATGTAACATGCAAGCTATTAATCTGGAATTTTGTAGGTCTGCTTTAGCATAAGTCAAGGGAGGCATTTTCCCGCCACCTTGGGGACAAGTGTGCCAGACAGCAGATGGAGAACACTAGGTTGATTCTGTGTGGTCACTTTGAAGAGAAAGGGATATGAATGAACAAAGATGAGTGGGGAATCTTCCAGAAATTATTTAATAACATATAGTGGTAGAAGGGAGGAAGATTATGAGACCTTAGTAGATTTGTACTCTGGAGTCATCATTGTTGTATCCTTCTGTGATCTGGAAGTGGCACCTTCCAAAATACAGAGGTGTCCAACCCAATAATGGTATCTAACATTTTGGTATGCTGCATAGTGTTTGAGTCCCAGGGGATTGTAAATTGATCTTTTTTTTTTTTTTCAGTCATGAGCAAAGTACGGGGCCTGAAACAAGGATACTTCTGCTTTTGAAAGAGTTAGTAGCCTTTAGCAGACTTGAAGTGTGATGGCTGGGAGCAGAAATGGTGTCAGAGAGAAAGAGACTGTCTGGAATTTGGACAGTTTCTTAGGGCTGATTCAGGAGCAAAGAGGACTGAAAGAGAAAATAGCAAACCCTCAGATGCAGTTCATAAACTGCCACTTAATTTGCTTTTTGATATCAGAACAATCACAAGTGTGATACAAGTTTAACAAACTTCATGGAGACTATGAATACTGGTCATCTTCCTAAGAAGCTAGAGAAACTTACAGAAAAAAAAAATAAATATTTTGTCCATAAATTATATGATAGAATGAGGGAAAGTCAGTGTGACTTTACTAGGGGGATGTCCCTTTCTTGCAAATTTGTTTGCATCCATTAGAAAAAGTCGGTGAAGATAGCATTGTGTATATTGTGCAAATGAACGTCTAAAAAGGTTTTACAAGCTATGTTCTTAGGTAGTATTGTAGAAATGAAGCCCTGAAGAGGAAGGTTACAATTGTGATTTAGAAATTGATAGAAGAGTGGGAATAAGCAGTCTGCTTTTGTAGTTGAAGAAACTTACTAGGGTGTCGTGGAGAGTTGTGTTTGGCCTGTGATTCATAAGATGTAGAAAAGCAGTGAATGGTGAATTGACAGAGTTTGCTGATGATACAACAGTATTCAAGGTAGACAAAAATTGCCAATGATAGGTTAGTGTTCAAGGTAGAAAAAAACAAAAGATGTTGTTCAGGTTTGTGGAAAGACACTGCAGTGAACGGGCAATAAAATGGTAGATGAAATTCCCAGTAACATGCATGGTATAAACCAACTGTGAATATATATACAGAATTACCCAGATATCCCTTTGTAGTTTTGGCTGAAAAAAGAATTCCTGTTGGATTCATAGCAAGATGACGAGAGCCTTTTTCATCCTTTTTCTATAGGATCTGTGGAGTTCTTGACACATTCTGGCTTCAGGCAAAGGACCTGTAGTCACTGTCAGATCCTCTTATAGGTATCTAGGAGGATTTGGTTTTTTTGTGCAAACAGAGCACTATTACATGAAAGCTTTAAGAAACTGTGCCTCAGAACTAACTGATTCCCCAGGAGGCTACAGAGCACTGCAGTGTCAGTTGTTTTATAAACCTGATGGAGGGGAACGAAAAGTCTGTGCAAATACTTATGAGTGTCCCATCCAACTTATATGTGTTGGAGGCAAATTGGCTACCAGTCTTGGTCACAGGAAAGAGTTCCTGCTTTGTAATTAAGACTTTATTGCTTCTCAGAGGTTTTCATAGATGTTTATTCACGTAGCCTTCCCTTGTGTTGCTTGTCATAGTCCTGGCAGAACACGCTAAAGAAAAAAGCAGCAGACTGGTAACGTGTTCTTAAAGAGCCTAATTAGTTAGCAAACCAAATTAGCATAAAGCCATGCTTTGTTTACCAAAAAAATACCCCAATGTGCATGCAGAAGGGAAAAACAGGCATGTGAGTGAAGAACCAAACTCTACTCCAACAGTCAGTTTACATTTCAGGTATGAAATATGTTTTTTTATAGTATTTGGCAAGCAGTTTCAGAGTAGATTCTTTGCATTCATCTGTAGGGGTTAGGAGGTGCTCAAGGCCTTTACTTGAGGTAGTTATAAATATTAACTTTATAAAACCAGTGTTGAAACTGTACAGAAACCTGTAGAGCCAAGCAGCAGACAAAAGTCATTGGTGTAAATGTCTGGGAACTGACAGAACTGTGTGCAGAAGAAAATAAAAATAAGAAGCCTGAAGACTTCATTACTTATCCATGGTATTGATTGCAAAGCAAACCAGATTTCCAGGGCTTTGTTGTGTTTTGGTCTCATGCTTTTCAGCCCTTCCTTGTTAGGTTGCACTCCTACCTTTGATCTTGGTAGGGAAAAAACCATATTAACTTTGAATTAAACTCACATACCTGGGTTTTCAGTGCTGTGTATCAAAATAGCTGCTTTCGTATTTCCTGATCTCCAGAGGCTTTGAATTCAGGAGAATGCTACAAGAGAGTGAGAATGCAGCAGAGTGGCTACTGGGTTGCAAATAGGCTTTGTGTGTTTCACTTTTGTATCAAGATGAACCACAGAATATATTGTCAGGATAAAAAGAACCAGATATTTGCATCATTATGAGATAACGTAATGACTACATTTTATTGAAAGGAACAAAGTTTTACTGGCTGAACAAATCCCCTGGCAGCTTCTTCTTTTTCCATTCCAAACACTTTTTCTCCCCTCAAGCTGTGAGGAAATCTTGACATGCCGCTTGTAAAAAGTATCACCGGTGAGTTGACATTCTTTAGGAGATGAGAGGTCACACCAGCTGCTCTTCAGGGAGTGCAACAGATGTTCGTTTCTAAAAAAGGACATGCTGTACCCTTTCTCCAGTGTTCTGGTGTCTCCAAAATACTGTATATCAAGGGCTGCAGCTTTTGTGCGGAAGTCTTGCCATTAAGTATTTATAGTTACTCCTACACAGAATGACTCAGCCCCTCTTTAACACAGAAGAACGTGGTTGGTTAAAGCCTTCCAAAAATTGTCAAGTGGGAAAACTTTACAATTGAAGTGGATCATGCCTCTGGGATTTCACTGCTGTAGGTTTTAATATGCTAATGAAGCCTTAGTAGTCTCGATACTCTGGTTCTTTTCAGTGGAATCAAACAAAAAAGGTTTAAGATACAACTCCTTTAATGACTTTTCTGCTGAAAATGCCCCAATCTGATATGAGGATACACAGGGTTGTTTTAGGCTGCTACTGGTTAACATCCACTGATTCTGATGAAATAGAATAAGTCTGTTGGGAAAGAAAGATGCTGTAAATGTAGTTAAGAAAAATGTTCTGCATTGAAGTGCAGTTTCACATTTAAACTGACATTAGATATGGTGGCCAGACCCCTTGGGGCCATCCTTGGATTCTACCTGCTGTGTTATGTGATGCATTTTAATCCATTTGCTTTGCTAAATGAAGCAGCAACATGTTTTTTAGACGGAGGTCCATTTGTCTGGTGCTCAGTACTGATTTGGCCAGCTACCAAACAAGGTGATGCTGGGAAACTGCAAAGCTACTGAGCAAAAAGAGTGGTCACTTCTATATTGCTACCCCTACGCTTCCTCTGACATTTGGGATAGGACTTGCTATTTCCAAAGCAAATAATATCTACCTAATAATACTTTGATTTACTGGAAGTCAGAGATAATGAGGAAGTAGTGTTGGTTTTGTGCCAGGAATTTAAAAATGTCAAATATTTGGTTAAAAGACCAAGTCTTAAGATGAGAGGGTGATGAAACTAGCTTCTGTATGTACTCTAAAATAAAAAAAAAATTTTTTTTCATTTGCTAATTCTGTAGTTAATATGCTTATTTTCTTTTCTCTTTCCTGTTTTATTTTGACTTTTTAAACAGTACTACAAAAACTATGCAGTATTATTGCAGCATTCAGTCACTGAGTTTATATGCTTGTACACTTCTTTTCCTGTGACTAACGTCAGTTGTCAACTCTGCAGGATGCAGATGTAGCATGAAGCCCCTTTCTCACCTGAGGTTCAGTTCAAGTACAGGTTTTATAACTCACAAGGTGAAGTGAATTAGCAAATTAAAGTGCTGCAGCAAGAGTTGAACATTACAAAACTGAGTAGTCTTTAGTCCCTAGTCACGTCAACTGGAGCTTGTTACATGCAATCATTTCTGTGTTTGACTATATGAAACCCACAGAGTATACTGGAGTCATTATCTGATATTTATGTGTTTTAAAGTTCTACCAAGACAAATCTAACAACTCCTATTTTGCTTTTTTAATCATTCAACTTCCTTCTTGCTGATGAAATAGACTGGAGAGGTCAGCGGTAGTTGGATAACTTATAAAATAGTGAATATTTAAAACATTTAAAAAGCTTTCTTGAAATCTTTTTTTCAACAAAAAAGGGAGGATATTGGTAGCTATTCAAATATTAAACCTTGCTGTTGACTAGATTCTAGTAACAAATTAGTCTCAAAGGCAAAAATATCAGATTAATTTCTTGTGAAACCTGTAATCTTTCCTAAGTGTGTCTCTTAGATCTGAAAAGTGTTCTATTTTTTGGGGGTTTTTTTTGGTATTAAAAAAACCACAACCCACCCTGTAGCTATGCTCTTTCCCTTTGTGTTAGGAACAGTGCTGATCATCTGGTGGATGTCCTGTCATTCTTTCTGATCTAATATCCCATTGCAACTATAATTTTGAAAATGTTTGCCTTATTTAGTAACCATTCTAGTTTTCTTGCTGCTTTTCATCTCAGTGATTTTTCCTGCACTCTCCAGCAGCACTCTCATGTGCCAACATTGCATCATCCACTATGCAGCTGAATCTGAAAGTAGTGTGATCAGACCCTTTGGATTATTTCTGTTGGGAGCTGCAGTGATTCTGAAAACTCTTGGTCTTGGAAATCTTGCAAGATTAAATCCTCCAATACAGCAGAGACTCTGAAAGTGCAAGGTCTCCTTCAATGCTCTGCTGCTTTGTCTCATCATTGCACGCTTTGTCTGAAGCTACTGTGGTAACTACATGTAAGGTTTGCAGCTTGAACTCTGACAGCTGTAAATCACAAATATGTCCTAATTAACCTCCTCCCCTCTTCTGCAAGGCTGCTGTAAAATGGCAACACATTGTACAGGGGACAAAAAAACCCCAAACAAACCAATAAAACCCATATCCTATTTTGCACCTCCTGAAACATCCTGCACCTGGGTTTCAGTAAGTCAGCTGCACTGATGGCTGTGGTGTTGGTACACAGGGGTTTAGCTTCATCCCCAGAGTAGGTCAGATGTTGCTTCTGAAGCGTGTGATGCTGAATGCACAGTGGGGTCTCTGTTTGTGCAGTTTTGAGTATTGGAGGTTATTTTGCCTGTACTCTAGAGACAATTTCTGTGAGCCTCAGGGGAAACAATAGCTTCATGCCTTGCTTTTAGCTCAGATGTTTTCCTTTTGTTAATAAACAGGATTACCATAGGATTTTAGGTTGAAAATTGGTTTTTTTTGTATTTGAGAAGTGTTTTTCTTCAGAGTGTCTTGCAGATATTAATTAAACAGTCTCAAGAAAGTTCATATACGATAGGTGAATAGCATTATCTCTATTTTACAAATGGGAAAGCTACATAATGACACAAAATCATTTGCTCAAAACCACCAAGAAAGTTAAGTGCCAAAATCTTGAGATTAAAACTCTGTCGTTTTGGCTTTGTTTCAAGTAAGGTCCAGTAGGAGCCGTAGGGCCAGGTCAGGCAGTGAATGGGGGGATCTTGGCTACACTATGTCTTGTGCATAACATACCTGGGCACTGAGGTTCCCACAGGTGAGGTCATGAAATGTAATTTATAAAAGTATCAGTTATATTTATTTACTTGAAGTGTTTGGTAGTTGATTGTAGCAGAATTTATTTGTTGCAGGAGTTCTCTTTTTAGCATTTGCCTGAGCTGTTTAGATCTGACAAAGAGGCTATGTAACCTTCAGAACTGAACATATCTCCTTTTTTTGACATTTCTTCTCAGTTTTCTTCTTCTTTTATAGACTGATGAAGGAATTGGAATCTAGGTTTGAAAGCAAAACCAAGCAAGGAGAGAACACTGAAACATTTGCTCAAACTCGAAAACTTCCTGTGATTGCATTTCTCCTTGGTGTAGGCTGCCTCCAGTCAGTAGATTTTGGTAGGTTTTGTTGGAGGAAGGCACTTTTGCCTCATGCACTATACTTTTGAGATTTTGAAAATTGGTTTTGTTCCAGTTAAAGATAAAAGTGGAGAGTGTCACTGGGGAGAGACGGTAACTACAAAGCTGTATTGTCCTTTTCTTGGCATCGACTGCCTTGAGGTGGTTTGTGTAGCTGGAGTTTGATGTATAAATATTTATAAATTTAAGCACAGGACTGAGATTTTATGGCTATGCTCATACTACTCAGTTAAGCATCACTGGGAAGCTCCATTGCCTGCTATGGTTCAGTCACCTGTTGTCCTTCATCATAGCATAATTCCTGGTACAGTTTTGGACCGAAGTATTCTTCTCTAGTGATTCCTGGGCAGTTTTTGGGAGCTCCTGTGTGCTGCATGCGTCTACTACTGGGACGCATGTATGAGGTTGGGAGGGAAGAGAGGTACCAGATGTGTTTGCTTGTGGTCTTGTCTGACTCCTCCCAGAGTGTGCTCAGTCACTGTAGTTAGAGCAGGGATGAATTTGGCCTATTAAGGGATTAAAAGCTTTTATTCTGTTGTTGATTTTTCTTAAAAATAGTGCTCTCAGAGATCCAGGCTCATTCTGAAACAACTTCTTTTTTTTTTTTTTAATAAAATAGGCAACAAATTAAAAGCAAGTCATTATATTATCTCTGCTGGTGATTTAGCCTTAGAGAAGCAGCTTTGTTAACCTGTGTGGCATTTCATGCTGAGAACAACATCAGCAGGCACTCTACCTTCTCCTTTTCTCTGTCAAACTCTCCCAAAACCATACCACAATTTCCCAGTGGCAGCTCAGACAATGATGGGAGCCCTGTGGGACCCATTTTGTTAGTGTGACCTTGCATTTAAAAAGAAAAGAAGAGGGGGGAAAGCAGAAATGATGGTGTGTACTCCCTGCAACCAAATCCTGATGCCACACTAGCATGGCAGCTTGCCCTGCCTGGCCCCAAAGCACATGCTGCCATGGTGCATGCTGACCTTGGGCACAAAGGATTTACACAGATGCATTTGTCACTGGAGATTTTTGGTCTGAATTTGGCAGGTCTGCAAAAGTGGGTAATACAACTGAGGTAGTTTGTGAGGGTTTCCAAGTGGGTCCTGGGGCCTGTGGCATCCCGTGTTGATTTTCCCTCTATCTCCTCTTTCTCCAGTGGAAAGAAACTCTCCCCTCCTCTCAGGGCTACTTGTTTTCCATGTCTTTTCAGTTTCTTTACTTAGAATGCCATAGGTGAGGCTAGCCATTGAAACAGCATCATTTTCCCGAAGTGCGTGTTTCCATTCAGGGGAGACTCTCTGGAGCTGCTCCAAATTGCATGTGAAAGCCTTTTCCATTTTAGCAAACCCATTTTTTCCGCGTGGAATTCCACCCAGCCCTTATCCTGGTGTGGATCTGCGCCCAGAAGGGAGGAACCACATTGTCCCTGGCAGAGCGTGCTGTCGTTGGGGAGCAGGGTCCCCCCCATATTCTAGTGCCAAATGCGAAAGCCCTCTGCTGCACAGTTTCCGAAAACCACACACGTCTGTGGAGCTGCACTTGAAGTTAATTTAAACATGGTTTAATAATCCCGAGGAGACATAGGTAGTGAGCAGTCCTCAGAGACCTGATGGACATTAGGGATTAATAAATTATGGATACCACAATTTCTGCTTGGGCAAGGAATGAGTCTCTGGGAAGTTCTGGGTCTGTGCATTTTGAGGTTTATAGGGTGGAAGAGTGCCATAACCCTTTGATAATTTTAGAGGGCACGTCAGTAGCAGAGAAAGTGCTGATACAAGTATGTTCCTGCAGCACAGTGTATTCTTCTTTAATGAAATAGGTCTAATAAGAGAATATAGCTAGCAGTGGTCAAGACTGTACCCAGGAATGTATTTGGAGAATTAAAAAAAAAATGAAATGGAGAGATGTGAACATATAAATCCCTTGGCCAAATCCAGAAGTCCCTCGAATTGCAAAACTGCGACTATGTAGTTACCAGTAACTTGGTTTAAAGCTAATTTAGGTATATTTACACAATTATACTCTTGGGATGTAACACAATTCATTTGATAACTATCTTTTCTAAATTCAGCTGATTATTCCCATTTCTTTTATTCTCAATTGTCTTTGCTTTATTTGCACATTTAGGAAGCACTATTTTCTGACTTAAAAATGTGTCTTTTCATGTTCAAATTTTTTAATTATAAGTTACCAGTATCTTGGATTTGCAAATATTCTACCTGTATTAGGGTAGTTTAAGAAGATGAGCAGATGAAGATGTTTAAGTTTATTTTAATTTTATTTTCCTGTGATTTTTCGTCATATGAAATATAATTCTTCCAAAAAGGCATTACTTGGAACAGTACTTGGAACAGTTTAAAAGACTGTGATATATTTAAAGTAAGGAAAATGTTTCTTCATTATTATGTTGCTCTTGAGGGCTTCTTATCAGTTTGAAGGAAACTTGACTAGTTGCTCTTTGCACTTTGTCATAGGGTGTTTTCTGTAACACAAACAATGTTATGTAAGAGCAACATCTGACCCTTCTGTAACTCTCAGTACCCAAAACTAAAGCGATTTTACTGTCCAAACCCTAAGAGGAATCCAGAAGCTATCCCAAATCCTAGTCCTTTATGTTAATTGCCCATCTAATGATTTTGTGAACAGTCATTGTTAGTTGGATTGATCAGTGTTGGGTGGTTGGGCAAATTTTTGGTGGGATAACATTGTGCTTTAAACACAAGTTTTGGTGGCAAGCTTGGTAACTTTCAAAAATGAAACTGGTGTCTGCTGTAAATTGCTGTATCTCCTGAAATACACTTTAAAACCTACAATTGATTGATGTTTTGTAATCTTTGGGTTAGGGTTTTTTCTGTTTATCAGAAATGGAAACTGAATCAAGTCATACTCCTTGTAGTGAATGGTGGTTGCAAAGTGAGAGGAAAATTGTAAGGCTGGAAAGGTGAGATTTTATGCATGAAAAAAGTACAGGGAATAAGGAGTGACTGGGGTTTCCAGGAAAGAGCAAATTATATGCAGACATTGATGTGATCCTGAGAAAAGACACTGTGTGGAAGCAAAAAAGAGAGGCTTTTTTTTATAAAGTTACACAAATACACAGAAGTGTGAAGATCAGAAAATTTCAGTTTTTCAAGCTCTGGACATTTCATGCTACAACATTAGAAAGCATGTTTTTTTCTGTTTGTATGCTTATGTAGGGAAAGGCAGTCTAGAAGAAAAGGGTTGCTTTTTGCTTCTCCAGTTGCGATTGGTAGTTTTATTCATCAACGTATTCTCAAAGTGTTTTTCTGTTTGGGATACTTATTTCTATGGGAAAAGGTTGTGAATCATCCTCTGATTCTTTTCCCACTTTTTCCTCTTGAATCAGAATTAATTATTTCTAAGCAGAGATTTGCAAATCCTTCCAAAGAGTCACAAAGAATTTTAAGATTACTTTTTGTCACCAAAAGAATTCACTAATTTTCTTCAGTTTTATCCGATTTTTTGGACCTTGAATATAGCATCATTTATCTTTCTATCACAACAAAAAAGAGGAGCAGTCTCCAGGCTCCTGCTTATCTGTAATTACAGTCATAATCTATAGTAACCTTTTATCTCAAAGAAAATTGGTCTAAAAAGGGTAATAAGAAACTATGGAAGCAAGGAATATAGATTTTGTATTTAAGTAGTTGACTGATAGTTAAGTGGTTTGAAAGAAGTCAACTAGTTCTTTGCAGTAATATTTTGAAGGGCTTATTGTCTTATAAATGTTTGTAAATGAGAAATAATAACTTGCACTTTTCTGCTTTATTAAAATGGATGCTTGGCCATAGTACAAAGTGAAATAGGGATATTGTTGCGAAGGTTTATTTGTTGGCTGACCAGCAGTTTAGCTCAAATATAGGAAAAATAAAACACATTCTTGTTTAATAGAATTTTTATAGTTGCAAAAAAAAAAAAAATAAAGACAAACCCTCTATCAAGCTGCAGAAGAGACAAATAACAGCTAAAGAGGTAAATTTAAAAAAAAGTGTGTAAGTGTGAATGTTTAATGTTTCCTTATGATTGCCATTTTGACAACTGAGAATCCTCAGATTTCGTAAGATGAGTCACTGCTATGCAGATTTTAAATACTACCTGATATTGCAGCAGTGCTGAATTTTGGGCAAATAGTTGATCTTGCTGAGTTTACCCACAAGCAGAAACATAAGACCAAGCCCTTCCCCAAATTTTCTGCCCTTGCTTGGGCTGAGCATATCTCATATGCTCTGATCCCAGTCAGTGTGTAATAAGGGGGCTGAAACATGTCCTTTTTGAGAATGGGAAGTAAAGTTGCAGATAAAATGTTTAGAGGAGAGATTTTTTGATTGTTATTATGTCCCCTCACCCTAAGAAGAACTGGAACCTCACCAAATTATTCTTAGGAATATTTTTGAGGTGTTATTTGAAAATCAAGAATGAAATCTTAGAAAATAAGCAGATCAATATAATTTAATAGCCAAACAAATCAAAACTGTTTTCCTCTCAAAAAAATTGACTTTTATCTGCGTTGTTTGGTTTCTCTAGGCCATGGGTGCAGGTCTGGGAGGTAAGCTTGGTTTCTGTGCATCCTTCAGCCTGCATTTTTCAGTAAGGACATCCCTTTGCAGCTGTAAATGGCATGACTGATTTGGATGGAGTTCTTGTGCTTGCTGCTTCTCTTTTCTGTTAGGTTGTGACACTCTGCCTAAATTAGTAGTTACTCGTGGACATTATGGAGCCTATTGCAGGATTGGGACTAGCTTTATGTAGGCATTTATTTATTTATTTAGTTAGTTATTTTAAAGGTTGTTGATTATTTAACTAGGAAGAAGGAGGATTTAACTTGGGTAATGTTCCAGATGATTTATAAATATCCTCTAATTGCATTATGTTGTGAGAATACTGAGGAGCCTGGATCCCAGTGGAGAACAGTAATACTGCTTTCATGTGTCTTCATAACCCCACCCGTCACTGCTTTGATTAAACAGCAGGAAAGGGAAGAAAACCTCCCTTGTAGCTTTCCAAAACAATTGCATTACTTTTGTTCCTTTTGCTTTAGTTTGGCTTGCAAAAATTACAGCCTTGGCTTCTTAGCAGCTGCTATAATTGCATCTGCAAAAGAATTGCAATTATAGCATGCTTTTTTCACACTGTCATACCTTTTGGGTGTATTGTGTTTTGAGGAATGAAATTTTCCATGCGGCATGGCTATGAGAAGTAGGAGAAATGAGACATACTCTACTTGTCCACGAGCATGCGAAAGGCTGGAAAAATACACATTTGAGTAGTTTTATTTTTCATCTTTTTAACATCTACACAGATGGCTTGCATTCGGCACAATGTGTAGGTGTAACTTCTGCAGACAAAATAGCGTTCCTCAAAGAGTGTATTTTAAAAGTTTGAGAAATATAAATGGTTGGTAGTAAGCTCATAGTAATAAAATAAACATCTGAAAGGCCTTTTGAGTGGTTTCAAGGGAAGGGCTTTTACAATTGGAACCTGAAAAATGTTCTTTTTGTGCCTGAATATAGTCAGGGCCTGACACCACATAATGAGGGTGCCCCAGGGATAGCATCATGGGAAAAGATGCCACGTATCATCTTCTAAAAGCTGCAAAGTGTCACCATCCTGTTGAGATTTTGGGGGATATCTGTGAAAGAAATGAAGGTACTGCAGTGAGGTAAAATCCTTCAGTCTTTGAACAACTGCTGCAATAAGCACTCATCCAGTGAACACTGTAGATTATAGAATGCATATTTTGAAAGGAAATGTATCTGAGAAGAAAGCAAGGGTCGACAGTTTGGTGCTTAATTCCCAGGTAAGCTGTCCCACTGCCCTGATGACAGGCTGTCTTCAGAGCAGGGATTGACCCTGACACATGGAGCTTTCATGGTGAAGCCTTCTGCCCTGATGAGGGGTGTGTGCAGCTTTGCATGGGAGTGCACCTGGAGAACGGGGAACATCCCCTTTGGGAACCCTTCACCAAAGCTGAGTGGAGCTCTAAGGCCAAACACACCATCCTAACTTGAGGCAACCACTAATAGCCAAATACCTAGCACTACTTCCCAATCAGACTCACTGAAGTAAAGACATCATATGGTGATGTGCATGAGCTTCTGTTTGGCCTCTGGTAATTTTTAATTAATTACCATTAATTAATCCCTCCCTCATTTTTAAGGGATCAGTTTGTTTAATTTGTTTTAATCTTCTTTACCCAACTATGATTGTGAAGTGCTTGTAGTTGATTTTTGAAGAGTCTGAGGTCTTTAAACTGATTCCAGATAAAACTGGGAATTACCTGTGAGATTAGTGGGAAGGAGTACTCATCCAGTGTTGACTACAAGGTGAAATGGGGAGATACAAACCTGTCTTCCTCCAGAGTAGATTCACAATGTTGTGGCTCCATATGCATGTTGTTTTGCTCTCAGTGCACAGACTGAATATGAATATGCTCGTTGACTACAAGAGCTTCCTGAGGAACATACTCTTTCTAGTTGTTTACAGTTTGGAAAGCCTATCAAAATGCTAATCTCAAGTTTTTATTTGCCTGAGTTGGAGTCTTTGGGTATGACTTGGGGAGGATAGTGGAACAGATATACTTTATAATAACAGCAGGACCTGAACAAGGCAATTATCAAGAGTGCTCCTTTGTAGTAGCAGAATCTCATTTGTGTATTTGCATTTCCTCACGTGCATTTACTCACATGGGGGAGGTGAGATGAAAGATTCAGGAAACCTGTGGCTAGGTAGAAAGGATTTGATTAATTTTTAATGCAACTGGAATTAGTTGGCATAAGCTGTGTTCAATTCACTGATCAGGTACCTGGGCTGTAGCCCTATTTCTGCTCCTGCACCTTTGCATGCCATGCCCTCTGTTATGTAGGACTGTGAACTAGATCGTGAGAAAGATTTTTTTTGTTTTTTCCCTCTGAAAAGACTTTTTCATGAGAAGGCAGTTGAACCCACTCTAAAGCCTGATTGTGCTAAGGGCCAATCCAACATGGTCAGGAGAGTGGCCCTGTGGTTAACATAAGAAGTAGCCAGGTGTGGCGACCAGATGTTGTGTAGCATGGAAATACAACTGCTGTGATCAGAAGGGTGATCAGTCTGCACAGTGCCCAGGTGGTGCACAGCAGGGTTCCACATGGGTAGCTGCAGGGCTGCTCTTCTTCTTGTGAAAACTGGTTTTGCTTTTCATGTGGAGTTTTTCATATGCACTGCCTTCAGTCATCCTCTCTCCAAAACCGTTCCTTCCTCTGTTGCAGTTTGCTTGTTTTGCAGTACTTGTTTGCTATCTAGCTAACCAGATATTTGTATTGTATTAATAGAAAGAGGTGGCTTTAGGAAAGCAAGGGTATACTTTACACTTCAATTAAGAGACCATTGATGTAGTTTTGGATTGATTTATGTCCTCCTTCTGAAGAGAAAATGGAAAAAAAAAAAAACCCCAGGCTGATTATATGCATTTTCCAGTAAGCAGATGCGTAGAAAGTAAGGAGAGTTAAAAACAGTACCAGGAGTTTTTAAGAGTAACTTAAAGTGAGAATGTGTAGCAGCTTCCTTCTTTTGGTTTAAAAGCTATGCAGCGTATGTCTGAGTGCTTTGTATATAAATGCCTTCTGACAGTGTTTCTGTAAATGGCTGTGGAGGTGTTTCTCAGGCTGACCAAAGGCCAAGTGCTTTCATTAAGCAAGAACTGCTAAAGAAGTCTGATAAAACAAAAATGGCATTTCTCTGCTTTTCCCAGAGCTGCCTCTATGCCTCTCTCTTCTGTGACAAGCCTCCTCAAGGCCTGCTGATACCCACTTCTCTGGTGAGGTTTACAGGATCTAAGCTGATGAGCAAAGAGTGGGCTGAGGAACTATGGGATGGACCGGCCTAGACCTTGCTCTGCTTTTAGAAGTGTTTATATTCTAACCTCTTAAAAAGCATATAAGGGTAAGGATATAATTTTGCTTTCTTAAAATCATTGGATATGGTGGCTGCATTTTTTCAAAGTGTCAGTGATAGACATGAAGATGAATCTCCGTTACAAGTCTAGGTTATATATGACCCTGAGTAGCGTAGCCTGAGGGAATGGTAATGGACTTAGAGCAGGCAGTAGCGGTGGCAGGGAAGTACCAAAGATTGCTAGAAGGACAGAATAGGCTGAAAGAGCTTGGGGCAAGCAGTGCCCTGGAAAGGAGCTTGAAAGTGGTTGCTTGCTGTAAGTTACCACTGTGGTCAGAGAAGTGAGGCTTCACATATGAGGCTTCACACTCCATGTGAAAACAGGAGTTTCTGACAGCATCTTCAGTCTCAACCCCTAATAGACATGGAATAGATAGTTTGTTTTAGAAGTATTAGTTAGAAATGTGTCCTGTCTTCCTTGTTACTGACTAAGGTATTCTCCCCTCCCATCCCATCCTTTTCAAATCGTCTGTATTTTGAGGTTGTCATGCATTTGGGGGTCTGTTCGTTCATGTAGCACTTACTCGCTGTGGGGATTGCTCAAATCAATTCCTAAGTAATACCTTACATACAAACCATATGTTATGTCTGTCTTGATGGAAAGCCAATTTCAATTGTATGTGTGGGATTTGTGTGTATGTGTTTAAGCAGTAATCTTACGCAGGCCTAATGGAGCTAAGCTTGAAGTCTGAATATGATTTATAATCCAGTAGAGATCTTCCAGAAACTTTCAGATGTCATGTTTTTGTAATAAATGGCTAGTATGTTACACTACAGTGTAAAACACAGTGAAGAGAAGCAGAATATGTTACAGTTAAACAAAATAGAAAAAAAAAAAATTGGTCTGTTTTGAACTATTACACTTTTTATAGCTTCATCTGTTCGCTCAATTTGCCGGTGGGAGCTCAGTATAGTACCCAGGAGTTTTCACTGTGGAAAAATTATCAGGCCAAGGGCAGATTTTGAAAATTGTGAATGCAAAATGCATCTGCTTTCATGTAAGAACAACATAATAGCTGTATGCATGGTCAATTGGAAGGGTAATAATTTGAAAGGTAATGATTTGAAAGCTGCCTGGAGGAGAAAAACCAGGGGGTGTTGGTTGACAGCCGACTGAACATGAGCCTGCAGTGTGCCCAGGTGGCCAAGAAGGCCAATGGCATCCTGGCTTGGATCAGAAAGCGTGTGGCCAGAAGGTCCAGGGAGGTTATTCTCCCTCTGTGCGTAATCGTGTACCCAGAGGTTCAAAGAGAATGCAGGTGGGCAGATTTCATTTAGGCAGGGATTTTCAGAGAAAACTGATTTTGACTAGTGGTTTGGTTTAGTATTTAAGTGTGACAATATTGCTTTGAAGCCTGTCACCTGAGACATCAATACAAGAACTCTTGGCTGCAGGAGTCATTGAGGAATTGAATAAATATCTACCCATCAAGTAAGAAAGCATAAAAATGTTTTCTTTGACCAAGTGCTTTAAAAATAGCCATTGAAGGTGAATGGGCAAGAAGGATGTGTAAAATACCACTTTCAAACTGGTTTTGGTTGTGGCATGTTACAGATGTGTTTCAGGAGTGCACACCTGCAGTGGAATAGTTGTGTTCATCCACACCTCACATCTGAGGCAATGGTTTCATCAGTTAGGTGCCCAGGTTTCCACTTTCTTTGCCTTTTTTTCCAGTAGAAAAGATTTATGAACTTCTTGCATCAGGAAACCTGGATTTTGTTTGAAAAGGACAATTTTCTCCTCTTTGGGTGTTGAGGGAAGTAGATTAGCAAACCTTTGTATCTTCCTCTGAATCCTAGGGTAGCTGTGACCTCTCCCAGGTAGCCAGTTTTCATTTTAGATTCCATTTTCATTAGCCAACAAAGTATACTGGCAAACCTTTGGACTTTATATAATTTCATCTTTGCAAAGCAGATAACGATATTATGGTTTGTGCAGTACGCAGAGAATACCGGAAATATCTCTGTTATTAAATCTTAAGGCATTCAGGTTTAACAGCATTATATGTATCTATCTTGTCCAAGGATCTGAAGTTTTAGTAAAATGTTTCATTAATCTACAGTAAGCTAGGAAATTCCTGGGAGGGAACATCTATTATTTTAGGATCCTCTGGAGGATTTGTAATATGCTTTTATGTTGTTTTGGGTTTTTTGTTTATTTCTTAAAATGCCCTTTCCAAGGAAAAGATGTGGTTGTTAACTTGGTCAGCTCTAAAGGTAGACCTTTGGCAGACCAGCAGTAAAAGGAGTGGAAAAGTCAATTGAGGCTATTTCTACATAATGGAAAGGATTTTCCTCTCGGAGGCCTTGGAAAAACTTGCTGGAGGTGGATACCTACTACCGTAACATGATCTTTATTTTTCCCTTTTCGTT
This sequence comes from Coccyzus lansbergi, assembly GCA_033558105.1. Taxonomy (NCBI): domain Eukaryota; kingdom Metazoa; phylum Chordata; class Aves; order Cuculiformes; family Coccyzidae; genus Coccyzus; species Coccyzus lansbergi. Next base: position 1,731,590 of record JAUMJK010000574.1, on the reverse strand, counting down.
TCCTTTTGAAATGTCATATGCTCAGAGAAGTCTCTTCTTTACTGATGACTTGTGGTAAAACCAGGTTTCTTTGGAAAGAGAATTCCACCCACTTTAAATAAAAAGAAAACCTAAAAATCCTTTCATATTTTTAACAAAACAGAGCTAAGTAAGCCTTTTCATCTTGTCGCTTGTGATGTATCACTTTATTCCTCCTTGCCTCAGATCACCTGTGGGTGGCCATAAATAATTTTTACCATCTAGATTTAAACACCTACTGTGTCGCATGGAGCTTTTTACAGCACATTTTTTCATTCTTAGTAAAAAGCTTTTGAGTCATACTGTACCTGTAAGTCTAAAGTATAAATTTACCTCCATGCTGTTATTTGTGGGCATTTTAACGATTTCAGATCATGCAGGTTTTGAACTTTCACGCTTGCGGTCAGTCTGCATGGTGAGGAAGCCAAAAGTAGTTGTTTGGACACAGACTTCTCTTCAGAGAAAAGGAAGAGGTGCTTTTTGTTTTAAGAGAGGTTTCTCAACTCACATCCCTTCCTATGTTGTTCTTTAAGATGATAAAACATTTTTGTCTGGCTACTTTTTCTCTTCAGAATTTGTCTGGGAGTCTCTTCCTCTGTGATTTATCTTCAGAATAAAGCTGTGATGCATTAATGAAATAAATCCTAGCAATAATATTGGCCCATCATTTGATGATGATAATAAAACTGTTCATACACAAAGGCAAAAGTGCTTCATTCAATCCTTAGGCATTTTATAATGGAGGAAGAGAATGCACTCATATTTCATGATGTTTATGCTGTGCTTTTAATGTGTTTGTAAATATGGGCTTTGTCAAATACTGTTTACCAGAAATAAACACATTAATATAGTCTGGAGACTTACGAGTCCCAAAGACCAGCTTGCTCCAGCAAGCACGAGGGGTTTTAAAGTAACATTATACCAAAAAAGGGTAGGAAAAGTGATCTGAAGGGCTGTAGATTGACATCATTATACAAGCAATATAATGGAAATGCCAATGTGTCATGTCGTTACTCAAGAAATTAAATGAACAAATACAGAAAAAAAAAGAAAGAAAAAACAACCCCTTAGCAACAAAATAATGAGATTTCTCAGTGAAGGCAGCTATGAATATGTAATAGAGGTTTGTATGAACTCTGTACATAACAAAGGTAATAGTTGGTCAGCAGACTGATATAAAAATGAGTTATCAATATAGGATTAATAAGTGGGGTTACTTCTAGTGACATTCTTTAGGGATCAATAGGAAGCTTGAAATAATGTATTAAAGGTCTGTAAATACATACAGAACTACTTCTAAATTTTGCAAAAATACTTGGCTAGAAGTATTTTAACCTTGGGGAGTATGGGGAATTTTTTTTTAAAGTGTTTTGGGTCAAGCTCCTACGATGAGCCACTTAAGCAATTTTTATTTTAATCCAGGTAAGTATGGGGTTGTACATGCAAGAATGAATAATATGGGTCCCACCTACAGAGCAGGAAGGGGCTTGTCTCCTGGAAAGTGGTGGCCCTGAGAAGAATTTCAGGGTTGCAGCAGACCAACAATTTAACATGACTTCCCATCTTCCCAGCATGATGATTACAGAAAGAAGTAGTGGGTTTTTTGGGTATGCAAGCAGAGGGCATGGTATGTTGGAGTGGTTATTCTTAAGTACAGATCACTGCTTAGACCAGATGTGTTCATTGATGAGATGCTTTCTGTTTAGGTGATGATAAACTATAAAATCTGTTCAAGTGACCAAGAGAAGGCCTCACTTAGAAATCTCAACTAGTTGCATGCTAATGAAGGCCAAGAGGCACTTAAGAATTTGTATTTGTAATCTAGCTGAGAAAGGCATGACAAAAACCTCTGACTGAAAGGTAATTCCACATACATTTAAAGAAGCCAGACCTATGACTTTTTAAGTTCAGGAGGGATTACCTCACTATATGCATTTCTAGAAAATATGCTGTAACTAAACAAATTATTTCATATAGGGGAAGATTAACAAATGAAATGTAATATAGAAGTAGGCAGACTAACAGATACAGTCTGCTACTGCCTCTTAGAATCACTTATTTTTGCAAAAATGAGGATTTCAAGGAACATTGTTAGTATCCCAGTGTTTGTAAGAGTTTCATGTTGAGAAAATAGGGATGAATTATAACAGAGCATTATCAGTTTCTCTGTACTAGATTTTTGAAGCCGTACCAAAGCAGAGAGTTTGGACAAAATCATACAACCAGTGGGATAAAAAAACCAAAATGTGTTTGTGCCTAGGATTGAAGATACAGTTTCTGAACAAGTAATAGAATGTAAGATAAAAGTTAAAGTATTTCAACTTGCCAGTGCCAATGAATATGTATTTAGTATGTTCACAGCATAGTTTTGTGAATATAACATGCTGCTGCCAAATGTCCAAGTCTAGGCAAAGCCATGCAACATGAGTTAGTGCTTGAGCAGGCTGTGCTGGGAGTCTGATATATGCTTCTGACCTGCAACTGCTTTGTGAAAGACTCTTTGTGTCTTAAATCTAACTACTGAACCTTCCTACACAGATATTTTTCTTGTTTTCTTTAGCTACCACTAATCATTTAGAGGTGGCTGGCAGCAATTTTCAGGATTTGGTAAGTGCTGCTTTTAGGACCAGAGGATTGCCAGTGCTTTTCTTTTTCTTCTCCATCTCTCCTTCATTTTGTTTCTCCCAGTCTCAGTGCCACACTTCTGATGTACCTGAAGCTTTGCCCAAGTACTGCCTGCTCTCTGCAGTTGCTCCTTGCTCTGTCTGATGTTTTTCTTTCAACAGGCTTACTGTTCTCTGAACTGCTCTGACTTCAGCACTCCCTCCTTGCCAATTTGGAAATGAACAGACCCTGGAAAAATACGTTCCAAAAGTTCATGCACTAGGAAAATTATAGAAAGGCTTCACCCTTTAAAACGAAACAACCACAGCTTTGACCTGGTTTCTTAGCTAGGATGAGCATATTTCTTGCTGTTGGTGATGTGTGCTGTAACTAAGCTTCCAGGCCTGGTGCCACAGCCTTTGAAAGTCAAGTTACCAAGGAGCAGTGATGCTACTATACATACTCTCAAACTGGAGAGCAGTGAAGAGCTCTTGTTCCCATTGGAGCTGGAAACAAAGGTCAAACTGGAACCTCTGTTGACTGGTGATGTTGAAAGGTGCCTCCTGGCAGTGATCTGCCACAGTGAGTGTGTTACTGGCTCCCACCATGCGACTGATTCCAGTTGGCTTATGCCTGAGACCTGGAAAGATGCCTTTCTATGTATATTGGCTCCTGGTTTTTAATGGGTTTCTCTTTGCACTGGAGGTAATTCTGTATCATAGCCCTATATAAAAAAAATGTGGTGTGCTAAAGGCACCATCAAAATTATACTGATAACAGGGAAGAAAGTAGCGGGTTTTTTTCTGGGACACTGAAGGACAGCAGCTGAGTGAAAAGGAATTGCAGAAGAAACGAGTTTCCTAATAATGTTACATAGTACTCAGTGTGCTGACATGTCTTTTTGAGACTAATATGAATTAACTTTTTATAGTGAAAAAGCAGTCTGGAAAGATCAAGTTTATTTTAAAGTTCTACAATACAGGATTGTACCTAGTTTAGATAAACTTGTCTTTTTTATTGTTATTTGTTATATTACATCTTCCTAAAACAGAATAATAAAACAAGTCAGTCCTCAACATCTCTCTTCTTTTGATACTTTCTCACTTATTGATCCCACTGGTTATAATCTCTTTCATACTTCTCCCCAAGAATTTATTTGTATTTAGCTGACAGGGCCTGCAGCTGGGTAGGTGTAAACTCTGCCCGTTACCAGCTCTGCTGGCATCTCTTCCCTTGCTCCAAACTATAGCACATTCCTGTTATCTGGTCAGACTCACTGTATGTCATCTAGAGTGATCTTCTGCATAGACCATAAATTTTTGTTGCCAACAAAGTGCTACATGATGTGAAAGTGAGAGATGGGGCTTTGAAAAAATGCTGCTGTTTAGGATGAATGCTCTTGCCCCAATGGGTAACATATTAAATAATCAAAAGTAATCAAATGCAGGCTGTAGCTGTGGCAATACTTGCATTTAATCATATTTGGTTAAAACCTTGTTATAGTGAGCACAGTACTGCAGTTATAAAGGACCATTTTTCCATTCCCCTGTGAATGTACCTCCAGCATCAGACTAGAGCTCTCAACTTTGATCTGTGGAACTCTATGGTTTGCACTTATTTGCAGAAATATTTGTTTTGTTTATTTTTAAAGCCAGTGGAACTTGAAGGGAAAGTTTTGTTTTTCCTTGTTTTCCCTGAGAAACACTTGCTGATGCTACTCCCATCCATGGGTTTAAACAATCATCCTTTGTCATTGTACAATATCCTCCAGTCTAACCATCTCTGAGAGCCAAGCAGCCATATCTGCTGATGTGGCTGCTGATCAGGAAGCTCTACCTCTTTGTGAATGATCAGTGAAACAAGGGAAAAGGCCTTATCCTTGCTGAAATGAATGGTGAGCTTTCTGTTTGGTCATGATTTCTGATGTAAATGCATTAAAATGACCATGAAGGTCCTGAAGTGTATCATGATTCCTCCTTCTTCTTTCTCCTTTTGTTTTGATGTTGGTTGTGAGCAGAGGCTGTGACCGTGAAGAGAGGAAGGTGTTAGTGAAATGGTGTCTTGATGTCCAGAGGAGAATAGGAAAAGACAAGGAAAGTGATGGGGGTGATGTGAGATAGGGTGTTGTTGAGGTGGTCATCATTGTGCTGATATCTAAGTATGTGCAGGATGGGAGACCTTAGAGGCTAATGAAATATCCTTGCAGTCACCCATAATGCTTGTCCTATGTAATGGATAAGTTTCCTTCAACTCTCAATAGTACTTGGTTAATTGCTATTAATTAACAATTAATTGGATTAAATAGGCTGTTCCAGAATAGCAGACAGGAATTGGACATCCTTAGAGATTTCTTTATTTACAGAACAATGTGGTTCCCTTACCCTTTTCAGCTGTTGTAGCTCATGTATATACAGAAGCCATAGCATGGGGAAGTCAAGAGCTCAGCCTGTGTTTCTTGGTTTCAGAAGGTGTCATACATAGCATGTGAAATGTAAACTGACATTGAACACACAAGTAGATGTCACACAGGAGCTCTGTTCACATTTTTGAATTCATATGGCAAATTAGACAATCATAACAGTTTTTTGATATACTTGTATTGATTTTAAATCCTGCTCTCAAGAGGATTAGACTAATAAATACTACCTCCTCTACTTAATAGTGGAAGAACAGTCTTTGGTCACATTCTTGCAATGCTCCTCTTAGGCCCCCCTTGCAGAGCTTTCCATTATCTCATGACTGAAAGAAGGATTTTTATTTTTGTGTGTAAATAACTCCAGATTTCTTAAATAAACTATTCTCATCTCAATAGTATGTCAATAAAAGTATATAAACACCATTCTTCTTTTGCACTCAGGCTTTCTTTCTCAGATGCATGCATGCAGGCAGGATGAGTAGTATGTTACTTTATTTGCAAGACTTCCAAATATCATTTCTGTCAGCTTTACTCAACTGAATTAAAACACTGTCAGTAAAATGTTAATGATAATAACTTTCTTTCATCTGTAGCTATTCTTTTCTACTGGGGATGATTCTGCTTACTTTCAGTCCTGATACAATTTTTTTTTAATTTTCTTTTAGCTTTTTTTTGGTAGGATATTGGGTTTAATTAGAACATTTTTGTTCCATACATATGTTTCTCATAAAGCTGTACTGATGAAATGCTTTTTGTCAAAACAGCATTGAAAGGATCAGCTGAGAGGAGACCTCATTGCTTTCTGTAACTACCTGAAGGGAGGTTGTGGAGAGGAAGGTGCTGGCCTCTTCTCCCAAGTGACAGGGGACAGGACAAGAGGGAATGGCCTCAAGCTCCTCCAGGGGAGATTTAGGCTGGGTATTAGGAAAAAAAATTCACAGAAAGGGTCATTGGGCACTGGAACCCAGGGAACCAGGCACTGGGCCCAGGGAGGTGGTTGATTCACCTTCCTTGGAGGTGTTTAAGGCAGGGATAGACAAGGTGCTGAGGTACATGGTTTAGTGTTTGATAGGAATGGTTGGACTCAATGATCTGATGGGTCTTTTCCAACCTGGTTATTCTATGATTCTATGAGAACAGCACATTGTAGGGCCTTCAATTCTAGTCACCTTAAAATGAATTATCCATCAAAATATTTTTTCCACTGCTATTGTGATGTTTCCTGTCTATCTGGGCTTTTTATCTTCTGCTCTGACTCTCCTAGCAGATATTCATCCACCCTCACCATTTGGAATATCGGTTTAGAACTGAGAGGATATCTTGACATCACCTAGTTGGTACAGACCCATGCTTTTCTCAAACAAATCCATTGCAAAGCTAGAAAATCCAGCAGGATAATCTCATTCAGCCCGTAGAAATTTGACCTACTGATGATAAAGTGACCTGCTAGATATGAGATAGATATACTTTACAACAGTGTGAGGTAAAATGTGCCCTAGGAGTCGGATCCAAGAAGGGGTGTGGATCCTGTCTCAGTTCATGTAAACCTGTGTTAGATGGTTACTCCTTTTGAGAGGTGATAGGCACCTCCACATGAGAGCCGGCATTTAGTCACCCACTCTATAGGATGGCCAGTGGAAAAAGCTAGGGAGAGGAGCATATGCAGTATCTTAGTCTTCTCTGTGGCTCCGATGTCCTCTACAAGGATTTTGGGAGAAATCTTTTGGCTACTTTACTGTTGCCTTTTGGGATGTGTTTGGAAAAGTTCTTGTGCTGCATTTTTTTTCAAAAGGAGGACAAAAATCCATCTGGAGAGGAGGGGAATCAGGGAGGGATAGCTGCTTTCTCTTACAGAGCATCTCAGGGGTTTATTCATGGCTGCATAGAAGCAGACTGAGCTCAGGCAAAGAGTGATGGGGTACAATGCCTCTGAGCATCCCCCAGCCAGCAGCTGTCAGCTGCAGGGCTGCACCCCATCTCCAGTCTGAGCTGTCACACAGGTCGGAATGGGTCTTGGACTAGCAAGAGGGCTCCTGACCATCCCTGTGGGCTGTGGTTTTGAGAATGGACTGGGAGTTCAGTCCTTGGCTCCAAGGATAGCTTGTGTGTGAGATTTTGCACTGAAAGTTTGTTGGATGACACATATACTCAGCTGGTTTTATCCCTAGCTAGATTTATATGGTAAGACAGTGAAAAGCCAAACAAACAAGTACAGTATATGAATGTTAAAGTTAACCATGATATTTTGATGAAATACTGCTCCTTTAGGTCCATGGATGTGCTGAACTTTTGGCAGACCTTTTATCATATACAATGACCGAGGAACCAAGGATCTTAAATTCTTTTCTTCTAATGGTTTCATACACAGAAACCTCTGTGTTAGCTTATACATCAGACCCTGAGGGAAGTGTTGTTTAAAGCAAAACAGGTCATTGAATTAAGTCATATTCTGGACTCAGTGCATTTTAAGATGCTGTTAAAGGAAATCACTTTAAAGCTTGGTTTTGATAAAATCTTGTATCAGCAGATTATGAAATTTGATAACTAGCAGAAAAGACAAGGGTATTGATAGGATTACATATGTGTAGGGAGAATTTGGATTTAATGATTATCTCAGTTCTGCAAGTAATTCCCTGCTGAAATACATAATATTTGCAGAAAGAGAGTGAAATAAATAGATGTTTGAATTGGTAACCATCATGGGTTTTCTTTGCTTACCTCAGTTCAGGTCTTCATTTCACAAATACCCAACAGCTCACAGGATTTCTCACTGTTTGCATTTCTGTACTGTTGGCATTTGCATTTAGCTAGTCATATGTTGTGGATGTTGGTTGTGTCCAGCCTGGTACTAGGAAAAAGCTGGGCATCTGAGCAGTGTTTCCTTCAGAAGGGAATAACATGATTTTAGATAGTTGATGAATTTTCTTTGTTTTTTCATCTAAAAAAAAAACAGTGAAAAACTCAATGTGAACTATAAAAGAGAGAACGGGAATGGGTTATAAAAAACATAATTGAAAACATTAGGTCCAGTAAAGACCCAGCATTTCAAATGTGTGGATAGCGTGTCAAGCTATATTCTTGTAATGCATTTTAGCAACGAACTGGAAAATCAAGGGCTGAGCTTGCTAATGCATCATATATTATATCATATTTGGGTGGCATGTAGTGACTTTTCTTACTGATTACCATAAAAAATTGCCAGCTAAGCCTTTGTAATCTTTTGCATGGAATATTTACAGTATTGATCACAATCGCTCCCATGCCAACACCAGTAATACCTTAATTACACCTGAGCTGGTGGCAGGAAGCCAGATGCAGGGTTGGTGAGCAGTTGTTTAAACTCAGTGCAACTGTATCTGGCTGGGGTTTGGACATGCAGCTCTTCCCTCACAGCCTCAGTGTTCTCTCAATTCCTGTGGTCTTCTGGGTGCCTGGTGTTTATTTAGCACCAGATTCCTCCAGGATTTGCTTTTTGCTCTCCCTCAACATCTTTCCTGTTATCAGTGTTTGTGAAGAAAGGTTGCTGATCTGATGGAAGCAGTTGTGTGGAGTAATGCATTTGGCAAGAGGATAAAGGTAGCACTCCCATTCTTTCAAGTGCTAGCTCTAAATAACATTTGAGGGTGTGACCCTCTGCAAATCCTTTGCTCTTTTTAACCTCCTTTACACTTTGGGATTCTTCAGACGCCTTGTAAGTTTAGAAGTTTAGCAGCAAAGTCTATTTGCCTACATGTTGAATTGTAGCTGTCACAAGACCTTGAAACAGAAGCATGTATTATTGAAACATCAGGCCTCTGATTGCCTTCATATGCTATTAATTTGACAGAAAAAATCACCAATAACATTGTAAATGAACTTTTACCAACCAAGTAAATTTCTAGTCCTGTCTCTTCTCTACAAAAAAGTTTGCAGTAGGGCTTTTCCCACTTTAACTACATTAACATCTAAAAATTAGATACATATGACCATGTTTAGTCTGCCTTTGCAGTGGGGAGATACCAATGCTAAAATTGTGCTAATCTGTAATAAATTATAGCAAGTCCTAGAATATCTTTATCAAATTAAAAGCATGAAAAAGGAAGGTTCTTGTGTGTACATAGGTGTTTATTCTTTTCCACTGGGTTAGTAGAAGGTTTGAAAGCATTAACTTGCACTTGGAGTTGACATAAGGAATCTAAACTTTGACTCAATAAGTGGTACAAATGACAGGGCAAGGAAGTTCAGTTGTTCCTTACTCATGTTCAGGCACTAGAATTACATGGACACAGTTGTTTGTCCAAAATGAATGGAGATACATCTTCCAGTTTAAAGCCAATTTGTCTAGTTGATACTTTTCATTGAATTGCATTGCGCTTAAGCTTTGTGTCCTGAATGACTCACAGTTCAGAGAGGGAGGCTGAGATAATAGGAGAAGGCAATTAACTTTATAGGTAAGCACTGTCATCTTATTGATTCATAAGCCATAATTTATGTTTATAAAGATGACAGCTGATAATGTAATTTGATAAATAGTGGAATTAGTGGCCTTTGGCTCTGAAGGCTGGTAAACATTTGAGTAATTTTTGATGTCACTGAGCAGGGAACTATTTATCTCTTGGCACTCAATTGAGGACTTACATTGTAGTACCTGCAAGATGCTTAGTGTTGTGCTGGATTTGCATGAGTATGATGGAGGTATACATTTTGCAACATTAACATATTATATATTAAATCAAGATTGTAAAATTTATTTTATATATTTTAAGACTCTAAAAATTCCTGTAGTCTATTATTAGTGCTTGTTTAACATTTGAAATGAATCTGTTTAGACTAAATGTTTCAAGTTGAGTGTTTTAAAAGCCAGGTTCCTGAATTCATTTAGTCATCAAACTAAACAAAGTGTGGTTCTCAGAAGCACTGAAAAGCTGTGCTGAATTCAGTAAAAGTTCTGGGTTTATGTCCTCAGGATCAAGTCTGAGGGAGTAGAAAAAATGCCCTACAGAACAGAGAACTTTCCCATAGTGAAAAAGGAGACAAGTCCAGAAGGGCATGAACAAGGACAAATGCAAGGGGCAACTGTGGAAGTCACCCTGATGGTTCTGTGTATTTTCTCACTTAATGATACTGAAAATAACTTGATAATCATTGCTTTAAAGGACCAAGTTTCATCCTGTATTCCTGTAGGACTCTTGCTTTAGATTGTGGGCATTATTTATATCTCAATTTATTTCTCAGCCCATTGACCACAATTAAAAATGGAACATGGCACTCTCTAGAGTGCCTGCTGGAGACTTTCACCTTGTAGAAGAAAGGGGATTAGATGTATTGATTTATTGGATTTATGTACAGTCACCTGATTGTACAGTAGCACTGAGCCTAAAGCAAGCTGAAATGATATCTATGCTCTCCGGCAACCACTTGCACCATGAGCAGAGTAAGTCGTATCCCTTGATAAAAACTCTGTCTTATTCCATGCAAATTTGCCTGAGTTTCTAAAGTATGTAGGCTCTCAGTAGCACAAAATCAAGACTGGAGAAGGGAGTGGCTGCTAACCAAGGCAGTGTGACTTTAGGATGCTGGAATCTGTGCCTGTGTTTGCGTTGCCACGATGAGCCTGAGATTTTGCGTGTGAAAAGCATAGAAAATTATTTCTTACAGTCATCACACTGCATTGGAAATTATGTTCAGAGTCACAGCCCTGACATTTCATCTTTATTCTGTGATTACTTTTCAGATATCTAGTAATAAACCCAAACAGATAAGCCATAAATCTCGCAGAGACTTTGCTTGCTTACCTTCTTTCCTCTGCTAAACCAGAAAACAAAAAAGAAGGTATATTTGTTCATTGCCAGCTTCTATCACAGCATGTGAAAATATGTATTTCTGAGGTGTTCGCTTTGGGAGAGGAGATGGCAAGCCTGCTCTTTGTTAGGGGGAGCTTTGAGGACCATGGTGTCTATTGAAACATCACAAAGCGCTTTATTGCTTTCTTATGTGCTCTTGTAAGTGTACTCTCTTTTGAATTGAGGTTCTTTGTCTATGCTATTGTCGATACTAGTGAGGGATCATCCTCTAATACCTTTGATAAAAACCCAGCTTGTTCATACTAAACCACCTTTTTCTTAACTCAGAGTGATGTCATGCAATGTGTCTTTCAGGAAAAGAGAAAGGATCCCTATATGAAGGAATGCAGCTAGCTAGGATCATTTACATTGCAGGAGAGGATACTTGTGGAATGGTAATTTAATGGAACTGAAGTGTATTGGTTTCTGCAAAAGCCTCATGCAAAAGTTTCTTATGTCCAGAGTGAAGCTGATGGCTTATGGGAAACCCAGCTTCAGGAGGTCCCCAGACTAATTCAGGCAAAGAGAAAACTTGCAGGAGTTTTGTGACACTCATTCTGTACAGACAGGATATTTTTTGCTGTTACTCACTGAACCCTTGTTATGTGGTTTTTCCTGTTGATAATGTGAACTCCTTGGATATTACATTTGTTTTGATGTCCTCCAGACATTTTTTTCATCACTGAAGCTATGCTGTCTGTGTGCTATGATTTGCGGGGCATTCTTTTTTGTGATGCAGAAGTGTCTCTAACCTTTGAAGCTTCCTTGACATGGCTGCATTGTGGTGAGAAACAGTGAATAAGCTAATTGTGGAAATAACTTCCCTTGGGATGTTCACTTCATTAAGGCCATGTAACTGATATAAAAAGCAACATGTGGAATTTTCTTGACTTGAAAGATTTTTCAGTCTATCTCAAACCTGATTGTTATTGCATCTTTTGACCTCCTTTTAGAAATGAGGAATACTTAAAAGCAATCTGTAGGCTGACATCAGTATATGATTCAACCACTAAAAGAGATAGAAACTGGGTGTATTTCCAACCCAAAATAGTACTCCTGCAGGTTGTGTTTGGGCAAATATTCGTTATGCTTTTTATGTGTGCACATCCCAGACAGTGTGGTGTACCTGCAAGGCAGAACTGTCTTGTCTTTGTCTTACTGAGGACAAATTCCACAGCCTTTGTATTTGTAGGATTGTGAGCAGAAGGGACTGAACATGTGGCAAAATTAATAACTGGGTAGTGTTCATACTTTCATCCTTAATTAAAGACAAGTGGGTATGCGAAGTATATTTCCCCAGGGTTGTGGTGAGGGAATATCCACACATGTAATTAATCTAGCTGCTGGAAGTCACAATTTCACCGCTAAAATGAAGCAGAAAGAGACATCAACCAACAATATGGGCACGCTCCAACATTCATTGAAGTCAATAGGAAGCTTGTCTTTTGACTTCAAAGGGCATTGGACTAAACCCTGTAAGATCATGTTAAAACACTTAAAAGTCTTTAAAGCACTTGTTATTGTCATACTGCAGTAGTAGAACTCGGAAAACTAGATGGATTTTATTTTAACCCACTCCCTACCCATTTAATTTTAATTTTAATTGTTCCATGTTTACACGGTTGATTGCATACAATTGTATTAGGTGGTGATTTGCCTGATGATTTATTGTGTTTCACTGTTGCTGCATGGTATGCTTTTTTTGTGGTCTTATTTCTGTGTATGTGTAGTCTCCTTGTGTGCCAATATGATCCTCGCTTAAGTTACTACACATGATTTTCTGTGAATTGTAGTATTATTATTTAGTAATCTTGGTACAGTGCAACGCATACCCTGAGAGTATGACTGCAGAAAGGGCTGAAGACGTCGGTGTCTCTTCCCCCAAAGGTATTAGCAGCACCCCAGTGAGTGCACGATTCTTTTTATAGCACAGGGAAGGTGTCACAGAGCTTCTTGTGGCCATCACCACTGCTGATGTCTGCATTCACTCATGTCATTGTGTCTGCTGTTGAACTTCATTCATTATCAAGAAAGCACACTGTTTAATTAGAATCATAGGATCATAGAAGCATTTAGGCTGGAAAAGACCTTTTAAATCATCAAATCCAAACAATAACCGAACACTGCTAAGTACACCACTAAACCATGTCTGTACACAACACATCTTCAAGGCTTTAAAATACCATTTTTAAAGTAAATTTCTTGATTTTATTGTAAAACAGTTAGTTTATAGGTGTGCAGAATATACTACTGATTCAGGGGAACTACAAGTAGATCCCAAATGAATAACTGTGGGGTTTGGGGTTTTTTGTGTGTGTGGGTTTTTTTTTTCATGTCTTCAGTTTTTATAAAGTGCTTATTCCTGCATGGCACTGGAGTAGAGAAGCCTGCCTTCTGTCTGTAGTTTTGAATAAAAAGATTAATTGATGGTATACTTCTGTATAAAAACCTACTTGCCTATGTCGATAGATAAAATCTATGTTTTGTTTTACAGAAAAGAGTAAAGGATGTTATATCTCCAATTGTATTTGAAGCTGCATACAGCCTTGGGGAACATGTCATAGAAAGAGGAAAAGAGGACAAGGAACTACCTGCACTCAAGCCCATTCTCCGCTGGAAGAAAGGACAGAAGATAGCGCAAAGGAATCAGGTCAGGTTTGGACTTTATTTCCCTAAAAAGCCTATGGCTCTCTCTGATTCTGAGCAGACAGAAGTGAGTCTAAAAAGTGATTGCTAAGCTCTGGGTTGTTTATACAGTCCCTACTGTTGCTGATGCCAGTGCTTCTCCATGATGTAGCAAAGACTTGTGCTGATAATGTCGGGCAGCAAGAGGTGAGGTCACTTGCTTTTTCCAAGATGCTTGTGCTGTAAAGGAGTCTGAATACTATGTCCAGTTCTGGGCCTCTCACCACAAGAAGGATGTTGAGGCTCTGGAGCTAGTCCAGAGAAGAGCGACAAGGCTGGTGAAGGGGCTGGAGAACAGAACCTATGAGGAGCGGCTGAGAGAGCTGAGGTTGTTTAACCTGGAGAAGAGGAGGCTGAGAGGAGACCTCATTGCTCTCTACAACTAGCTGAAAGGAGATTGTGGAGAGGAGGGAGCTGGGCTCTTCTCCCAAGTGACAGGGGACAGGACAAGAGGGAATGGCCTCAAGCTCCACCAGGGGAGATATAGGCTGGAGATTAGGAGGAGGTTTTTCACAGAAAGGGTCATTGGGCATTGGAATAGGCTGCCCAGGGAGGTGGTTGATTCACCTTCCCTGGAGTTGTTTAAGGCACGGGTGGATGAGGTCTTGAGGGACTTGGTTTGGTGTTTGATAGGAATGGTTGGACTAGAAGATCCAATGGGTCCCTTCCAACCTGGTTGTTCTGTGATTCTATGATTCTATGAATAAGGGAGAGGATGAGAAACCTTCTGCTCCTTCTGATTCTTCCCTTTCTATGGGAAGTTCTCGTGAAAGCCTTGGCTTTGTCATCTGGCTTTCTTAGTGCTGGAGTGACAGGGCTGGGCCCAGGAAGGAACACAGGAACTTGCCCCTCTCCACAATGGGAGATTGTCCACTGGCTTCTTTTCTTGAGGGTTACTCACATCCAGTAATGCGTCAGGGGAGACCTATTCCTGTTGTTATTGCAGAACATGCTGTTGTAAAATAGGATGGTTTTGTTTCAGATAAAGTGTAGGTGCAGCCATATATTTATTAGGATCCTATTTTGCTCCTCTGCAGTGTAGAAAATCTTTCTGTTTAATTTTGGTGAAAACAAGAGAACTCCCTTAATTTTGAAACACTTATTTACAAAGTAGATATCCTCCCTGCCTCACCTCCTCAAATTATTCCCTGAGGAAATGAAGTGTATATGATTATGCTGCCTTTCTTGTTTGCCTGTCTTGACCTCACTAGTATCTCTGGAAAATGTAGGCCAATTTTGTTAGGTTTTGAAAGGAGTGATTGAGACAGTGTTTATGAAGGTATTAAATGCCCTCAGGGCTGATGAAAACAGACAGTCATGTGAAGGAGAGAGATCCCATTAGTGACCTTTTGAAAGACTGAAGTTTGAGCTGATCCTTGTAGGTGCAGGACAGTCTGCCAAGGAAGGAGGCTGAAGGACAATTCACCCTCCCACTGAGGAAGGAACCTGCAGGACAATTCAACCTCTCACTGTGATGACGGCTGATCATCCAGCTAAAGCTCCACGCGGAAAACATACTTCTTTTATGGCTTGCAAAACATCTTTGTGTGTCAGAATTGTAAGATAATTTAGTCTGAAGGACCTTCATAGATTCA
Organism: Coccyzus lansbergi; assembly: GCA_033558105.1. NCBI lineage: Eukaryota > Metazoa > Chordata > Aves > Cuculiformes > Coccyzidae > Coccyzus > Coccyzus lansbergi. The sequence continues at coordinate 1,716,450 of JAUMJK010000574.1, read as the reverse complement.
GTTCCTTGCTCAAAGCAGAGCTAACTTAAAAGTTAGATCAAGTTGCTCAGGGTTGCATCCAGTCAAGTTTATTTTCCAAAGCATGCTTACAGAGTTATGAGCTGGCATTTCACATGAATAGAAAACATTTTTTTTTTTTTTTTTGAAAAAAGGGAAAAGTCTGACTGGAGTCTGAGGCTTTTAGCAGTGCATTGTTAGGTCTGTTTTTTAACCAGGGGAAGTTTGTATCCATTAAATGATACTTGAATCATCATCTGTAACATTACTTTCTATTGCTGCTTGTAAGCTTATGTTATTGTGATGAAATTGCAGGTCCCTGAATGCTACTCAAAAACTAACAAAAATGTTTAAAGAGATATGCTTTGTTGTATACACAAGTGTTTTGAAATGTATTTGGGTGTAATCCATGTACTTAGAGAAAGGAGTTCAGGTGTTTTATCTTTGTAAATGTATGAATGAAAGATGCACCTAAGACTTGCTTGTTTTGATGAAGAGGTACTGTGTGTCTGTTAAGTACCTGAATATTGTGTTGTTGCAAAAATTATGAGGGGAATTCATAGAGAATTTTGGAACTTGAGTAGTGTGCTGAAAACATGATGTTACATGATCGAAACTGCTTGAATGCTTTAGTACTGGGTTTGGACTCAAAAGGTCACGTCTTGCCCTGCAGGCGTAGTCTCGGATCAATATTAAAATACCTAAATGCTGAGATTATAGAGAAGAAACAAAAATATGTTGGGAATTTCCCTGACTTCTTTTCTTGTGTAATTTGGATGAGAGTGAGCTGGTTTAACAATCCCTTTCCGTTTGTTTTCCAGATGTTGTTCACTTAGCTTAGTAAGAAAAGGATTTTTGTGCCTGGAAGTGTGCTTTCAGCTAAGGAAGTGGGTAGAGGTTCAGAGTTAATATGGCAGTCATGGTGACAAAGCCCCCCTGGAGGAGTGGTGGTGGGGTCATCAAGACCAATTTAATGGGAAAATCAGGGTGTAGTGTTCTTTTTCAGGATTCTTGTCATCTCACAAGTGGAAATTGTTTTTAAATAGAGGCTAAATAGTTGCTATTTTTATGGTCCTAGATAAATTTAAATTAGAAGTAGAAAAAGCTGCTAACATGGAATGAAGATTTCCAATATAGAATGTGAGAGCAGTTCTGCTGATGTTGCCTTTATCTAGTCTGAAATGGTTTCATAGAATGACCTGGAATTCTATAATATATTAATCATTAATCTTATTTTCATGTTGTTTGGAAACCAGTACTAAGAAGTATCTTCAAGACTAAAGAAACACCTTAAGGAAAAAAAATATCCCTAGAACCACTAAAAATTAGCACTAATGAACTATATTAAGTGCTACAAGATGAGCTACATGTGTTATAGAAAAATCACCTTTGAAAAAAAAAGAAATCACTAATGTTTCCTTTAATCTGTAACTTGTGTTTTTACTTTACATATTGCATACACCTCCCTTTTGTGGGAGTTATAGACATTCTAAAACTTTTTTTTTTTTTTTTTTTTTTTTTTTTTTTCCCCCCAAGATAGTGTTTTGATGAAAATGAATGCCTTTTGTTGTTACTTCAAAAAGAACTCTGGACAGTTGTTTTCGTAGGTGAGTGTGTGATACAAAGTAGTTACATTCCAATACTAGAAGGAACCTGAAGACGCATGCCTAGTTGCTTGAATAGACTTCAATCTAAGCCTTTGTACCTTGCAACACTTTTAAACTTAGTTATGTATGTTTCTTCCTTGAGAAACACATTGGGAACTATGTACAAAAACTAGGCATGAGGGAGAGGGACTGGATGGTTAGGGAAGAAAACTAAGATAGGAATTTGCAAAATACCTGTGTATGTCAGGTATTTTACATGAAGCTGTAAAATAATTTCAAGAAAAGTAACTAAACCTTATTCTTTTTCACTTCTTAAAGCTGAACACTGGGGTTGTTTAGCCTGGAGAAGAGGAGGCTGAGGGGAGACCTTATTGCTCTCTACAACTATGTGAAGGGAGGTTGTGGAGAGGAAGGAGCTGGCCTCTTCTCTCAAGTGACAGGGGACAGGACAGGAGGAAATGGCCTCAAGCTCTGGCAGGGGAGGTTCAGACTCGATATAAGGAAAAAAATTCTTCACAGAAATGGTCGTTAGGCACTGGCTGCCCAGGGAGGTACTTGACTTGTTTTTCCTGGAGGTGTTTAAGGTACAGGTGGACGAGGTGCTGAGGGGCATGGTTTAGAGACTGGTGGGAATGATTTGACTCGATGATCCAGTGGGTCTCTTCCAACTTGGTGATTCTGTGATTCTATGATTCTAAATGCCAAAAGGGATACTAGGAACCAAAGCTTATGAAATAAAGGCTTTACATCTTCAAAGAAAGATTCTGGAAGGATCTTAAATTTTGGAAGTCCAATTCAAGACAGATTCAGTGGGCTTTCTTTTTAGAAGATACAGCATGAATGAGGACAGATGAACAAGTTTAGTGTTAGTGGTAGTACTGAAGACTTTAAATACAGCTAGTGGTGTGTGGTTTCAAATGCCCTAATCCTATTAATCTAGAAAGAAGTGTCATTTTGAGATCAGAAATGTTTAATTTGTTGCTTTGAAGAGCTATTAAGATAGTGTTAGAGATTGATCCTTTGCTAAAAGGCACAGGTTTCTGTTTTTTATGAATGAATGCAGGAGAAGAAAATGAAGTAGTGAATAGCTGAAGAAATGTCATGGGGCCATGACTGGGCAGGAGAGAAGGAGACTTCCATCTTTCAAGATCCTACTGCAATTGTGCTAGACCTAGTTGAAAAGCCACACATCTTGCAAACCTGTGGGCTTTGTAGTCACCTAGGTAGGATTTTGTTTAAACTGAAGTCTTAAACCTGAAGTGGTCACTTCTGCTAGGATTTCAGTTTATTTTTCATGAACTAATGTGCGCATGATTTCCTGACAAGGAAATTCCTTGTGTGCCTCACACGCAAGGGGGCAGGAAGGCTCTTAGGTGGCCTCTTGAAACAAGAATTAAAGTTTATATTGAGCATACAAAGTTCTTCATGGTGCTTCACTCGAATGCCTTAAGGAGTCAGCTTAGAAATAATTCATAGACATGTACCAGAAGGAAGATATGTCCCTCCTTGATGATATAATTACAGAATAAATTTTCTGTTGGGCATTCATCCTTGAAATCAGTATTACATTGCATGTGAAAGAAAAGTGTGGTCTTGTACTAATAACTTAGACCAAAGCAGAACTCGAGTAGTAAAGTAGTAGATGGATGTACTGTAAGGCAGTACAAAATTCTTGTATTTGAACTAAAACACTCCAACAAAATGAAGCCTTTAATGTTCAGTGAAGGAGACTGCTTGTATTCCTAAATAAACTGTGCTTGAAACCATCAAATATGGTAAACAATTTGAACAGCAGATTCATTTGAAGAAAAGGATCTTAACCAAAATTTCCTAAAGGAAATATGTGCAATTGTGGGACTTCATGTATTGACTGCTTTTTTTTTTTTTTTTGTAAGCAAAGAGGCTCTAATACTTTAAAAAGAAGTAATAATGTAATTACCTGGCCTGAGGGACATGCGGCCCAGGATAGAGTAGCAGTTGATTTCTCATGGGCTTAATTATTTTCTTGGTTCTTGTATATGCTTACCAGAAACTATAGTTGTTATAGCTCAGTGTAGTTATTTGTGGTAGCAAAAGCAAATACTCAGGGATTACTGCACATGTGAACTGATAGATGCCTCGGCAACTTATACAGTTGTTGGGTGGAGACTGGTTGCGTGGAGAAGATCGCAGCTTTCCATGTTGTAAGTGGCTAGCCAGCTCAATTTTGCTCAAACAGAAAATCTCTTAGGGGTCAAGGTTGGGTGGGGGAAAAACATTCTACTTTTTCAGTGCATATTATGAACTTTAAAACTTCCCACCCTGAGAAGAACTTTCCACTAGCTTCTTTGTTGCTTCCCAAATCCAGTTTCTTCCTCAATCCACTGGAAAAAAATAACAAGTCTTCTTACCTCAGGGAAATAATGTGTATTTAGAACTTGGTTTGGCTTATTTCTTCATAAGTGGTTTGTACTATAACATTTATTTTTGTATACCCACTGTATAAATACATGTCAACCAAGAAAGAGAAAAATCTCTTGCCAAGTACAGTGGGGATTTGTTCCTAGTAGTATCCAGTAATGTATCTTAGAGTTCAAAACATGGTTCTGCCTGTTCAAAATACTGTAATAAAATCACCTACTGTTATATGGATGAAGATACCATTTTGTTATCGGAAAATATTCTCAGTAGATTTAATTGTGTCAGTGTTTTCAGGACTTCAGAAATGGTCTACCATAAAACTGCTTGTAAGTTAGAAGAAGAGACAGAAAACATTTAGGATGTTCTGTTCTCAGATGTGCCACTGACTTGCAGTGAGAGTTTGGGTGCAGTTTGCACTTCTGAGTGACTGAGGCTGCATGTGTCTGTGATAAATTTCACCTTTTTAAAAGCTGGAGAATATGTTTTGGAAATGCTTGTGTTTGAAAAGCTGGTTAGGTAGTTGCACATAGATTAGCTTAGTTGACAGGTACGAGAAAGTATAGGAGGATTTTTATACAGCTGAATTATGAATTCCTTTAGTGATTTTTGGTTTGCTGCACAAATAATACTATTCTTTATTTTAAAACATGTGCACGCACACACCCTCACACCTCTGGTCTCATATTCAGGACAAAGCAATGACAGACCTGCACAGGCTGAAATTATGTACACACAATTTCCAAGTTTGTCAGTGGTGCCTTCTGTGCAGAGATCCTTTTGTACCTCCTTGAGTCAGGTCATGTCTCTGCCAGCAAGCTGAGCTATGCCTGGGGCATTTCTAGACATAGGAGTGACACCTCTTCCCCAGTAAACTGCTGCATTGGCTCTTGGCACAAATTTTAGCCTGTGCCAGATACTGCAAACCATTCCTAGGCATGGGTCAGGAGTTAGGGTACTCCTATCTTGGAGACCAGGGAAGTTTAATTTACTGGTACATATGAAACCTCAGTACCTTAATACACCTGTGAGTAGCTGCATAGATGGAAAATGTGAAGATTAATGAACTTGTACCTAGGCACACAGAAAGTCTTTGGGAGACTGCAGGAGTCAGCCTTATTTCTGTGTTCCAGATGAAGAGTCTTGCTGCTAAACTCTTTCCTCCTTGGACAGGGAAAGCTCCCAAATTATCTTCTGCATTTATTCTTCCAGAGATCCATTGTGTGCTACCCTTCTTGCCTAACTGCCATTGTTCCCCTTCAGCTGGGGTGGGATTGCTCAAAGTGATGATTTCCACTCCTCCCACTGCCAGCCTTTTGCTCTTGACAAGTTTGGTCACAGTCAGTGTGGAATTGACAGGGACCGGGTGCTCTTCGTGCCAGGAAATCTGGAAAGGACCCACCCTGAGCATGTACTGGATTAGACTGAGTATAGCATTTGCCTACTTTTTTTGTTGTTGAATGGCAATAAGGAGGAAAGATTTACAAGTCTGGAAGAGATTCAGGACTGAACAAACCCAGCAGGTGTCCAGATGTATTGTACCTCTGAAATGTTTATAATTAAGAACTTGCTGAAGTAAGAATGAGTGGAAATCAGTGCCTCTGATGGTAAACATGTTCCTATATGCACATACTTAAGCAGTAACAGGGTTGGCCGGTAATTGTCCAACTTGTTCACATCCCTGTTTAACAACAGAGGGAAAACAACATAACAGAGAATGTGTAAGACATAACCCCTAGGTTTAGATCTCATAGGCGTCCTTAAGAACAGTAGCCAATATATGCTAGTGTATTCACAAACACTGCCCCCCCCGCCCCCGAGACCTTCAGTTTTGGTATTTATGCTGGGGGTTGTAAGACTACAGGCTTATTTTGTCTTAGTTTGTAGGAGGTGAGTTGTCTGATTCAATTTACAGATTCTTCAAAGAAATAGGTAGAGAAAGGAAAGATGGTTGTGTAACCATTTGCAAGCTGAACCCTAAACTAAAACCCTATTGGGTAATTTTTGCAGTTCAGCATACTCTGTGGATGGAGGATTGTAAATTGTAGGAAAGGGGGAGTTCCTGCTTACACGTGGAGCTATAAAATAAAATCGTAACTTACTTAAAATGTTGCAGAGACCCGTAACAGCCTTCAGGAAACCAGGTTCCATCAGTTCCATTCATATCTTTCTAGCAGTTATATGAAGGATCAGTAGAGCTTAATACCTAACATCTTGAGAGCAGACAGTATGATAGTGATAGTTCATTCAGTTCAGAGTACCTCAGTGCCACAAAATCCTTGTCAACATAGAGTAGCATTCATACGTAAAAATGCACTGAAGTGCAGGACTTTCACATAACCTTGGGAGTTTAAATGGTCTAAAGGTAGACATAAATGCTTTCTATGATAATTTGAAGACTCTGTTTGCATTTCCAGCTGACAAAACAGCTGTCACATCTGTTTTTCATTTGTCGCTGTTATAATGCTTTTATATTTTTAATTACCAAATTGTGTGTGAGTAACAAAGGGTTTGACTCTTGTATTAAAATGTTTAAGTATGCATCATGGGAGAAAAAGATTCATCTCATATGTTCCACTCTTAGTGGTAGAAATGAGGAGGGAAGGAGTAGATGATGTTCTCAGATATCATTAAAAAACCCTCTTGGGGTGATATAATTGAATAATTCTGTAGTAATCCAAAATAAATGGAAGACCATTTAAGACAAGATGTAAAATATATTGAGAAATGTGCTACAGTATTCCCTCTTATAGTGGTACTGGGACATGGGACAATTAACCCGATACATCTTTCCCATCTGTAGTTCTCTGAATTTATAAGGTCTGAAGTCTTGTAAAATGAGAACGCTACTTGGATGATTTGAACTGTTAATGATTAAAAAAAAAGAAAAGAATTGTTTCAGCCCAAGAAATAAAGTGAGTCAGACTAGAAATCCAATAAAGCTCTGAAGGACTAGGGCCATATTTCTATTGCCACCAATTGTAATTCTTCACCCTAGGAGAGTAAGAGAACAAAAGATTGTGTTGTTAACCTCTCCTCCCCCCTGCTGTGAGGAATAACTAATACATATGCTTATTAATTTATGAGTGCCTTCAATAGGTAACATGTTTCATACCTGATCTTTTATAAACAACTGATTTCGTTTGGGAGTTCCAGTTCCCCTTTATTTGAGTGTTCTTTCTCCTGTTTTAGCTTGGTTCTCCAACCCAGTTTTTAACAATTACTGAAAGCAGGATGCAGCTGAAATAGGGCATTTGGCCTTAGATAGCTTGACAAGTGGCAATGTGCTAGTCATGAGCTATAGGCTCAAAGTCTTCCATTCAATAAAACGGATGAATTCCTTTGTAGCTTTCCCCAGCTGGAGAAGTTCAACTTACATGTTGCACCCTTAAGTCTAGTAAAAGAATTATCACTGGCTGGTTTCTGTTTTCTTATACTATAAATGAACATCTGTTTTCTTTGCATGAAGACATGGTTTGAGGAAGTCTTCATGGAGTTGAGAAAGCTTGCAAGCTAGCCTTGCTATCCTGCTGCACCATGCAGTACTGGCATAGCTCTTTGTCTTCATAGCAGGATTCTTTTGAATGCTTATTGCTCCCAAGATATTCCTGACTTCTTTGTGTGTTTACTCCACTGTTCTTTAGGGGTATTATGGAAATCATGCACTCTCATTTTAGCCAGTGCATCTGATGAAATCCTGAAAGTTTTTCGTAATATTAATTACTTTTCTAGTGGGAATTTAAATCAGTCATTTTGCACTTGGCTCAGCAGGATATATGAATGGGCTATTTCCATGAGCAGTACAGTGAAGCATAGGATGTTTGGGGAAAGTCAGTCACTATTTATTTTTCTGTGGTCAGTGAATCTGTAGGGGATGGGTTTATTTTGCAACCAACTCAAAAATTTAAAGACAAAATAAATAAAAGTCTAAAATCAGACTCCTTTACTTGTATAGATCTCTTCCAATTTAAATGATTCTGTGATTCTGTACTTACTTATATGCCTAAGTGATTGAATTGTAAAGCTATAAAAGAGGAAATAGTTCATAGAAAAAAGCAAGGAGATTTGCTTACAGGTCATTACTTTTGAAAGTTGGATCACATATTCTTGTCCCTTAATTAGAGACCCAGGAACCCACTTTCACCAGATAACATGGTAAAATCCATGTAGCATCAAGATCTGAAAAGTAAAGAATTATTAGATTAACAAACCCCCTTATCCTGCATCCTTGAAATAGAAATGCGTTTGTATTACTAACATGGTCTAATTGCTAAGTCATCCCTGCATGTATCATGGAGTATGGTGAAAATTTATAGGAATTAGGTGTAGAGATTGGAAAACTGTGCTGTGAACCCAGATAATTTGCATAACTCAAGTTAAGAGGCACATGGATAACTTTTTTTCTGGGGAAGTAGTTAAAAGCCTGATCCAAAGTGAATCACTGTTCTGTTATCCCAAGCATAAAAAGGACATGCTTTCAGGGATTCTTTCGAGAATCTTCTTTGTCTCCCTTTTCTTCAAGTGTTGTCCTTCAGTTGTCACTTTCCCTGTTCTGTGAAAGGATGGCACAACTCTTATCGTAACACAGTATTGGCAACCTCTCAAAGTCTTGATGGTACGTTTTTGCTACAACCCGAAATTTCCATGTGCTTCCCTGAATTTTGGGCAGTTTACTATCTTGAAGTACTCTTTTTCCCTTTGTTTATTGGATGATGTCCAGCATTTTCTGTAGGCAGGACTGCCATAAACAGTGTTGGGGTTTTTTTTTATTTAATTTTCTGTTTCCTGTTCTCTTCTCTACTCCAGGAAACACAAATATATTTAATTTTAGATAGGCACTGAAAGAAAGTGAAGCAATTTAGGAAGCTGGATTTGAAATCCTAAATCCCTTTCCTCTGAACAAGGAGTTGTGACTATTTTGCTTAAGGCAGGCTCCTTCTTGCTTGTTTTACTTCCTAGCAGCATTCCCTAGCAATGCGACATCAGCAAGAGGGAAAATGAGAATATCTTCACCACCCACAGTATCCAGCAGCTTTGTTCTTAGGATGCCTTAGGACGGCAGGAACTAGGCTTTCATCCTAATCCTACTTCCTGCAGCAGAGGACTGTACATTTACCCCTGGGCTTTACCACTAAATACAGAATTTCATCCACTGCCTGCTCTTCAAGAGGCAGAATAGTCACAAAGGTACTTGCTTTGAGGCCCTGATCTGAGTGGCTGTCTAGACACATCCTCTTCAGTTGGCTCTAGATCTCTTCTAACTGTACATTTGATTGCATGCAGATGTGTCCATTTATACTTTATGATGAGTAGGTATTAATGTAGGCTTTTTGACCCAGAATCTGGAGAACATGGACAGCATCCTTTGCTAACATTTTTTCCTTGACCTCCCAAGAAGCGTCATCTTTTTTACACAGAAAAGCTGCCAGGCAGAATTTGGGGAAAACACACTTGCCCAGGATGTTGTGGGGCCGGGCGGGAGCCACTAGGGAGCAATTCCCTGTAGCTGCTGGGTTCTGTACTGCAGGGTTAAATGCAGAGAGGAATCGTGCTGGATTTGCCCTGTGCTTTGCTGTAGATCTGGTGGTTACAGGAGGTCTGACAGAGTCACTGCATATGCAGTTTATATTAGCTTTGTGTTTGTACAGTAAAGATGTGTCCTAGAAACATTGAGGTTATCCTGTCCTGGCTACTGAGCACATAAACAGTTCTTTCCTGGAAGTGCCAGACAAAAGTGTGGTGGCCTTGAGCTAAAAGATGCAGCTGTGTTTCCCGTTCAGAACATTTTTTGCCCCCTCCCCCTCAACTTGAAAATTTTCTGGTCTATATTTTTTATATAAAGAAGCTTCCTGACTATCTCTGATACACAAAATCAAAGCTGTGAGGTATTTGGTATGAGTGGAATACAGTAAGAGTAAATTGAACCTGAGTAAAACCAGTGTTCAAAATTGTTCTTCATTTAGGATAACAGTAACTGCAAAAATTATAAAGCACATCCACAGTGCAATGAATTTATTTTGTCCTACTTCTCTTTTTCCAGTTCTAGATAACACATACAACCCATTGGTTATCTTGTTCAACACCTTGAATAAGCGAAGAGCTCCATAAATACCTAAAACCAATATGGCAAAGCTAAAATTGCTTTAAAGATTGCTTAGAGGTAAAATTGATAATTAGGTTGTAGGGCCCATGCATATCCCAGGAATGGACTCCTGCTCCAACAGGTGCAGTATTGAGTAAGGTTCAGTTTCTAGCCCAGAGAAATCATAGGCCAAGTAGACCAAGTAAGGACACAGTAACAGAATGTATAAGCAGTGTTCACAAATGTTATGATGACTGACAGTGTGTTTGCTCCTTAATTCTTTAGGAGGGATTAGAACAGGCAGAAATTAGTCAACTGGAAAAGCTGAAGGAGCAACAGGGTGGGGAAGGGGAGGCAACACCTATCCAGACCAGGGAAATAGCATAAATTAACAATATAATCCTTAGATGTCATTAGCCTGCAATGGAAGTGGTCTACATTAATGTGTCCTAGAGGCTGACTGGACTGGAAATCCTTTCTCCCCCAAACCTGAAGGGGCTCAAGGTCCTCCACAGAAGCAAAGGGTTCCCTCCTTCATGGTTATGGATCTAGGGACTCATCATTGTTATTTCTTTTTTATTTCTTTTCCATCCCAGTGTTGTGTAGGAACTAGGTTTTCTATGGTGCAACAAAATACTCCAAATATATTTCAAAGTAGCTTGTTGTCTAGTACATGATATATTGAAAGAGATACATACTCAGTAGTTTTGAAAATTAGATATTTGTTCATTCTTTCTGAAGAACCACAACTAGAGATTTAGCACCAAAATTCCAGGATTATTAGGTCGTTACTTGAATGTACTTACAGTACTTTGTTCTAATAAATGTGTAGGTCATACCTTTGATCATTCTGTTCACTTTGCCAAGATTTCTGCTGTGCAAATAGGGAAACTGTCAGGCAAAAATGTTTTTATGGTTTATCTTTCTTTCTCCTCTGAAGGTCAAATTGTCTTTCCTATGTATAGCTACTACCGTGGCTAAAGGATTAATTCTGAGGACTTTTGAGTGTATACCTCTGCAATGCGCTGTGTTTTGAGAGGGATACCTTGTGCCAATTCCTGTCTCAGAGCTATTCTTGCTCTTTGGTATGGAGACTTTTTTAGTTTGTTTTCTGTTTCATTTTCATCCACATGTGTTTGGAAGAGAAATAATAGTGCCAGAAATATTGTGTGAGCAGTAATTCTCATCAGATGAGAAATGGGAATGGATTGAGGAAACCTCTGGGGATAGTCTACTTTTGGTTAAACTTCTTGTTTAGTTAGAAGAAAATAAAAATTATTCTTATAAAGATGAATTCACCTTCCCTGGAGGTGTTTAAGGCACAGGTGGATGAGGTGCTAAGGGGCATGGATTAGTGTTTGATAGGAATGGTTGGACTCGATGATCTGGTGGGTCTCTTTCAACCTGGTTATTCTATGATTCTATGAATTTGCCTGCCCTTGAATTTCCTTAACACTCACAGATTTTGCATTGTTATTTCATCCAAGCACGTTCCTCATTTGAATTTTGATCTTGCTCTTTTCATGCTTTAACAGTTCTTTTCTCTGTTTTTCACAGACTGTTTTTGAGAGGAATTGTCAGTCGGATGACTGTGCTGCTGATTTGAAACTTCAGGGTAAATTATTGCTGTCTAGGTGAGTAGATGAACTTTTATTTTTCTATCATCTTACATACTAGTATGCCATTAATTTCAAGATGGCATTTAAAAATCATAAGGCAAACACAGATGTTTCTTGTCTAAACTAGAAGGATGATGACAATGATATCACCTTTAGTACAAAGATGTACACAGAATCTGAATTCCTGTGGTTGTGAGCTCTGTGCACACATGGGGCAAGACACCTTCACCTTCATCATGACATACAAAACTGGAGAAAAAAATTAGCATAGCAGAGAGAGACAGGGAAAGTAAAGCTGCATACCCAAATCAAGTACCAGTGTGGACCATGACTTTGGTTAAAAGTCAATATGATACTGTTCATGACACAATAGAACCGAAACTGTATGTAGAAAAGCAGTTTTGTTCAGAAAAAAATCGTATGCACGGTTAAACACACCACCCCCTCCTCCTCCCGAACATGGTAGGTTATTCAGATTGTCTTTTTGTATTTCTGACCTTGTGTAGTTTTGCTAACTTTCCTGAAATATTTCTCTCCTTTGTCTGATTGGTTTTGGTAATAAACTGAGGGAGGGATGTCTGATTTCACTTTCTTCTGAGATAATAAGCATCATCAAATAGACGAGAGGTGAAGTTTATATTCTGTCCTTTTGGACTGGTAAACCTAGGAAAATGCCTGTTGTTTTGCCAGGATGTGTTTATTAGATTTGGGGATAAATCAGGCTAAAGGTGAACTTTACACATCACTCCTGTTTCCTTTTTTTTCAGCATTTTTAGCACATTTTTAGAGATGGAAGTGCTGATGCAAGTTATTTAATTGTGTGCCAGAGGATTTTCTGTTTGATTTAGGTGCTTTCTGTAAAGTACTTTGCTTTTGAGCCAGGAAAGAGAGGGGAAAAGACTTCCCTGCTTTGCAGGGGTCAGTGGGGGTGGGGAAGTAATATTCAGGAAATACACACACATTTCATATAAGTCTACAGCATGCTGTGACCATACTTGAAGATGAAACTGAACCAGAATTAAATCTAAGAAGTTCAGGACTTCCCCAGACACGACTCAAGTCCACAGGAATGTTTCAAGGGATTGACTGGGAGCAGGGCTGGGTCTCAGGTTGCAGAGTCTAAGCTTTGACTGAGATTAATCTGCATTTTTGACGTTTTGCTTGATCTTCATGGTGAGAAAAATCTGTTGTGAGCTGGAGACATGCAATGCAGAATGGGGAAGCCTGTGAGGGATTTTTTCCTGCAGTTGAGGAATAATCAATAAAAAGCAAGGGATAAGTCCTAAAAACTTGTCCATCAGTGTATAGTAACCACAGCTATAGTTGCAATGGAAGCATTAGACTGTTTATTTTTATGGCTGTTATTTATGTTATCTTGGCAGCTTTAAAGCCACAACTATCTGAAAGCTTAGGATATTCAAATACAGTTTCTACATTTGTATAGCATGATGTTCAACAAATGCTCTTTTGTTCAACAAATTTTCTTTATCCAGTGATACTCTGAAGTCCTGTTTGAAATAAACAAGATGTCATCAAATCTGCGCAGAATGGGTTTTCTTTAGCCAAAGGACTATGTAGACTTCAGCTATTAAGAACCAACACTCTCTCTGAAGTGAACAGATATTATTAGTATAATATTTTCTACATTATTCCTATTTATGCCTGTGTACAAAAGGTGACTTGTTTATTACTATCTGCGCTTAATAACTGACTTAATTCTTAGCTAGGTGATGGCAATACTTTGTCTACATAATGAAGTCTGACTAAATTTGGTGGATTTGTTATCAGAAATGATGCAGTTAATGACACACATTTACACTGGATTGAAATAAGCAGGATATTTATTGTAGGCAGTGATAAATGCTGCCTCTCTCAGATCTACTGCAGCTCTTTGAAGATGTTGCTGACCATAACGATAGGGTGATCCAGTTAAGATCATCTACCTGGGCTTGTAAAAGACTTTAATTAAGATTTCTCATCAAAGTTTCACAAAGAAAGTAAGTTGTCCAGATGAGAGGAATGGCGCTTGAACATTACTATCTAACTAAAAGCTAGTTAGCAGAGAGGAGGATCAAATGGTTTGTTTTCTTGATGGAGAAGACTCCACAAGTGCTTGTGCTGGGGACAGTGGTATTTGGAATATTCATAAATGATCTGGGAAATAATCTGCTAGAAATTAATAGCAAGATGAGAAAGTTTGCTAATCATGCTAAACTATTCAGAGCAATGGAGAAAACAAACAAGGAGGTGTGTTTTCACAAAGTGTGTGATTAATCTGTGGGTTTTACTGTTGGATAAACTGTTGTGAGTTTACAAGGCAGAGAAATGGTGAGTATGAATAGTGGAACCAGCAGAAAAATATTATCAAAATAACATTCCATGCTTGCATTGTTCTTCCACAGCCCTCTTGCTTTTAGGCATGGTTAGATACAGGCCTGTCTGTTGTATGGACCGACTTAGTCTGGCTGTTCTTACACATTTTTGATGAATTTGTAGTATATTAAAGCCAAAAGATGAGCAGAGTGCAATACATTGTAAAGTATAGTTTTGCACATCACCATGTATAATATGCTTTCAAATGTGTGCTCATTAGAACACATGTGTACACAGGGAGTTAGCTCAGATTACATTATCAAGAGAATTGCTTGCTGAGGTTACTTCTGTGAGCTGAATAACTGCACAAGCTATTCTGATTTAAAGTTCACCTGGGATGTGTTTGAATCACTAGAACTACCCAGTTAAAAGATCACACCCAGATCTGAAGATGCCAAACCCACATACCAAATCTAGGAGGTTCCTGGAGTATGTGGAAGACAACTTCCATGCACAGCTGGTCAATGAACCAACGAGGGAAGGTGCCCTCCTGGACCTGCTGTTTGTGAATAGAGAAGGCCTTATGGGGGATGTGGCAGTAGGAGGATGCCTAGGACTAAGTGATCATGAGATGATAGGGTTTTCTGTTCTAGGCCAAGTGAAGAGTGTGGTTAGCAGGACAGTAGCATTAAATTTCCAGAGGGCAGACTTTGAACTTTTCAGAAGGCTTGTTGGCAAAGTCTCATGGGAGACAGTAATTAAGGGCAAGGGAGCCCATGAGGGCTGGGAACTCTTCAAAAAAGGAGATCCTAGCAACTCAGGAGAAAGCCATCCCTGTGTTCCAGAAAAAAAGCCAGCAGGGGAGCTTGGTTGAACAGTGAGATCTTGAGTGATATCAAGAAGAAAAGGCATGTTTATGGGCTCTAGAAAAGGGGACAGGCCTCTTGGGTGGATTACAGGAGGGAAGTGAGATTGCGTAGAGAAAAAATCAGAGGGGCTAAGGCTCAACTAGAAATCAGATTGGCTAAGGCTGTGAAAGATAACAAAAAAGTCTTTCTATAAATATATAAATAGTAAAAGGAGGACTAGGGAGACCATACAGTCCCTATTGGACACTGAAGGAACAACAGTGACAAGGGATGAGGAGAAGGCTGAAGTACTTAATGCCTTCTTTGCCTCAGTCTTTAATTGTAAAGAAAGTTGTTCCCTCTGTGTACAAACCCCAGGACTAGACGAGCAATATGAGACTCCCATGATCCAAGAGATAACTAGCCCAACTGGACACCCACAAGTCTATGGGGCCAGACGGGATTTACCCTAGGGTATTGAGGGAGCTGGTGGATGTATTGGCCAAACCCCTTTCTATCATCTTCCAACAGTCCTGGAAGACTGGGGAGGTTCCACTGGACTGGAGGCTGATGTTGTACCCACCTACAAGAAGGGTCGCAGGGAGGATCCAGGGAACTACAGGCCTGTCAGTCTGACCTCAGTGCCAGGGAAAGTCATGGAACAGGTGATCTTGAGTGCTATCATGACGCACATGCAAGAGAACCGGGTGATCAGGCCCAGTCAACACGGGTTTATAACAGGCAGGTCTTGCAAAACTAACCTGATCACCTTCTATGACAAAGTGAGTCGGCTACTGGACAAGGGAAAGTCTGTGGATGTGGTCTTCCTGGACTTCAGTAAAGCCTTTGACACAATTTCTCACAGCATTCTGCTACAGAAACTGTCAGCCTCTGGCCTGGACAGGCGCACACTCTCCTGTGTAGGAAACTGGCTGGATGGCTGGGCCCAGAGAGTGGTGGTAAATGGTGTTAAGTCCAGCTGGAGGCCAGTGACAAGTGGGGTTCCCCAGGACTCAGTGCTGGGTCCAGTCCTGTTCAATGTCTTCATCAATGACCTCGATGAAGGCATTGAGTGCACCCTTAGCAGGTTACAGACGACACTAAGCTGGGTGGAAGTGTGGATCTACTGGAGCATAGGGAGGCTCTACAAAGGAGAGTCCAATGGGATGAGGTTTAACAAAGCCAAATGCTGGGTCCTGCACTTGGGGCACAACAACCCCAAGCAGTGCTACAGACTGGGAGGAGTCTGTCTAGAAAGCTGCCTGGACGAGAGGGACCTGGTAGTGTTGGTTGACATCCGACTAAGCATGAGCCAGCAGTGTGCCCAGGTGGCCAAGAAGGCCAATGGCATCCTGGCTTGGATCAGAAACAGTGTGACCAACAAGTCCAGGGAGGTTATTCTCCCTCTGTACTTGGCACTGCTGAGACCGCTCCTTGAATACTGTGTCCAGTTCTGGACCCCTCACCACAAGAAGGATGTTGAGGTTCTGGAGTGAGTCCAGAGAAGAGCAATGAAGCTGTGAAGGGGCTGGAGAACAGGTCTTATGAGGAACGTCTGAGAGAGCTAGGGTTGTTTAGCCTGGAGAAGAGGAGGCTGAGAGGAGAACACATTGCTCTCTACAACTAGCTGAAAGGAGGTTGTAGAGAGGAGGGAACTGGGCTCTTCTCCCAAGGGACAGGGGACAGAACGAGAGGGAATGGCCTCAAGCTCCTCCAGGGGAGATTTATGCTGAACATTAGGAAAAAAAATTTCACAGAAAGGGTCCTTGGTCACTGAAACAGGCTGCCCAGGGAGGTGGTTGATTCACCTTCCCTGGAGGTGTTTAAAGCACTTGTACATGAGGTGCTGAGGGGCGTGGTTTAGTGTTTGATAGGAATGGTTGGACTTGATGATCCAGTGGGTCTCCTCCAACCCGGTTGTTCTATGATTCTGTGATTCAAATGACTAATAGGAAAACCTACACATGCTGGCAAGAGCTGATCAGATCTGCTCTGATTTTGGTTTTCTTGGAATCCTCCTCTTTCAAAAAATTATTCATGTGCCCTCAAATTTGGACCATTGCTCTTTGATAAATAACAAGTCAATAGCCTGGAATTTTAACACTTGGTCTAGGAAACAACCCAATATATAGCCATTTATACAAAGTGCTCAAACCAAGCAAATCTGCATTTGTAGCTTAGAAGCTTCTCTGTCGTTCTGATCAGATGCGATTCGACTCGCCGTGCTGTTCTGTTTTGTTGATGTGCTGCTTCACATGAGAACAAAACTGCTAGGCAAGCTGAAACCCTCCACTATGAAGTTGGAGAGAAGAGTAAGACTGTTTGAAAGTGGATGATGACAAAAAAAAATTAAGGACTTGTAACTATCTGGAAGGTTTTGCCAAGATTTATGAGGGTCAGATGTGGTGGTAATTTCTATATTCTAGTGGGGTTTGCGTATTCCTGTGATACTGAAAGGTGTCCTTGGAGACTTGGGCTGAAGACCAGGATAACATGCTGTGCTGAAGTGAAGAAGAGTTAGAATGCATTTATTCTGCAAAGAAAAAGTTTGTTTTCATTTAACAGATTAGTGTCTTTTAAGGCTCATCCACCTTCATTAGCACAGTTTGCATGCAAATCCATCCCAATTTCTTGTAGGGGTTGCAAGACAAAGAAGCCAAGCTCTTTCTACTTGTGGTAGATTGTATGTGAAGCAATAATCATGGGCTGTACAGATTTGAAAAAATGTTCTTACATAGGCAGTTTGTGCTGCCACGGGAGTGAGATGTGCAGGGACTGTGTTATGCCATCCTGTGTTTGCAGGACTTGTTTAGATAAGGTCTCAGCTAACCTTATCTGTTCTTTAGCAAAATTGCCTCTACAAAAACAAGCTTTTTGCCAACATGGAAACACCTACCTAAGATAGTTATAGGTTTCTTCCAGTGCTGTGGCTGCAAAACTGCCTTTGGGACTCCTCCCTTCTCTCTTATGCCACCTATGTCAGAGAAAACATGGATCACAAGGGGGAACAGTAATATCAAAGGCTGGACCTATCAAAGCAAATTGTGCTGATTAAACTTCCTAGGGCAGACATTATAAGGTCATGTGTAGAAACAGCTACAACGGTGAGTGCTAGCATTGCTAATTGGTAAGTGTGGATTTAGTTGTAGTAGTCTGACTGTTGTTAGTCTAAAACTACAGGTGCCAACTCAAGACTAGGGAAAGGGAGTCATGAACTGTGCTGAGGGCTTGGTGAAGGCAGCGCTGGAAGAAACTGACGGAGCAGAAGAGATGCATTTTGTCTTTCCAGTCATGACTGTTTTCAAATCCACTTTTCCTGAAGAATAAGCATGTGAGGTTTTAGCAGCCCAGAACAGAAATACTACTCATCACCTCCCCTTCAAAGAGCCTCCAATGTTAAATCTTGCAACTGTCATAGAAGCCAACAAAATCTGGCTCTATCCATGCAGTAAATGCTGTATGTTGATGGGAGGAGGGAGAGGCAAAGAGATTTCTGAAGGAAGAGAATTAAAAGAATCTATTTATGTATTGCTTATGAGTAACTTAAATGACACAACTGAAATCATAAGAGAAATTCAAATAGAATGTTTTGCAAAAAGCTTTGTCTTTATGGCCACAGCTTTAGGATAGCAATAGGTAACCAGTTTTCCTTTCCAGCAGTCCAAAAAAAAGCAAAATGCAGTCAAAATGTTCTGTTAGTTATTATTTTAAAATATTGTTTCATATTAAAAGTGTTTATTACATACCATGATTGACTTCAGTACCTCACTCTGTTTTCTCAGTATAGCACAAAAGTTTTCCATCAGGGTTTCTGAAGCAAATAGCACATTTTTATTGAGCCTCTTCATAGCTAATTATTTAGAAGCTGAACTGTATCTGTTTCTGCAAGGTGTGCTGGGGAAACTCTGAAGTAGATATTCTGCAGAAAACTAGACCTCCCTAGCCTTTAAAATTTGCTAATCCATCCCTCTGGTAGGTTTGACAGAAACACACATCTTTGTCTGAGGAACTAAGGCAGTTGTAGATCCAGAGCAGATCTGTCCACCCAATTTTCACTCTGTAAAGCAGTCAGTAGTTTTCAAGCCCTGTTTAGGCTGTAATGGGAACAAATGAAAACTGTGAGGAGTACATTTGAGTAACAGTGAAGGTGTTTGAAAAAGCAGACTTTCTTCCAGGTATAATAAACAAACTGTGTAAAAAGACCGGAGCAGAAGGAGTGGTGGTTTCCCTGAGAGATGCAGCTAGGAAGGAAATCCTGTATAACTTTGTAAATATACAGACAACCCATGTGTCACAATCAATAGAACAGCTTTACCAAAGATAAACAATGCAAGTGTAAAGATGATGTTGCAGCGTGTCATGTAGCTGCTGTGTTCCAACAGGAGTTGTGTGCATGGTATGGAAATCAGTTAGTAAGCACAGGACTGTGAACCCCCTTGGACAGAAAATGCTTTAATAAATACTACTGTAATAAATACTGTAGCAACAGAAAATTCTGCAACACATATTGCTGTTCCTGAGAAGGCTCCAGGAGAAAGTCTATCTTCCATGTATTTGTGTGACATGAGGTCACCCTTCATCTGTCATTAGAAACAGAATTACCCACTGGAGTACTTCTGAGTGTATGTTTGGCTGTTTGAAAGAAGCAGCTTACGTTTATGTGTTAGTTTAGAGCATCCTTAACATCCATCATTTGTTACACTCAAATATTCTTCCCTTACATGTTGGCTGGGGTTTCCAGCTGCAGTTTGTTTATTTTGGAAATGTGAAAGTGAAAGCCAAATTAATAGAAAACCAAAGGGGTGACAGGTGCATTTTGCAGAGATTTTCAAGTTTCTTCAGATGGTGGGTTTTTTTCTGAGCTAGAGTCAATACTTTCTCTTATGCAATGGGATTTTTAAGAAATGCCTTTTTCCATTTGAAAGGTCAGGTTTGTGACTTGGTCTGTTTCTGCTTCTGTTAGTCCCACTGGAATTAGCCAGAGAATGGGCAAAATCCCAGTCTGTCAGAAATCAAGTTTTAAACGTTTCCATTTTTATGAAATGGTAATTTATGAAGAACAAGCATTTTCCAGATATCTTCTGTTCATCTCCACAGAAGATTTGTGGTTTCTTTCCTAATAAATTCCTTCTGTGACTTACTAAAGGATTGACATATTTTCTGCTTTGTTTCTGTGATCTCTGTTGTGTTTTGCATGACTCTTTAGATATGCAGCTAAATGCATATCTAATCCTCTAATTTGATAGGCAAGTAATTTGATGTAGTCTTCTAGGATGTAATCTAAAAGTACCTATCTCAGGCCTCACTGAAAAGACAAGGGGGAGTTTATAGTACCAATCTTTGGCCCCACAGCCATTGAGCTTGCAACTCTGAGGTTTATAAATGTATTATTTGTATTAATGAGGAAATTATAATTTCACATTGGTGACTAGCTATGCAACTGCAAAATGGATTATTTTGGAATTGTTGTATATTGATACAATGGAGAATATGCTCTTAGACCTGTTAAAATCGGTAGAGGTGCTCCCTCTGGTTCTCAGGGCACATCATCAGATATTTAGCACCTGTATTTGAAAAATGAACCTCAGCAGCTTCATATTGACTTGTCAAATTATAACAGAACATGAGTTGAAGGAATCTAGAAACTGTAGATGAAAACATGCATAATGACAGCTTTGTCCAATTTGCTTTTCATGACCATGAGATGTAGCAACACAGAACATAGTGCAGGAACAGCGCAGAAAATCATTGTCTTCTGAAGGAAGGAGTGACAACATAAAATTTTGATCAGAAAGATCACAACTTTTTTGAGTGTATCGAATTAATACAGTAGTGCTTTTAAAAAAGTTCTTAAAGAATTAATAAAGGTTTTCAGTTATCATAGGCTTTTGTAAACCCATGGAGAAAACCTGAAAGCTTGTGGTTTAATGTGGGAAGCAAAGCTGTTTCCTAAATTTGACTAGGCTTGTGCCTCAGCACTTATCTTCCCTTGATCACACAACAGGAATTTGTTTCCAGAGAGGCCTCACGTTTCATAGCCCGCCTGTTGTGGTTTTGTGCCCCTGGAGTGCATCTTAGCAAAACAGTCGTGATGAGGAAAAACAATATCCTTTCATTTGGAGCTTAATTACATGCTCTGATAATATCTGGGTTTCCCTTCCTCTTCATTCATAGCAGATGAAGAATTTGTTTTCACTTATTTTATCTTTCATTGAACAAACACTTCTTTCAAAAATATTTTTGACATTCTGTTTGCCCTAGACAGGGTACTCTAAATAGCTGAGCTGCTCAGATGGAGCTAATTTTCTGCTCTACAAAAAAACAACAAAAGAAAAATGAGCAAATGCTATGGTTTAGCATTTACAGTGCTAGGAATGTGATCTTGAGCTGTTCACTGGTTACTTGGTTTTACCTCAGTGATGTCCTGGCATCAGATCTTTTAAAGTACTGAAAGAGTTGTTTGCAGGGAGAAAAGAATGACAATATGTTGGAAGAAGGAATATGAGTAGGTTGCTTTCATGGCTTTCTCAGAAAACCATGCCAAGTTTCACACTGTAATTTAAGTGATTTCATAAATGGTGATGTACTTTAGTGTTAGAAGTAATTCTCTGTACTGTAAAGGGTGCAGTGGAAATGCTGATACCATTTTGTATATTAGTACCTCAGTTTGCATTTTTGTGTAACCTAACCTATTTGGAATTAAGTCTTTCCAGTGAATCCAGGAAACAGAGTTCTGATTTGTAATTTATGATTACTTGTATTTATCTTTTACCTACAGACTGTTGCTAATGTATTCCATGCTGCATTTGTGAGGCACATGGAAAACTTTCTAGTAGCTCATCCAGGATCCGATTTGCTGTTTCCTGAAAGGGCTAACCAGCAGGGCAAGCAATTATTCAGAATGAAGTACAAGTTGTAGTGGGAGCATTGTCTTGAGAACAAGTGAATGTTTTCCGTTGTTGAGGGTGAATGGGGCTGAAGGAATGGTTTCTTGGTTTCCATCTGGTTACTTGTGCTCAGAGCTTCATAAATCTCTCATGAAATAAATAAATAAGTCCAGTTTGATAACAGAGAGCAGTACTGTTTCTTTTGAACATATGGTGATTGAAGCCATACAGATAGTAATAGAACCATCAAGTGATGAGTGTTAACATACCTCAGTAGTCCTCATACAGAAGTACAGATTCACAATAACAGTCCACTCATGATCAGTCAGGAATACCGTACAAACCAGTATTGTCACTTCGTAAATACTGATTTTATTTTGCAAGAATGACTTGACTGTATCTGCTGGAGTAGGATTTTGCGATTTATTTTTGTTTTTTTTTTTTTAAACTGGACCCCTAAGAGATGTTCTTTAACATTGGTGTTTTATGGACCTAGGATATTTCAACATTGTTTTATTTTTTGCTCTAGCAACCAAAGTATAAAGCTAACAAAACAAAAGCTTAACCTCAGTCAGACGTTAGCTGCCTCCAGAGGTGAAAGTTCTCAATACTATGTAGGCCACAATGAAAAGCAGATGCATCATTGCTCTGGATTTGTGGAATACGTCTTGGCTGATGCATACATCTATGTGTATGTATATATACATGTACACACGTAGTCTTCCATGACACTGGTACATGAACTTTTTCTGTAGTATGTCCTGCAATTAAAAAATCTGGTAAGGCTGAGATTCTTCATGGGTCACCAGCTAAATCATCATGCTCACCCTGCATGAGGTACGGAGAAAATGTGCTGATTTGGTTATATATTGCTTATCATGTTTGACATTTAGAAATACCTTACTCCTCATGTATAATACCTGCTACTGCAAAATAGGTTTCCTCTAGTTACAAACCTGTACTGTTCCTAGTGCTTCATTTGCGATAGATTGCTTTTTATTGACTACTGAAAGCGATTGCTGGATAGGACACTGGTCTTTCTCTTCCTTATCAGTGCCTAGCTGAGTATGGGTTTTAAATTACATTTTACACTCGAGTGTCCCATGAATAAGACAAACAACTGAAGTTGTCTATTAATAAGAGATCTGTTTCTGAAGGCATAATTTCTGTGGTAAATACATGGGCTGCATGATGACTTCATTAATGTTCTAGTTCCTTGAAACAGTATGTTAGGAAGTGCTACTGAATTAATCTTCAACTTTCAGGGCCAGATCTGTGGTCAACAATGAACTATTTCAACAGTTGGGGAAAATATGTAGTATTTTTTGCTTTCACATCAGGCTGGTACAAGCAACTTTCATCTACATGCCTGGTAACATTTGTCTTTTGCATTTCTCTCTGCCACTGGTAACTAGTATTTGTTTGTGCTCCAACCTTAGGATGCTGTTTTACACACACATGCAGAGATAACTTTGTCCTGGGAGCACGGTTCCATTGATTTCAAGGATGCTGCTTGTGGTTATAAAAGTTTTTAGTTTATATGTCTGCAAAAGTGAAAGATTAGATTAGAGCTCCTGTAGATGTGCCTCATCTTGCTTTCATGTGACATTTTCATAAACCAGGGTAACTTCATTCAAACCAAGAGTGTCTCCCTAAGGTAAACACAATGTGCAGACAGAGTTGATCTTTTCCATTGACTCTTCAGTTGTGTTTACAAAGGGGTTTGAACATCTGGGTACAATTGAAATCACTGCTAGTAGTAAAAGGCACCAGATTTCTGTGGAGTGAGTGATAAGATAAGGGGTATTTTTATGTCTATGTTGTGCCCTGCTCTGTCTTTTTCCTTTAGAAGTTTGAAGATATAGGTGACTGGGTGTTACATTTATTGTTTAGTTATAGAGGATTTATGTGGAGAAACTACATTTGGGGAAAAGAGGACTACGTACAGAGAAGCTTCAAATATATGATAACTAGCTGTAACTAGAAATGACTCTGTTGTTTCAATACCATAATGAAGAACAAAAAGGATTTCCTAGAGTGTTCTTGTTTGTTTACTGCTCAAATGCATTCATTCTTAAAGTTTAACTTAATTCTCTGTGCCATGTTCCTGAATTGTGATATGTGTGGAAACAGAAGCGCTAGAGATAGCAGCTCTCCTCCAGAAGAAAATCAGCATGAGCAATTCCACCTCCTTGACCCTGGGCTCACTGCAGTAAGTGATTTTTTTGTACAGGACACTTGGTCCCATCCAGTGAGGGGGGGAAATAACCAGCACATTTTTACTAGTCTTCATAGGAAGCAATATTGTTATGATATTACTCCTAAATGGTGCTTTGCTGACAAAGGACCTCTGCTCAAGGACGTCTCCTTGAATTCTCTGTTATGTTTTCCCCATCCGCTGCATCATGCCTAAAGTGTAGTAATCAACTGCCTGAGGTCTCTTAGCACTTCTGCCAGCATAGGCTTCAGTATGAGAGGGGGAAGACTGCAGCTCAACTAATGTAGAATAAGTCCTGGTATCTTAAGTATTTGTCTGAGTCCTTAGTCTAGATTGGCTATGAACTTTGCAGAAAGAATTGACCTTGAACACACATTCGATGGCAAGGCAGTATAACCAAGTATTGTAAAATTGAATAACTTTTCTTCCTGTGGAGTTATTTAAAAAAATTTACTTTATATGGATTTGCTTCTGGGGCTGTTACCTCTCAGTTTTGCACAGAGACATCACATAAATTCTTAGATCAGCTGAGGGTCTCAGTTTTTCATTGGTCCTTAAGGGTTAAGTGTTTACAAAACTCCACCCAAACAAGAGTGTGGCAGACAAGAGTCATATTCACAGAACCACAGAATAATAGGAGTTGGAAGGGACTTCTGGAGACTATGTAGTCCAACTTCCCTGCTAAAGCAGTTTGACCTGGAACAGGTTGCACAGAAACATGTCCAGGTAGGTTTTGAAAGTCTCCAGAGAAGGAGGTTCCATGGCCTCTCTGGGCAGTTTGTTCTGATGCTCTGTCACTCTCAAAATAATGAAGTTTTTCCTCATCTTCCGTATAGCTTTGTATTTCCCTCATATTTGGGTGGCACAGTACCTATGGAGACCAGCTGTTTTAGTGGTTGGTGAAGGTAGAAGTCTGTTTGGATCTGTTGCAGGACCAATGTTGTTTTACTCATATCTTTTTTCATCTGATTTAAAACAAAAAAGTGGGAAACCTATTTAATTTCATCTGATGGAGATGGGGGAGCGATTGGATTTTAGTTTGAAGCATTTTTACCCACGTGCAGTCTAACTGACCCCAGTTGTAATTTCCACTATTCATCGATCAATAGCAGTGATTCATCCGTATAGGTGCCAATTTTCAGTAACAAAAGGAAGGTTCCTAATATAAAAGGGAAAGTCGGTGACCCAGACTAACAGGATGAGTGCAACTCGATCACATTCCTTCATTCCTTACCTCTATGAATGATCTACACCCCCCGAGAGGAAGTGCTAAATGCTTTTTCAGTTTTTGGTTTTTTTTTTTTTTTTAAATATATATTCTCTCTAGTGCAGGAGATAGAGAAATATGTCCCTGTGTACCTTTTGGAATGCAGATTATGTCTCCCTTGACCCACATTAATAAAAAATCCCAGCATCTTGGGTTGGGGGAGGGAAATGAAAATTACAGATCTTTTCAGTCTTTCCCAAGTGTTTTTTCTTCCCTCACTGACCATAGTGGAATAACAAAGTGCAGTCATTAACAAAGAACCTTAAAGCACGTAAAAATGATACTTGTCTTATCCTGGAATTTAGTTTCCTTTTCTTAATTACTTAAGAAGAAGAAAATCAACTGTTTCTGTTACATTTGATATGCAATACAATTGCCAGTGAATTCAAAATTGTAGCAGAAATTTGGAACATGATTTTAAGTATTGCTTATTACCCGCAAGTCTGACTCAAAGGAATGCGAGATGCAGCTATTTATTATTCCCTTGAAAAACATTCATAGCCTCTCATCCTTCATGTGTGTGTATGTATGTATGTATGTATGTACAAATGTAGTGGCCTGTATGTAGTGCATACATATGTCTACAGTCTACCCAGATATATATGTGCCTGATATAGTGAAGCGGTGATATTCTGTCCAATGAAGTGATTACAACTTGATGTTTTTCCCCTTGTTTTCTTTCTTTTCTCTCTATTTTTCCCTCTTTTGGTGTGTGTTTTTATTTTTAGTGTTGCATCGTTAATGTTGGCAAGGTTATGAGGGTCGTGGTGAGGATGTTGGCAGCTTTATAGTTCTCATCCAACAAAACAAAATGAAGGCCATGCCTTGATTACATTTCTTAAATTGTTTGACATACCTTGTTGAGATGAGATGAAGGGGTGGCTTTTGTTTGTTTTCTTGTTTCCAGCAGATCTCAACAGTTATTTAGTTGACATATTTTGACTTGATAGTTGGGCTGCTTGATGTAGAGCAGGCACTGCAGGAAGGTGGCAGTGGGCTGGCAGCAGAGGTACTCCAGCGCTGCAACACGCAGTTCGCATCCCATGATGTTACGCTTTAAAGCAGCAAACGGGGCCTGGGAGCTCCTCTGTAAGTGGGGAGATTCCTAATCCTCTTCTCACTGCAAGCAAACCTGATTAGTTCCAGATGTTCAGATTTAATGACTCAGAAAACTGCTCTCTTAAAATGTGACTTAGAGACCAATCTTGTATAACCTTTTGGAGGAAGAGACCTGAACTTCTTTGCCAACCTATAATCACTGAGGTTTTTCAGAGTTTATTAGTGTGTGAATTTCGTGTAGGATCAACTACAGTGTGCTCTTAAAAAGTTGATTTTCTTTGTCTGCCGAGGAAGATGTTATTATAAACATCACTTTGATATGATGCCATTTTAACAAATGAGTGATAGCTTTGGAAAGGAGTGACACAAGCCAGTGGTATTTATCTTGATATTTGTTGTAGATTTCATTTTAAATAGAATTTCATTCTGAACATCTTTAGGTATTCAGTAGGAAGTAGAGTATTCTCGGTTGTCTTGACCTCATGTGAAGTCTCAAAGCACTGCTAGTACCGATTCAGAGATAATTCTGTAGCATGCATTACATTTAGTATCAATCCTGCATAATATAAATATCTTGTAACATTCCTTTGCTTACTGAAGCAATACTTCCAGATTTTGCTCATGGGTTTGATAGATGCTGATTAAGTTTTGAAGTGATTGCAAGAAGTGAGATTAGAAAGTAAATGAGAAATAATTCACAGTAATAAATGATTGTTTTATTTCTTTGCCTCCAGATACACACTTTTCATTATTAGAAAATGCCAGAAGATTCTTTAATATCTTTATAATTTGTCTGCTTTTGAAAAGTGACTGTTGAAGTTGGGGCAAAAGGTTAAATGCTTGCAAGTACTCTCATGTATTTATGCCATTAATTTGGTATATAAGGAGCATCAACTTGAATTATTTGGAACTCCCAAACTAGTTTGCAGTCAGTGCTGTGGTGCATACACTTTTGCAGATGTTTCTTTGCACAGGTAGTTGATTACTAGGAAAACTATAATGTTTGGAAAGTAACGTGTCCAATTATTGGTAGGATTGGTTGGTGTCTGCAGTTGATTCTGTGAGAAAGTATGCATATTCTGGAAACTTATGTCTACCTCATAAAAAGCTGCTATTGAACTGTAAGCCATAATTTTGGGCTTACTAAATGAAGCTTATCATAAATGAAGTAAGTATAGGAAAGGAATATATATATTATGCATATATAATAATAAATATTGCCTGTGTTACATGGAAAGTTACATGCATAATTCAGAGCCATTGGCTTTCAAAGCCTTTTGAACATCTTACTGTGAATTTCCTGCTCACCAGAGAGTGCAGCTGCTTCATTACATGCCTTCAGAAACTCATATCTAGAAACTCTTTGCCCAGCACAATGCTTATCTTTACATTTATACCTGGTATGTTTCAGACTATCTTTTACTGCACTTTGAGTTCCCAGACCTGTAGGTCTGTGCATTGATACTATATTTTCCTGTGATACATCTTTAGCCTTCATTCTTCCGTGTTAGCTTGTCTTCTGGAGAGAACAGTATTATTAAATGTATACCAAATATCAAATAATAAATGTGTGTGTATGAATATTTGTATTTACCTCTATGTTTGCATATCTGTGTTTATGTGTTAATAATCTGTGATGCTTTATTACAATAATGCTTTAATTCATGATGCATAGCTATTTTTTAAATTCAGCCATTCCCTTTGTATTCCACTTACAGAAGATGATTCCATTGTGTTAGGTTTATCATAAACAATCATAGAAAGATCTGTCATGTTTACTGTATGGTGATTATAATTTTCATATGTTTTTCCATTTACACCTGTTTATGGATTTTATTCGACCCTCTTTTCTGTTTTTTCTATCCATAGCATAACTCAAGAGTTTCAGAAAGTTACTAGAATGTTAGAATAACTTTGAATTATTGAGAAGCAAAATTAAATACCGTGTGTATTTGAATGTGAGCATAATGTCTTGCATTTGTTGTATTTCCCTGTCATATCACTTTACTGCCTTCAACTATTTTGTTCTCAATAAAACCATATTAACCATACATCACATGAAATAGTTGCACATGAGGACCCTTAAAGTTGCAAAAGGCAGTGTTGGAACCAAGAGCTGTTCATTCCCAGTATGGCCCCCACACACTGCATTGGCTGTTCAGCACACATTAATTACTGACTGTAAACTTTTAAGTAGTTAAGATGCAACATTTGCATAGCAGTAGTAAAGAAGGACTGGAGTGTGAAAGTTGTCCAGTTAAACTGATATAATTGTTTCTGCCTGCAGTGTTGATGACAGAACTGCCTACCTGGCCCTTGGAGCGGTGAGGAACATCTCACTTAACATTTCCATCTCTAATGTTGGGGATGATGCCTATGATACCAATGTTTTCTTCAATTTTTCTGGGGAACTCTTCTTCATCAAAATGTGGCAAAAGGTAAGAAAGGCCAACCACTCTGTGAGCGAGTCTTTTGACTTTAAACCAATTTAATTGGAAGATGTAGGGAATGGGGGCAGCCTGATACACGACTGAGACCTTTACAAGTTATTTCTGTTCATGATTGGCTTGAATTTCTTCCAGACTCTTTACTGAGTTTGTTGGGGTTTTTTTGTGGGTTTGATCTGTGTAAATTACACTCTTTGTGTTTCTGTGGAAGACACAGCACTGTTATTTGGGGTTTGTTTGAGGTATTAAGATATTAAGAGACAGAGGGATACTATGTTGGAAACCTAAATGGGAAACCAAAATGCCAAGAGTGCTTCTAGCTTTGGTGTTGTCACACTGCACTCTGTAGTCCTGGTTGTCTCCTGACCTGAGCTCCTAGGTTTTCTCCTTGTTGAATCCCAAATACTAGGCTGTTCTTTGCTCACATTCTCATGCAAGACTGGGCTGTAGCTAGGGGGCATTACTAGATCCAAGAGCTCAAAAGTGCTTTTGATTTCACCTAGATGGAGTCAGGTGGATATTTTGAGTTTTAGTCTCTTTACATTTAGATTTAAATACTTGGATATTTTCTTTAGATGAGTTTATTTAGAGAAAATGTGGTTGAAATACAAACAATGAATCAAACTTTTTACAAACTGCAGGTCGTGAAAGCTGTCTGAGTGTGAGAAATGTGAAAATAATAATGCAAAATGAGAGCTGTACAGTTGTAACAACATTCTGTCTATTTGTTTGATTTTCACAGTAATTTGTCTCTCTGCTGGAGCTTAGCTGTGCTTTGCTCTGTAAACCATGAAGGCAATATTTAAAGCAGTAGTACAGTTGTTTCTAAGAATGGGATTAGCTTGGTCCATTGAAACAGTGATATTTTGCCATTATTTGTAAAGTTTTGTGGTAGATTTCTGTTATTACAAACCTCTCAGTTTAACACATTCTATAATAAACCAAAGCATGATAATTTTTTATACATGTTAATTATCTTGGTTTTCAGTTTTGGCTATTAATACAGTTGCAAGCCTCAGAAAGTTGTTTCTATATTGTAAGCTTCATTTTCAGATGTTATGTGCTGCAATTGTGCAGTTTGTTAGCAAGGAAAAAGCAGAGGCTAAAATAGAAGTATCTTTTGCCAGTATGCAACTTCTCATGGATGGAAGTTTGTGTGGAGATTCTCAGGCTCTGGCCTAGCTCCCACTGGCGTTGCTGGGAGGTGTCCATTCCTTTGCACTGGAGAAGGAACAAAGCTTGATATATATTCTTTAGAAGGTGGTTGTTGTTTGTTTTCTTTTTTAACTCTGTGCTTACATGTAGAATATTTTACACACATAGAGTAACCAAAACACCTTTGTTGTTCTTGGCCAATACTGTGAAACAACAAGCTGAAGTTGATGTGCTGTTTCCCTTCGTATTTTACCTTGAGTGTGGGTCTATAACAGACTTCAAACATCTGTGCTGAATGCTACCCAGAAAGAGCAGTTTCTGGAAACAGATCACATTGTTGTAGGGGTACCTCATTAATCAGTATGTCTTCTGCTAATAGAAATTAGCATTCCCATGTAAAAAAAAAAACCACCAAAATACAGCACACAATCTGCTATCATTCTCATAGTTCTAGTGTTCTTATGATAGATTTGATAGAGCTTGAGTTTTTTTCCTGATAATTGTTTTAGCAATAGCTTTGAAGAAACTAGTCATAGGGTTATGTTGGGCTGTTTTACTTCTTCTCAGTCAGCTTTTGCTTCAGGACAAACTAATGTCCTGTTGACCTCACCATTTGTCCAGTTGGGAATCTGGTTTACGACCTCATAGCCTTAATTACAGTGTTAAGTTTTTCCTAAACTCTTTCAGCAATGATTTGTTTTATAAAATACCATGGATTCCATGTTTTATAACCTACTCCCATCCCTTAACATCTATGCATAATATGTACTGTGCACGTACTTTAAATAGATTTTGTTTCTGATTGAACATTGTCCAGGAAAAAATCCAGAGTGAAAATTAAGACTTCTAAGATTTCCCTTAGTGGAGCAATTTTGGAATCAAAAGTGCTTCTTCTTGTGGGAAACTTTCAGCAGCAAATTCCTTTTAATGAATGCTACAGTGGAACAGTCGCTTCCATGTGATTACTTGATCCTTTTTCTGCAAAGTGACTCTGAGAATGACGACCCACATGGTGGGCTTGAAACCCATCACGGGAGTCCTTTCAACATGCTGTGAATCGTGTTTGTTTTCCCTGTGTCTCCAGAGGAGTAATTCCTATTAGGTTCAACATAGTTTTGTTTCTTTCTATAGACTGAAGTAGTTTTATGCTATTTTTTTTTCAACAACGTTATTGAGACAAAATGCTACGTCTTATGTTTGAAAATAAATGAATGGCCTAGCTCAGGAATGATGATGGTAGTGTTCCCTGAAGGGCATTAGAGGAGCTAGCACCTCTTTCCTTCCTGGAGCCTGAAATTTCGTGAGATGTGACAGATAGAAAGACTATCTGGTAGACAGAATACCCTTGCCACTTCTATATGAGATGAAAAAAAAATTACTGATTGATATTTAAGGGACTCCACGTATTCCACAGTCCAATTTTCCTGTTGTGCTGCAGCCAGTTATCCCTGGATGAATGAAGCCCAGCATTTTCTTTCCATAGCTCCTGACAGACAATCTTTCTCTTGAGAGGCACAGTATGTGGCACATGCCTCAGGGGGCTGGCTCTTATTCCTGGTAGTGCTTTTAACCCTCTTGCCACTTGTCTTCCTTCAAGGGGCATGTTGTTTTATAGGTGCATCAGAGTAGTGAAGTGAATTTCATAATGTGTCCACTAAGAAAAATATTTCTTTTGAAATACAAAAAGATTTAGTCTTGTTCTCTTTAAAACAGGAAAAAATTAAAATAGACAGGGAGAAAGGTATCTTACATAAAAACTTTTCTAAGGTTTTTATGTCTTTACTATGTTGACAATGAAATCTTGGTCCCCTTTTCTGATGTGTAGATTTTTGTTTATAATCTTAAAGCTTATTGTCACATAATCTTAACTGCAGTAAAACATCTTATTTTAGAGTCTAAAAAGTCCACTTAAGTGAGGTGATACCTTTTTTCTATAGAGGAATGTAGAGTGTTGCCTGTCTGATGGTTGGCTGAAAACCCTTGTCAGCAATGGGCACTTTAACCATTCATTAGCTGCTGTTCAGCACAGAGGTCTATTTTCAGTTAAGTGGCAGAAAACGTTCTATAAGCTTGGTGGCAGTGGCATTTAATGTAGTAGGGCAGGGCCTTATCTGTATTAAAAGAGCTCAGGTATGGCATGAGATTTTATAGCAGCCATATAAAAATAGCATAATGATAGCAAAACCAACAGCAATAACCCAATACGTTTAGCATTAATCTCTCACTGCTTTGCAAAGCCAGACAATAATCTATCAGCTAATACTGTTTCAGTGGTGGTTACAGAGAGTAGCTCAGGAAATCCCATTGCTGACCATCATTTCCAGCTATGGGAGGTTCCTGAATTTCAGACAGGCTGACAACATCCAAAGCCAGCTGTGTGTAACATTTCTGCTGCTTCTCACAGCAGTTTTTGCAAGCAGCAGCTGAGTGAAGTTAGTGGGACTGGGCCAGGGCAGGGTGAACAGTGAAGTCATGATTTCCTCAGGTGCATTAATTTCCCATGATGCCTTTGTGCACATGCACCGCAAACCTCAGTGTTGAATATGAATATTGCTCATAACCTGAGTCGTGATGCTTATATATAGGCTTTAGGATTTTTCTTCTGGTGAGTAGTGCAGTACTGTCTCTTTCTAGTTTAGCCAGGAGGTCATGCAATTTGGATATGAACTCTTTTCTTGCTTACTCACTGAGTTCATGCTGGCAGCTCTTGGCTAGTATTGCCAAGAAGAGCTGCAGACGCAGGCAGAGTTTAATTTTTTCCAAATTGGAAATTTTCTTACACCAGTTTCCTGTGGTGCTTATACCTTCTAAGAGGCTGGCAGGGGCACAGTGCTGATAGGGCACAAAAGCCAAAGATATGTGCCCTCTCCTAGAGGCTGTACTACTGGAAGAAAATTTAGGTGCTGAGTATTCATTGTCTCCTTTTCCAGCTGTTACTGCCCCATTGGATCACCTGGCAGACAAGTTAATGGGAGCAGTCTCAATTCACATCCAGATGGTTAGCAGAAACCTTTTAAATGAGTGGTTTGATGTAATCCAGCTGATTTTGCATTGAGTGAGTTGGACTTGCTCCTGTAAATAA
This sequence comes from Coccyzus lansbergi, assembly GCA_033558105.1. NCBI lineage: Eukaryota > Metazoa > Chordata > Aves > Cuculiformes > Coccyzidae > Coccyzus > Coccyzus lansbergi. The sequence continues at coordinate 1,683,472 of JAUMJK010000574.1, read as the reverse complement.
CTCTGCCAGTGGGTCAAAGGAGAGTGATGCTAAGAAGCATGGAAGTTGTGACCCCTTGGGTTGACAGAAGTGGTTCTCGAGAAGATTGCCCAAGCCATATCTCATGTATGTGAGGGAATTTGAACCCTTTTACCAGGAGAGCTTTTTTAATCAGGTCTTGGGAATTAGTAGCATGTCTGTAACCACATGACATGCTGCCCCACTGTTTGCAAATATAATGCTTAAATTTTACGCCAGAGTGCACCAAAACATTTTGCATCCCTGAAGAAAAACTGTATAAATTCTTAATTGGGAAGAAAAAAAAAATATGCAGTTCAAGCTATCTTACTTCATTGTTTATTTTAATTTTTTTTTTTTTCTGTGAATATGCAATGAAAAACTTATTTTATGCTTCCCTGGGTATAAGACTGGAGCAAAACCTTCTTCAGCCCAGGGGCTGTTCGAGCTGTCTACTATCTCCGTCTGCTAGCAGGTAGGAATTGAAGGCTGGACTTCTGCTCCTAACTTTTCACTTGGATTCATGTATCACTCCTGTGTTCATGGAATGGTTGTTGGAGACTAGGTTTAGTTGTGTAATTACTACTGACTGGAGTCTTGTAACTTTTTCTCTTTTACTATGATGTATCATGTATATTTGAGGTAAGCCTTTGTTGTTTTTCTCATCAAATTAGGTTGATGAATTGAATGCAAAATCCCTAAAGTCTTCTGGCAAAACCCTGGTTAGAATAAGTGATTCTGAAGCTGTGATTTTGCAGGACTTTAGATCTTGTTCTGCTCAGTGTTGGAAGAGCCTATGTGAGTTTGATTATTAAATCCCATTTTCAAGAGCAGCTTAATACTTCGGAATCTCATTGCAGGTTGATAGTGTACAAGCTTCCAAAAGCCTAAAAGTCTCTGGCCTTGCAAAAATGAATGCAGCTAACTCCAACTAGCTTTAAAAATAAATTTTTTTTAGTCTTAAGATATTTGCAGTGAAACAGTGAGTTGCAGTGAGGAATCACCCCAAGTGTTTTCACAGAAATCAGCAGAAACTTCAGATTCAAGAATATGGGACTTTTGATGATACACCTCTTAAAATCATCTGAACTTTGACATTGTCTTCAAGAGATTTAAGTAAAAGTTGGTTTGCATGGCTTTTGGTGGCTTTCATTACAGCAAAAAGCTGGGGGTTTGTTTTTGTTGTAACTCGAAGCTTAAAGTTTATCGAGTTTCTGGTATGAAGGTCAATTCTGTTCTTGCAGGAATTTCTTTTAGTAACTTTTAAGACAGGTGGCTCAAGATGGTGCGAGGAGATAAATGATATCCTGAATAGAAAATCCAATAGAATTGTAAACAGATATATATTTTTACACTAGATACAATCAAATATATATATTTACATTATATGTATAATATGCATGTGTGTATATATATAGGTTGCATAGTCCTATGGGACCTTGTAGTCCTGGAATTGTGTGACTGGAAGTGATAACAATTGCTCTCTTTCATCTAATTGTTCACATTTCTCCTGTGATGCTTATAGGACCTATGAATAAAACCAAAATCCTATTTAATTAATCTTGTCAAATATAAAGCATGGTCATGCAGTTATGCTTCAGATATAGCCTCTTGGAAGTCAACAGCAGTTTTGTCTGTAGCAAGATTTAATACACAGAGCTGCTCAGTCAGAAAGATATGTAAGGGTGCGAAGAGTTTTTAGCTGAAAATCTAAGAGGTGGCTAGCACTGCTTAGGAAATCATGAGCTTTTCTTTCCTTGGGTTTGACACCAGGGCCTGGGATTTTCTTACTCTTGTGATCATCCTGATTACTTCTGTTGAGAGGAAATTTATGGATTTTTTTTTTCCCCGGTTTCCTCTCCCTCACTCTTACTCATTCTTTGCTCTTTCCCTTTCTTCAAAACATAGTAGGAAAGCTCTTAGGTAAGTCTTTATTTCTTCTAGGGAATTAGGGGAGCCAGGCTCCCTCCTCTTGGAGCAACTGGCAGGCAGCATCATAATCCTGAGTTCATCCAGCATCGATCTCCATTCCTATTAGTAGAGGCAGGTGCATTAACCCTGGCTCTGAAGGAGAAGTTCAGCCTCCAAATATGTTTCTTTTCTTTTCCCATAGCATTTTACCAAAAACAGAGTCATTGAACAAGGGAGGGAAGAAGAGTGACAAGCATTTCAGCTGGCCCTGCTGCAGGCTCCAGGGGTGAGTGAGGGACCCCGTTTCTGAGCTGTCTTAGCAGACGACCCAACCAGGCAGGCTGCAAAGGGATGCTGAGCCAGGCGTGTTCCCAGCTAACAGTACTTTTGCAGCCTGCCTTTGGGATAGGCCAGAAACCCTACGCTTGACTTTTGGCCATAACCATCTGCAGAGTATTAATGCAGTGACTGCTTCTGAGCAAAAGAAAAAGGAGCGCACTAAGAAGCTACTCTATGGAGTAGAGCGACACCTCTTGAAGTAAAGCCTTTCAAGTGAACTCCTAAGCTTTTGGGTTTTTAGAAAAAGATATATTACAAGTCCTGTTTCAGTATCCTGGTGTAATAGGCAATGGGTTATAGCATTGCATTTTGTAGATTCCATAGTATTTGTCACATCATTGAGTCTTCCTGTGGAACAAGTCCTGATGCACCCTGTTTCTGAACTCTTAAACTCCAAAACCAATGTATGTTTGCACAAGGCATTTCCTAGGGTTTCAGATTTTATTCGTTACATTTGAAGATTACCACCAGTGAAGAAGTGGAAGGGAGATAAGGCTTGCTTTTATTGATTGTGTTTTCTTGTCCAGTTTATTTTGACTTTTTCAGTATTATTTTTGAGATTTTAATTTTGCTTTTTCATTGAACTGTGTGTAGTTGATGGCATTTGAATTTATTTTCTGAAGCTGTTATGTATTTAAGCTTTACATTATAATGCTAAGAGCAAAAAGCTATGTTGCAGTTGAATATACCAATATTTGGTATAATTGATGCCTTACACACAGAAGCTTGTCTTACAGTGTATGGGGGCATATAATTTCCATGCTTTCAGAAATACCACCAGGAAACAAATGCTGTTCATTTATTTGATTTCTGATGCTTTATTTTTTTTCTGCTTTAAATTTTAAGGAAGGTTTTTTTGAAGATATGTTTTTTTGTTATGATAGAGAATAGTGTACATAACCCATGGGTTATCTGTAATAATTTAAAACCAATTTGCTTGTTAATGTTGTCATACAAATATGATTTCGTAATGTAAGGTACATGTCTGGTGAGCACATGTATACATACATGTACATGTGTAAGTGAGATGAAGCAAAGCTTTCCCCAGAGCACTTCCTGCTCACCCAGCTTCCGTGTCTCTGATTTTTTTCATGGGTTATTGGAGAGCATGGACTCATACACATGAGAATGACTCTGTTACTGAGCTTATGTTGATATGCCTATGCACTGATCATGAGGGAATAATCCAACCCACATAAAGGCATGTGTTCTTCCAGATTTTTTTTTTTAAAGGTGTAATCACATGCAGCGCGCTGCTGACAGGTTACAAGAGTACATGTAGTTTGGTTGTATGTGTAATGATACAACAGGTATAGGAACATACAGTCTATATGTCGGACACACTTGTTTTGGACTCACAAAACCTAATTAACTTTTCTGGACAATCTCATTGTATCTGTATGGGTGTTCAATATTATAGACGTTTTGCGATTTTGTAGATAAAAAAATTATTTTTATTCAGGATATACACAGAAACTAACTCTGGCTCAAGACATCTTTGGGTCAAGAGAGAGGAGAGAGGGAGAATATTTTGGGGAAAGTAGCTTTGAGTTGCTCTTACACCTTTTCCCAGGCAATCAGGTTGGCCAGTGTAGGGGCAGGTTATTGAGATGGAGAGATTATTCGTCTTCCTGTTGACCTTCCTGTGTGGCTGTAAAGATAATCAGGTTTTGCTTATACACGTGCTAACTGTAAGCAGCCTGAAAAGCCAGCAGTTCATACTGAAAGAGAATAAATTATACAAATAAATACAAGGATGTGCTTTTGTACCATTACACGCTGATTTATTTAGGTCCCATGGACACTGAATTTTAGATGTGTTTAGATTTATGTTTCAAAAAGTGGGCAGGAGAAGTGGCACTAGGATACCAAGTCCTTCGTGCAGGCCCTCTGTCTTGATTTGCTTCCATCCAGCACTTCCCTGTTGCTAGACCTGGACGCTCAGTTCTTGCAGTGCAGCTCTCGTAGTCAGCTCAGTGATGGCTCTGTACCAGACACAAGGCAGGTCAGACAGAACTGTCAGTCAACTGGCTCTGTCAGACCCTCAGCAGTACTGGGGAAGGAGTAGTGGTTTAGCTAAACTGACTGCAACCCACAGCAGTGGTGCTCAAGAATAAGAATATTAAATAGTCTTTGTGATGAGAAGTCATGTTAGAAGTGATAGTTGCTATATCATCCTTGAAAAGTCATGCAAAAGGAAATGGTGTCTATAAAAATCTACTGAAAAGACTCTGCAAAAGTAAGTGTATCCTGCATATACTTTGCTCCTTGTCTATAATATAATATGTACTGAAGGTAGTAACCTGTGGAGTACAAAATACCTACTGTGAAGTGGTTCTGTTTGGGTCATTTGCCGTATGTGTGTTACTGATTTTGGCTTTTGGAAAGTTTCACTTACTTGGCTGCAAGTTCACAGTTACTTTATTTTGCCTTGTGAACAAGGTGATGTATGTGTGCATGTGTAAGGAAGAAAGCATCTGAATTTCTTTAAAAAGTGCAATATGAATAGGATGAAAATATAAAATTTCTGACAACAATGGGTCAAGTCAGGGATCCTGTATATCCTTAATCCTTCTCCAGCTAAGGCAAAATAGTGTTAACCTAAATAGAAGGGAGACCCCTACTCCATGTGCCCTTATCTCTTTGGATGTATTCATCAATGGGTCTCCACAGCTTTTGGGTATGTGGGAGCTGTTCTCTGAGAACTAATCTGAGGAACAGTTCAGTAAAGTAAATCTGGATCTGATGCTTGTAACTTCACAATGACTCAAGTCCTGGATGGCAGAGTAAGGTCAGCAGCAGTGCTTATCAGACTGAGTGGGCAGGAAGACTGTGTGAGTCTGAGAGCCAGAGCAGAAGAGTGCCCAAGAAGTAGGTCATCAAAGCTATCAAAAATATACTTTGGGTGGAACTGACTGAGTAGTCAGAATTACTGAAAGTTGAATAACTGATTCACAGTTTCATCAGCTCTTTGACTCAAGAAGGGAAAAAAAGTCTTAGCATTATTATTACCCCTTTGAAATTACGTTTGAGATTTTTGTCCTGTTTTTTTAATACAGCAGCCATAAGTCTGTCCATATGTATTTATATAGGAAGTTGTATAGCAATAGGAGCAACATATGTTTTGGAAATATTTGTGAAGGTACTGGACATGGTGTGATGTCTTACCAGCTGTGATACAATGATGATGTCCTTTCTCCCATTTCTCATCTCAACTGCCTATGGAGGAGAAAATAAAAATGATTACGTTATGGTCATAAGTGGAGTCAATGGGTTAATCTCAGTTTGAAAATGGTGTACTTTTGTCTGTCTGCGTCAGCTGGAAAATAGTATGAACAGTAGACCTCAAATGAAGTTTGATGTTATCTATCCTCTCCTTCCTCTCCTCCTTTCTCTTCTTTTTTTCCCCCCCACTAACTGTACTTAGTTTTGGAATGTTGCATGTAAAGAAGAGCAAAGAGGCCTGTTTATTGTTTTAGCTAGAGTGTTTTGAGCAAGGAATTATTTCTCTTTCTATTCCAAGCAATAATTACATTTTTCCACTATAGAAAGTACTTGTTATGTGAAAGTCATTTGTGTCTTAGTACAATTAATGAGCCTGATACTTTAGTAAGAATTACAAAGGACAGATGAAAACTGAGTTACTAAAATGTTTTTTGATTGTTTTTATTAGTCTTGAACTCATACAGGCTTAGAAAGATAGTAATTTCTTGTTAATTGTAGACATGAATTGCACTAAAATATTCAGTAGGTAAGTTGAGCTTGCAAAACCCTCCTGGTTTTTTTTTAATTGTGGAGTGACATTAACTGCCCTATACTACAAGCAGGTAGACCTGTTGTCCTCGCTTTTCGTGCTTCTTTAAAGAGACGAAGTGACACAGCAAAGTTTTGAGCAACAGCTGATCATAATATAGTCTTAACTGAAGTTATCTTCCCAGAAGCACCTTGTCATTGCTTAGTATCCTTTAAAGGGAGGAAGAATGAAAGAGAAGATAAATTTGCAAGATGGATAAAACAGAACAGGATCTAAGTGAAAATGATACTGCCTGCTACAGAATCATAGAATCATAGAACAACCAGGTTGGAAGGGAACCATTGGATCTTCTAGTCCAACCATTCCTATCAAACACTAAACCAAGTCCCTCAAGACCTCATCCACCCGTGCCTTAAACACCTCCAGGGAAGGTGAATCAACCACCTACCTGGGCAGCCTGTTTCAGTGCCCAGTGACCCTTTCTGTGAAAAACTTCCTCCTGATGTCCAGCCTAAATCTCCCCTAGTGGAGCTTGAGACCATTCCCTCTCATCCTGTCCCCTGTCACTTGGGAGAAGAGCCCAGCTCCCTCCTCTCTACAACCTCCTTTCAGCTAGTTGTAGAGAGTAATGAGGTCTCCTCTCAGCCTCCAGGCTAAACAACCCCAACTCTCTCAGCTGCTCCTCACAGGGCCTGTTCTCCAGCCCCTTCACCAGCTTTGTCGCTCTTCTCTGGACTCACTCCAGAGCCTCAACATCCTTCTTGTGGTGAGGGGCCCAGAACTGGACACAGGATTCAAGGAGCGACCTCACCAGTGCTGAGTACAGAGGGAGAATCACCTCCCTGGACCTGCTGGTCACACCATTTCTGATACAAGCCAGGATGCCACTGGCCTTCTTGGCCACCTGGGCACTCTGCTGGCTCATGTTCAGTCGGCTGTCGACCAACACCCCAAGGTCCCTCTCCTCCTGGCAGTTTTCCAGCCAGACTTCTCCCAGTCTGTAGCTCTGCATAGTGTTGTTGTTGTGCCCCAAGTGCAGGACCCAGCATTTGGCCGTGTTAAACCTCATGCCGTTGGACTCTGCCCAGCGGTCCAGCCTGTTTAGGTCCCTTTGCAGAGCCTCCCTACCCTCCAGCAGATCGACACTTGCACACAGCTTTGTGTCATCTGCAAACTTGCTAAGGGTGCCCTCAATGCCTTCATCCAGGTCATTGATGAAGACATTGAACAGGGCTGGACCTAGCACTGAGCCCTGGGGAACCCCACTTGTCACTGGCCTCCAGCTGGACTTAACACCATTTACCACCACACTCTGGGCCCACTAAATATGCGGTTTTGTTGTGGTTTTTTTTTTTTTTTTGCTTAAAAGCTACAAAGAACAGAGGATTTAATCTGAATCCTTCTTGTGCAAAGAATACTCTTCCTTTTTTGGTAGAAAATGAATGAACTGACTTTGAGGCTGGTACTGATCTTCCTCCAAGACTTCCCAGATTATTCATGGAAGCAGGCAAATCCCGTCCCAATGCATGCCTGTAGCCCAAGCTGAACATTAAAAGAAAGGAGAAATGTGGCTGAAAGTGGCTGGGGGAAGCTGTCAAGTCCTTGCATATTCCTCCGAAGCTTTAGATAGCCAAATGGCTGGAAAACAGTGTGACAAGAGACTTCCTTGGCACTGTAGTCAAGTTAGCTGCTGCCCTCTTCTTGCAGAATTTTAGCTCACGTGATTTCTCTCAAGTGTGATCTAGGGACTGTTAGACTCTTGTGGGGATGGAAGGGAAAAGGCAGCTTGAGCTTTCTCGCCCTGGAAAACTATTTGGTTTGGATTGTGTTGAGGAGTTAGAGAGAACTTCAAGAGCCTGCAGCTATCCTGACTGGACTGGAAGTCCCCTTGTCTGAGAAATGAGGCACAAGTGCCAAGCCTGAGCTAACGCATCTTCCCTGGGGCATGGAGGTAGTTGCAGGAGCCAGAGTCCCAATGTGAATTCCCAGACTGATGGTGTTGGCAATTATCCAATTTATCCAATTCTAATCATGGCTGTTGGGGGGAAAAGTGGCCTCAGAACTGCCAACTTGTCATTAAGAACCAGATGCCAAAAAAATATGTATTTGCTCTGCTGAGAACTGTTCTCCTCTGTGACTGCTTTTGTACCACTGTCTTAGAAAACGAAATAAAAGCAAGAGTAAGTAAGGCTGTCATCTCTATTTCAAACTTCTATAAGGCATAGTAAAGACATCACAAAGTCTGGTGTCTCCAGCCATTACTCACTGGACAACTCCACTGGGGGCACTAGTCATCCACCACTGTAAAATAGGCTACTGCCCTGTATTTGAGGGCTGTTCTGTTTAGTTTATCCTAAGTAACAAGTTTTATGTGACTTAGTCACATGGCCTACTATGCCCAAATTTAAAGGGAATTCCTTATGTTATTAATAACACCTAGGTCGTGCCCTATGGTACTCCAGTGGATGAGTGTTGTTGGGCAGGTGGAATTCTGACCTTTAAGCTGTTCCTGCTCTGTTGGCAGAGTATGCGTAGCTGTACATTAACACATATGGGAAAGGATCATATACAGTTAAGCCTGGCCAAGCAGTGTTGTTGAAATGTGTCCAACCTCACACTGAATGAGCAACAGCTGACCTAAGAGCTCCATGGGGATAGTGAATTTTACTGATGTTTCCTGGATTATTCCCTGTATCCTGAAGAAATTAAGTTCAGCAGTTCTCAGCAATCAGGGAAGCCTAACATGTAGCTTGTGTGAAAGCCAGTGTAAGTCTAAGTGGCCCATTAAAGACGAGAGCTAGTGTGGCAGCAAAAGTGAAACTTCTCAGAGTAGCACCAAATCATCCTTTGTCCTTATAGCTTCACCACCTGACCTGCAGGTCCCTTAAAACGTGGATGAAACAAAAAAAAAAAAAAAAAAAAAAAAAAAAAAAGTACTTTGGGAATATCCAGTAAATAGAAAAAATTTTGTCTTTCTCTCCCTTTTTACTCCAAGATTTGCTGTGCCAGCTGGGATTGGTGAGCTCATGATCTATAAATAAGTTTCATCCATGCAGGAGAAGGACAAGGCAGGAGAATTTAATTAATTATATAGTAATAGTTGTTTTCACAAAAAAAGCAGCAAAGCCAAGATGCTTGAAGCCAGGCTTGCTGAGCCTGGGGGTGTGGTATGCCTACAGCGTTTACTAGTGAGATCATGGGTTAGGACAGGAAATCTCTTCCTAATGCCAAAGAAAACTACCCCCACCCCGCCACCTCCTAGTTCTTTTTATGAAACCACTGTTGAGCTTCCCCAGCCCCCTTTCAAGCTTATTTTCTGATATCAGAACACAGGTCTAAGCACCCCCCTACCCCAGATCTTTGTAAGTGCGTTTGGCTGTGTGCATGTCAGCACACTTGGGTATGTGGTTTTACTTGCTCGTGTAAGGACGATGAGAGTCTTTGCCTGTGAAACAGCAGCTTGTGGAGCTGCAGGATTTATGACGTGCAGCATTCACTTTTGCTGATTTGGTTTGTTTGGGGAGTATCTGTGTGTTGAAAAATGAAGGAAAACTTTCAGTCCCTGTGACACCTTTAAAACAGACCTTTGCAACTCATAAAAAGAAACTTTTTATTCTACTGTATAATTTCATTGGAAACCAAATATTCTTCAATCATTGCATTCAAGAAATTAGGTACCTACTAGTTTTATGACAGTGTCTATCTGAGCAAGTCCCTCTTGAGTCTATATCTCCCTCTCCGTAATATTTTTCTTAGAAGGTAATACTTAACAATAGTTTTCATACTATAGTAGCTGTTGCTGCAGATTTATCATTGACTTCACATTATTTATACAGTTGCTTGCATTCCACTAGTGTTTGGAAAGTTATTTGCAATAGAAGAAACTTGTGAAGTTCAGGCAACAGAGCTGTTATAAGAGTAAAACCATCTTCATTTCTTTCCACCATGAATATCGTTTTCCTCCTTATATCTAATTCTGTGAAGGCTTTGTTTTTCCAAGTGGAAAAGTGCACACAGAAGAGTTTCTGAACACAAGGTGTTTGCTTGAAGTTGCTGAGTAAATAATCTAACAAAAAAAAATGCAATAAAACTCATGAGATTTTTGCTCTGAAAAACTGCAAAGCCAATATCCACTTATCTTCAAAACTGTTATCAGTAATAGTATATATTTTTTTCCCTGGCCACATTGCACGCTTTTGGCTCATGAGAAGGCCTTTTGCCACCACTATGCCACCACCACCACCTAGGTAGCTGACCCCAGGAAAGCAGTGCGTCTCACTACAACGCACAAGCTTTCCTTGTCCTTTCTCTGTCTGACTCCCTGTTCGGGCAGTGCTGGGACCTGGGCATTGGTGGCACTAGGTGTTTGAGTGCTTTGTGCATTTGTAACTAACTCCTGAAACAGATAAGATTAAAAAAAAAAAAAAAAAAAAAAAGAAGAAGAAAACCAAACCCCAGAACTTCTGGCTCAGTTTCTGACATACTGAGATTTCCAAATGTGGGCAAGTTGCTGATGCACTCAGCATTTACCATGAGCTAAAGGAGTTGGGGAAGGTCTGTATCTGGCAGGATCTGACCCAGAAGTACAGAGGAAACAACACCTGTCTGTTCAGCAAAAAGCGAGAGGTCTGCTGACAAAGAGGCAAAACAGACTGCAGACTGCTAGTTGCACAGATAAAAGAGTCCCAAAGGACTTTCAGGGATGATAAAGAGACTGCATTTTTAAAAGGTATCTGAGGTTGACCAGATCCACCATTTCAGATGATTTTTTGCTTCAATTGTACGATGTCAGAAAGAGTTCCCAGTCAGTAATACTATTTATCTTCTTTGTGTTCTTGCAGTTTTAAAATACCAGCAAAGCCCCATTTTGGAGGAAACCATAGTATCTGTGGAAATTTTTCTTAGAAATAATAAGCTGTTGTATGTACAAGAAGGGGGCTCTGAGATTAAATTACTCTGAGTCACCCTTGCCCTCAGCTGAGGGAAACTCAACCTGTGCCAGTCTTTTTATTTGAAAAAAATCCCCAAGCTTTCAGGAGCCCAGGCATTCCTAATTGCTTTGTATGTGTGGGTAATTGTGACCCACATTCTTTTGTGACCTCAGTTGCTGTGGAAAGAAAACACACTAGTATTTTCAAGGGGTGACTCTTAAATGAATTGAGAAATCTTCTTATCCTTGAAGCCGCAGTGAAGGCATTAAGAGGATTGTGAGGCAGGGAGAGATGAGGGCAGAAGCAAAATAGAAATTATGCTCTCAAAACCCTAGGGAATCCCCCAAGTTGTTGATAGTATAAGAATAGAAGGACTTAGATCAAGGTTGTGAAGAGTGGTTTTAAGAAGACACCTCAAATGCCATCAAAGAGGCAAGTATTTTAGGTTCCTGACATGGAAGTTGTTTGCACTATCCAACTTTGCTAGCTAAGTGTGAAGGAAGCAGATTACCAGCTGTGAATAGACACATGTTCAGTGGTATCTCCCCAAAGTAAGAAGCTCTTAAAATGCAGTTTAAATATATATAATTGTCCTTTTGGGTGGAACAAAACATCCAGATGTTCATCTAAATTCTCATTTGGGAAAGTGTCCCTCGCCAGCAAAAGTACAAATTGGAAATACTGAGATATTAGTATGTGCTTTAAGTCAGGGTCCATGACGAGAATAAAAAAAAACTGTACAAATTTAGCAAAACTGTATTTTTCCCAGTGCCTGATGTGACCCTCTGTCTCTGGTGCAGATCAGAGAATAACTAATGGAGAGAATTAATTGGAAAGTGTATGTACTGGAGAGTATATAGTAGATAGATGCGCAGTACCTAACTTTTGAGACTTAGCACAGCATGAAGTGAACAAGTGCAGGCAGCTCTCCTTTGTGATATTCTCATAGCCTATTTGTTTTAGGACTTCTTGGATAAGGATACTGTTCATGGTCCCCTGTGGTGTCAAGTGTAATAGTTCACAGACAGGTGTTAGAGAACAAAAAACCCGATAATAAAAATGCAATAACAAGAGTGTATGCTCTTGCAGCAAGTGCAGCATTCCTCAGTAATCACTCTCGACATTCTTCTTTTGTACCCTTTGGAAAGCGTGCAGCAGTGTCAAAAAAAATCTAACAAGTTAAATAAATTCTCAACATCTTCAGAACAGGAATGTTCTGCCAGCATATTATCAAGGCTTCCAGGACATTCTCTCTTCTATTCCAGAGCATATGAACTAGTGACCAGAATTTGCGGGGGAGGGTTTTTTCCATCTAAACAACAATAGAAAATCGTTACTGTAAGTACAGCTAAGGAAAGAGAAATATAAACTGCTGGTAGCTGGTGTGTTTTTCCTTTTAAGAAAAATACATGGATTATCTTAACAGTTCTGCAATGGAGATATTTTCGGTGCCTTTCAGCAGTGATTTCAGCCCATTGAAAAATAACAGCTGATCAGAATAGCATTTAAAAGGGTGAAGTCAACTCTGGCATAGATAATCAACAATATTCTGAAAAATACTGAACATTCAGAAATTAATATAACTCTCTGTTGACTATCTTGGTATGACTTTAACCATGTCCAGCACGTCATTTTGCAAGTTTAGTATTGTTCTGTTGCATTTATTTTTTGCCATTTCTGATTTTACCTACTAGCAGCTTAGAAAAGCAGAGAGCTGGCAGACCATAACATTAGTGCTCTATGGGAGCACTGATGAGTGCAAAACTAGACAAGTGACTTATATGTTTATATTTATTTGCTCTTGCTGATAGTCATAATTAGGTAGAAGAGTTGACAGGTAAATAATAGGCTAGTACTGAAGATTATTGAAGAGGAGTTAATGGGCAGCGGGAGATTGCTTCAGGAGATGCTTGAGGCAAGGACCTTTCAAGTAGTCATGAAAGAGAATGAAGGGTGTGTGCAAGCTGAGGAGGTGTGCTGATGACCTCAGTCTAGAGGAGTTGCTCTACCTTTGGGGAAGCAATGAATGATCCTAAGAGTGGTAAAAATAAAACCAAAATATGATTATATGAACTACCAGATCAGGCTTGGGAAGGTTGGAGTGTTTTTGGTTAGACATTAATGAGGCAGAGAAAGGCTGGAATATATCAGCTGATCGATAAGTCATCATATACAAGTTATGTCCTTGGGGAAAAAAAACCCCATGTGTGATCTGATTTAAAAATGGTTAAGCAAAGTGAAGTTGAGGAGATTTCAATATCATTCTTTGGGCTGTGCCAGTTTAGAAATGATGATTGCTTTTGATCTTCCACATTTAGGAAGAGGGAGCTTAGAAGCAACATGTTGTGTTGGTATGTCAATATGAAGACTTTCCAGAGGAGAGTTTCTGACCTGCGACTGTGTTTTATCCAGAGCCATGCAACCTTTTTCCCCCCCCCACCTGTAGTTCTCTCATACTGTTTTCTTACTGCATTCTTTTTTCCTTCCTTTTAAGTCTTAGATTTGGCAGCTAATCAAGTTGAAAAGGACCCTTCAAGGTCAAAGTAAACAGTATTTAAGAAATCTAAAAATGTTTGTTTCAGGAGGAGGGGGACAAATGGCAGCTGTCTTTGAGCTGGGTTTGATTCTAATAAGGGGCCTTCTCCAGGATCATACCTAAAGTAATCTGGTCTTGTGTTCCAGCTTGCACTGGTCTCATCTTTATACTGACAGCACTGGGCCCATCACATACTATTAAAGCAATACTGTCTTTTAAATGCTAAAATACATGCAGTTGAAAGATTTCTTTGATACAACCAGTTCCAGTGCTTACAGCTATTTTCTTATTGGTTAATTACCTTATGTAGCCTGAAAGATGTTTGGTTTGCTTGCAGTCCAGTTATGATCTCTGTGATAGGAGAAGAGCAAAATGTGAGGTAGTTGCATATATTATATCCCCAGATAATGAGCTAGGAGAAGCCAGCAAAACAATATAACTCCTGAGTTATTCCAGGGTAAGATGATAATCACATTATTCAGCATCAATCTGTACCATTAAAATGCTTTACTTACGTAGGAAGTACTGTGTAGACAAATCTGAATACATTGTTTCAAGCATTCAGCTTGATCTAGCTTGTCTACCTGTCTGAAGCAAATTGCTCTGTGAGCTCCTTACTTTCTTCCATTCAGATATCTGAGTTGTTTTGGGCAGTAAAGATTGTTTGGGCAGTAAGAGTATAACAGTAGGGAGAAAGACTTGTCAAAACTGACGAAAACTCATGAGTTCTTATGTGGGTCAATAGGACAGGCTCACCATGGGACACTGCCCCATGCCTCACAACTCCTACTTGTTTTTCACACAAAGGGTCATTGGGTATTGGAATAGGCTGCCCAGGGAGGTGGTTGATTGACCTTCCCTGGAGGTGTTTAAGGGACGGGTGGATGAGGTCCTGAGGGACATGGTTTAGTGTTTGATAGGAATGGTTGGACTCGATGACCCGATGGGTCTCTTCCAACCTGGTTGTTCTATGATTCTATGATTCTATGATTTGACTGCATTTAATATATGTGTTAGAGGCTAGAATATGAGGAGAAATTGCTGTGAGGCACATTCCATGTTGTCAACCTGTAGTCACACATAGTCAGAGCTCCAATGTTTGACACGTGCCCACTTCTTCAGTCTTAAGAAAATGAAATACTGTGAAATATTTCAGAAAGAAATCAAAGTTTTCCGGAAAAAGCTTTACACTCTCTCATTGGAAGGGTTACTTCCAACCCCTGTGGCTATGTTTTCTAACCAAACTAGAAACTGCTATGGAAGCTTATCTGATAACCTGGGTTCTCAGCTGGATTATATTGTCATAGAGAAGCATCGCACACTAAAAAGCGTTTTACAACTTAAGTGAGAAATGGCATCCAGAATTTCTGGAAGCCCTGAATTGCACTATTTCCATTCCCTATTTATTTGATAAGACAGCATCGCCTCTATAGCTTGCTGAAAGAGTGTGAAAATTGAATTTATTTAGTGCTTACAGAGTGCCCAAGTGTTATAGAGCTTAAGACCACAGGAAAACCCCATGAAGAAACAATTTATTCTCTCTCCAGAAGAGTGTGCTGCAAATAAAGCCTGAAACTAGACAGTGAGCAGTGAAGGGAAAACAAAATGTTTACTCATTAGCTGAGCTTCACCATCCTAATCACAGAACAAAGCAAGGAGTCCATGGGAATAGTTTTCTAGGTAACTCGTGTAATTTAAAAATGTGCAGAAAACAGAACCACTGTGATGCAGGTGAAGTTATTTCAGCTGTTTCTTAGCATTGAATAGTTTTACTTTGCAACATTAATAGAACCAAAGAATGTCTAGTTGGAAGGGACCCATAAGGATCATAGAATGGTTTGGATCGGAAGGGACCTTAAAGATCATCCAGTTTTAACCCCCCAGCCATGGGCAGGGACACCTCTCACTAGACTAGGATGCCCAAGGCCACATCCAACCTGGACCCTGAACACTTCCAGGGTGGGGGCATCCACTTTCCTGGGCAACATTTTCCAGTGTCTCACCACTCTCATTGTGAATAATTTCTTCCTAATGTCTAATCTAAGTCATTCCCCTTCCATTTTAAAGCCATTCTCCCTCATTCTTTCACTTCCTAACCTTGTAAAAAGTCCCTCCCCAGCTTCAGAAGTCCCTCTACAGGATCAAGTCCAACTTGCTGCTTTTTGCAGGACTATCTGAAAACTAAATCTCATAGGACTAAGAGCATTGTCCAGATGCTCTTTGAACTCTAATAGGTTTGGTGTCATGACCGCTTCCTTGGAGACCCTGTTCGAGTGACCTATCATCCTCTCAGTGAAGAAGTTTTCCTAATGTCCAATCTGAACTTCAATAATGTTGTATTACTATTAATCATTAAACTGGATAGATGAAACCAAAAGGTCATTGAAGTCAGTCGTACTGCAACCATTTAGCTGTTGCATCCATTTAGCTGTTGCAAGCCACAGCAGCAAAACCAGCCAATGCAACATTATCTGTCATTTCCTTAACAGACCATTATAAAACAACTGGCATCTGTCTGCCTGCTGTCTGGACTGCAAAGGCAGGTAGCCACCAACATATAAAATGAAGAAGTGCTGCACTTCTCTTATCAAGATGAGAGTTTTTTCTTTAACTGTGTTTTTTGACATCTCTGAAGTGTTATGGCCTTAAGGAGAGGAGGCAACCTCTTGGGTCTGTCTGGTCACTGTCACCACGAGACAGCTCTTGAATGAACAGAGACTGGGGGTTGATGAAACAGAGAGGGTTCATAAGGTTACCGCAGTTAGGTAGCCAGGGACATTTGAACAACACAGAGCCAAGAACGTTCCCAGAGGAAACAGCTGTGAAATTTTTTATTTAGTTATGCAGCTGCTCAGAGTTTGTGTTCACTTGATCGCTTTCATAAAGCTGGAGAACCTCCCAGACTGCTGAGAGGAAAAGGCAAGTGAAGGAGATCCTTCACTGTGAAGCACTAGCTCTACTGTTTGTGTTAAATGGAGGAGAAATTCTAACACAGCATATGAGGATGGCAGCTTCGTATGACTAAAGCTAGATATTTCATTTGCTGGACAGTGCCATCTTTTGTATTTTTGAAAACAGAAGCCTACTGAAATTGCAAGGAAAGAAATGTGTCAAGAATCTGAATGTGGAGGACACTACTCTGATATTTCAGTAGTACTGAAATGACACCATGCCATCAGGCATCTCCAAGCATGGGTGGGTTTTCTCCTTACATTATTTACTTTTCATATGAAACTAATGAAATACCGTCTAAGTCAGATAAGAAAGGTAGTATTAGGGCTGTAATTTTCTGTGTGTGCCCTGATTTGAAACATGATTTTTAAGAGAAAGGAGACTTTGCCTTTCAGATATCACAAGAAGCAGTTAAAAGATTATGAATCTGAATGCTGTCAGACTCCTAATTAGGATAACAGTAATCTCTGTAGAGCACTAAAGCTGTGCTTGGGTCAGAAAGTGAAAGACAAAGAGGCATTTCCTGGATATGTTCATAGCCTTTGTCCATGGCTCAGGAAGCTACTTCTACATGTGCTGGTTTCAGCTGAGAATGGTACTCACATAAATGCTTAACTTTAAGTGAATATTTAAAGCAGAACTTGTGTTTGAAGTGAATTGGGAAATGTGCATAAGGAGACAGAGCATAGGCTATAAGAATTGCTGCAGATAGACCAAAAATAGGTGAAATAAATTGTATCCTGTAGCTATCCTCAGCTACATGTCTAGAATAGAGTTAATTTCTAGGTTTAGATAACTATATTTGGGCATTCATATTGTAGCTGTGTGACTTCAATACCATAATCCAGTAATGATCTAGTCAATACTAGAACCTAGAGAGATATTCAGCCCAGTCTAAACTAAATGTCTACATTTGATCTGCTTAACTGTTTTCTATATTAATTAACTGTGGTGGGAGCACTCACACCTAGATCACATAGCAATCACCTGCTGTGTAGGCACCTAGAAGTGCACATCAGATTCTGGGATTGAATCTCAATCCTGAAATGTAGTGAGATGAGGTTGTCCATACAGAACACAAGACTGTTTTCTGATAATCTGGATATGAAGGTATAGTAAGTGGAGCAAGACACTTATTTTACAGAGAGATGAAACACTTTCAATTCAATGGAAACATTTTTGTTTTCTTAGTGGAGTCCTCAGTCAAGCACAATAGGGTTGTTCTAACCTTTTTCATTTACATTATTGACAATGTTCATAGTCTGTCATTGTTTAGCATGAGGGGAGGTTCATCCCTCATTATCTGTGCTACCATTATGTTACTGAAGATGATTGGAATGTATTATCAACGTGGTTCATCCTGTGAACCAGAGAAAGACATCAGGACAGTGAAATGGTGGAAAATGTTTAGTTTTCTAAGGTACTTCATCACAGTGCTGTTTATTAGTACTCCTTTTTCTCCACAAATGTATTGTCTCATGGTTTTTTTTATTTTCGTACAGGAGGAGCTGGGCATTGCCTGCGAGTTGCTGGAGTCAGACTTCCTCAAGTGCAGCGTGGGATTTCCTTTCATGAGATCAAAATCTAGGGTAATGCTGTGATGTTTGCACTTGTAGAGTGATGATCCAGTCACCTCTTTATCTCCAAGGGCTTGCTGAAAGGGCTACTGCTCTTGTTAATTCATAGAATCTTAGTTTAGTTTGGGTTGGAATGGACCTTAACTAATTCCAGCCCTCTCTGCCATGGGGAGGGATATCTTCCACTACATCAGGTTGCTGAAAGCCCCATCCATTCTGGCCTGGAAACCTCCAGGGATGGGGCATCTGTGACTTTTTTACCCTCTTTTAGTTTAAAACCATTACCTCTCATCTTATCCCTGCACTCCCTGATAAAGAGCCCCTCCTCAACTTTCCTGTAGGCCCTTTCTGTACCTTTCTAACCCAGATACCCAATTCTTTCACAGTTATGGAGGGTAGCTCTACCCATCAGGTAGAATAAATGACAGTGCCCTGTGCACTGCAATGCAGTGGTCTTGACAGTCGATGTAAGAGTTGCAGCTATGAAAAAACTTGCATATTTCCTCTGTAGAAAATTAGAAAGGGACTCTCTGTCTTATTTATTTTACCTTTAATCTGTTTTTATTTTTGTCTTCTCTTCCATTGAAGTGCAACTGAATTTGTGTGAATTATAATGAAAATATCTTTATGATTTTTTGACATTATGGTCTCCCGGTAGTGTTTAAAGAGATTTTGTTTGGTGCTAGTAGTGGATGAACTCTCTTATAATGTTTAGAAATCCTAGTGGGTTCTATCTGTCACTAAACCTAGCTGTACAAATGACCGTCCCAGAAAGGTGAGAATATGAGGAATAACTCCAGCATGACCTGAACAAAATGAGTGTGAAATTCTTCAGAAATTTTCAGCTTCAAAAACTAATGCTTGAATTGACGTGTCCTTTGACCTGACATGAATTTTTTTCAACTAAAATGAATTTTTTTCTTTAACATGTTATATTGACTAGTAATGCACTCATTTGAAACATTTAAAAAGATTTTAAGTAGAACAGTAAAAATAAACACAGTAGCAAAATATTATCTGGAATATAAGAATTTAAGTGTTTTACTTCAGAATGACGTAGTGGGTTCTCTTAAGGCTTTTTTCAACAAGCCACTGAAGTTAGCATAAATTTGAAAACTACTTCACTTGGCCAAAAGCTGTTTTAGAGTTAAGCAGAAATGTTGTTGCTCGGAAAAGTTAATGTAGTGCTCCGGTGGTCATCAAATTATATTCTTTTTAAAATTACCACTTGATTTTATCCAGTATGGTGGGTGGCCAGAATTCTGCTTTAACTTGTGCCTGTTGTTCTAAGCCTCTGTGCAGGCCTGTAGTATGATCTGTATTCCCTGTAAAGGTCTCTTTACCAGCAAGTGTCATATACACTGGTACTAAAGTAGTTTCAGGTATTGATCCCCTTATGCTGGAAGACTTCCCCTGGCAGATGTTCTCCTCAAGAAATATCATTGAATGGCTATTCTAGTAGAGTAAATTCTCATAATGAAGGAAAAATTTAGCTTACTAGTATTTGAATGGAGACACAATTGCCAAGATTTAAAAGCTACTGTACAGTAGATAAAGCACTCTTACATATACCAAAGTGGGCTGCTTTTGTAGCATACTAAAATGTATATGAATCTTCAGAGTAAATACATTTTATGTACAGTGTCTGTAAATACTGCTTTTTCTTTGTGCAGTATGAGTTCAGTGTGATCTTTGACACAAGCCACTTGTCTGGACAGGAAGAAACGCTTACCTTCCTTGTCACTGCCCAAAGGTAAGGAAACCTTTGTGCATCTTAATCACTTGGATGGTCTTTGTCACATGGCATGTGCATTGAATATGCTTAGCACTTTTGTGTTATTAGTTGTAGATGCATGTAGTATGTAGTAAATGAGGTTAAATTGATGGGGCATTTTGATAATATAGAGGGGAAACCATATGACATAACTTTCTGAAAAATAAGGTGGCATCATGTTTAGGATTTCTTTGCCAGGCAGTTGCAATTCTGAAGCAGCATTTTGTGTTCTCTCATTTGGAAGGCCCATGTGTTTCTGTGCCTGTCCCTTTGGGCACCATATCAAGCTCAGCTCAGCTGCAGCTGATGATCAGCACCAGGCAGACCCCATTTGTTCCAGCTTTTGAATGAAATAAGCCTGCTTGGATTCAAACCAAAAGAAAGATAAATGCTTCATCAGGGATCTCACTGACAGTTTCCAAAGTTAAATGTCTATTTTTTTTCCCTGCTCTGGGTCTTCAGTGAGCTATGACAGACTGCATGAAACAGCTGAATAAGGTACTTCCCTGAGGACACTTGGAGCAGGCATTGAAGCAGGGTCATGTCAAATATCTTTGCATAGGAAAATTATCTTGGGCAGAGTAAAAGGTGTAACACGTGCTCTGTGCCACCTAAGATGATGTGCCTCAAAGAAGGAGATTCAGTGAGTCATTCAATGACAGACATTGTTGAGGTGTGAATAGGAACTGACATTAACCTGGACCATGAACTCCTGGTGTAACAGGCTGGGTGTGTGACTGGTTCCTGATTCCACTTGCTGAGTGGGCCAACTTTGTACTCTCCTGTGTTAAAATCAGTTTCTCTAGCCTGAATTCTCCTCCCCAATTTTGTGACATCCCACCAACCAGCCGTAGATGAGAGATCAGATGTAGTAGTTGCTGAGTGACTGCTCTCATAAGGCATAGTCCTGCCTTGCAGTAACAGCTATAGATGGGGACAAGATCCTGCAGCACATGGGGCTGGTATGAAACAATGAAAGTGAGACCATATATTAGAGGGGCAAGACCTTGTCTTGAATGTTAGAGAAGTTTTATTCTCCATGAAGATAAATTGTGTCTTCAGGTGAGCTTGTTATTCTTCTAGGTTAGGGAGATGCATCAGGATCTGCTAGGTGAATGCCAACCTGTGCAAAGATGGGTCAGCTCTGCTTTAAATTTGCCCAGCCAATGTTTTCAAGGTTGCATCTCCTATTTCCCTACCTTTGTTAGCACAGGGCTTTCCTCTATAACCTCAGTCCTCTGATTTTGGTGCCCTACCAATGAGAAGGGTTATTCAGTGCCTTTAGATGGAGCAAAGAAATAAATAGCAGTTTGTACAAATAGTGTGAATGCTCAGAGGGGTTAATACAAAGTTTCTTATTTCTCATTACAAGGATGGGTAGAAGGACAGTTGTGTTTAGAAGGTTTCGGCTGAACATCCAAAGACAACAGTCCCACTGCTGATTACACTCCTTTTCTCTGTGACATTAGGCAAATTGCTCAATTCCATCACTGTCAAATAAGTGTAGTAAAATCCCAGTTGCTGGGCTGTAGCAGGGAGGCCTGGGGTATAGTCAGTGATAAAGAAATGGAGAGGAAATAACTGCAGTGCGCAGGGACATTATTTACACACAAAACTGGAGCAAATCTGACAAATGACTGGAGGTTGAAAAGCTATTCCATGCTGTTGCAGCAAAGTAAGTCTTGCCCTTCAAGTGGCCACTTAAGCCTGTCCCTCGTAGGTGCAAATTTGGCAGTAGCATCTGTAACAAAAGGCTGGTTCAACAGTGAGAAATCAATTGGAGAAGGATTAAACACCATATTTATTTAAAAAACCAAACCCTATTCTATGCTTCCTGGACTGAACTATTTTTCTAAAGCTAGATTGGCTGAGCTGTATTCTTCTTTTCTGGTAGTGCTTTTGCTCCATTAGAAACAGACAAGCACGTGTCCATGAACGCTGTATGGAATTCTACTTGCTTTTTCTGCTTGCCACTATGGTATCTTGATACTTATGTTGGATGAGAAATATCTCTATTTTGGACTCTTTTTTGAGCTTATTCAGAGGAAAAGCTTTTATTAAATGATTTTTTTTTTTACTTGGACTGAATGTTTATGGTGTTTTTCCATCTGGACCATAGTTTTATTAGCAGA
Organism: Coccyzus lansbergi; assembly: GCA_033558105.1. Lineage (NCBI taxonomy): Eukaryota > Metazoa > Chordata > Aves > Cuculiformes > Coccyzidae > Coccyzus > Coccyzus lansbergi. Next base: position 1,661,569 of record JAUMJK010000574.1, on the reverse strand, counting down.
CATGGCCAAGATGTCCTTCAGAGAAGTCTGAGTGGTATCTGTGTATGCATGTAGCCAACAGGCTCTGATTTTATAACCTGAGCAATGTGTCATGTGTATGATATCACTTGGGGTGTTACTACCTGCTGTGGTCTCAGTGGTACTGTCTTCAACAGTATTGGTATTGTCTTCAACAGGATTGTATCTTTTGTTTTGCCGATTTGATTTGTGAGTAAATCCATAAACTGCAAAGCAAAAGTGGTTCTAGAGTCACTGCTGGATAAACTGTATATATATGTAACATATTGTTCAAGATTATTCTTCTGAGCTGTCAGTTGCCAAGCACACTTATAATCATAATTAAAATAATTACAAGTTTGCATGTTAGACATACATTTCAGGAACCTTTCCTAGACTTCATATGTAAGTGTTCACATTGAAATAAACTGACTGCAGTGAGAGATGATTGCTCACCTTTCTCTTTTCTTCTACTACTTTTGATCAGTTGAGGCAACTGCCTTTGAAAATGAAAAATAAATGTTCCTTCACTTTGGCACCTAAGTACAGACAGAGGAGGTGGAACTACTGAGAGGTTATCACCAGTTCTGTAGGAGCGTCTCACACAAAAGCTGCCTGTAATGGCACCAGATTGGTGCTGTGCTATAGTGCAGGTACCATGAAAGCACAGTTTCATTTTACAGAGTCAAGGCCCTCCTAGGTTGTGTGTCTCCCTTCCATACAGTCCAGACAGGAGAAAATAGACCCCTGCATTAGAGTCTATGTGCCCTTGTTTTTCTCCACTGTGTGTGACAGCTGCTGTAGTTAAGCACTCTCATTTGAATTCATGTCTTGCTCCAAAATATGTTTTTCGTTGTGAGCCTAGTCATGTCCCAGACACAGAGGAACAGCCACAAAACATATGTTTTATGTGTATGCCCTCTCCAAGGTGGAATGGACAAATGTAACTCTTAAAGATTAAGAGGTTGCTTAAGGAAAGCTGACATCACTCAGAGAGACTTGGAGTACAAGGCAGAGAGATGGTATCTGTGAAACTGTGATGTATTGCAAAAGCTGTTGATTTACAGCATTTTTATTATTCCTTTCTGGCACAGTGGAAACCTAGAACACACTGAATCTCTGCATGATAATACTCTAACCCTGTCGGTGCCCCTGATGCATGAAGTTGACTCATCTATCAATGGGTAAGTACCAGTCACCAGAGGAAAACAACAACAATAATAACAATCCTAACAATAACATCTTAGTATCTTCCAGTGAAAAACTGAATTCTTGTCTTTGTTTACATTTAGCCAGACCATTGCACTTCCCTGTTTCCCAGACTCTGGAAATACAAGGAATCTCATTCATTATATGGGAATTTTATTTGTCATGCCTTTAATTCCAACTGTACTTCTTTTTCGTTTCTTTCCAGCTAATGCTGATTAGTTATCATCACATTTATAGTAGATATTTTAGTGCTTATATTTGAATTAATGTGATTTTGTAGAGATGATGGGCTTTAAAATAAAATTAAAAGGAAACAAGTGAATCACATCTTGTTTCTTAGAGCATATCTTTAAGGATACAGTTGAAAATCACCAGGCCAAAGGTTAGGGTCAAATGTTCTGGGATTTTAAGGAGCTAACTCTTTGCCTTTCTGTTTAGTTCCACAATCAGAATTTGCTTCTGCACATTTTTTCTCTGCTTGGTTGTCTGTAAGGTATCTCAATGTCAGCTGTGGAACATTATTCACACTTAGACTGAAATGTTTGTATAACATATAGCCATTGTCCTCTCCCTGGGGCTGCATATGTACATGTTCCTTCTGCCCTTATACTCAAGGGGTCTTCCCTCCATTTCTTCATTACAATCTTAAGTCTAGAATCAAATATTTGCCATCAGTGTGAATAGGCAGACCATCTTCTAGCACAGACGATGCTTGAGTTGGGACCGGGGGACCTGGTCACTGGAGGTGAATTAGCATCCGTGTAGGCTGAGAAAGTTGAGATTCATTCCTAAACTGGGGAAGCAAACTCATCAGCAGTATCTCTAAGAGACCATTGTCTGTTTTAGCCAACATTTATGGCAAGCTGTCTGACCAGTGCAGGTCGGCATAGGTGGAAGTCAGAGATTCCCTTGACCAGCATGCTACCTGTGTAGGAACAAAGTTATCTGCACTAACGTGATTTGGCTGAAAATCTGGGAAAACTCAGATTCATGATCTTGTCTGGTTTCTGCCACATAGCGCCGATTTCCCCTCTTGTTGCACAGAAATAAAATCCCTCAAGTACTGCCACAATAGTCAGAATGGGTTGAAAATATGCTTGAGGCTACTCAGAGTAGTGAAGAGGGCTGTCAGACCTCACAAGATGAATAGCAAGGATAAAAATCTCTTTTATATTGAGATGGAGTCTCGGCAGTGTGTGGAAATTTTTGAATGCTTTCATTGTTACAGGTTATGCAGAAATTTAACTGTTTCCCTTGCTTCTTCATGCCTTGATGCAGATTGTTTTTTTGTAGAGCTTTATAGATACGGATACTTTCATCTCTGTCTTTACATCTGTCACCTACAGAACATTACATGCCTCCCCCAAAGCGCTTCTTTTCTTTCTCTTCAAAATATGCTTTTTTTAATTTATAAGCCACCCCCCCCCCGCCCCGAGCTGACTATGCATTTTTATTTTCTCATAGACAAGGCTTAGTTAATTCAAGTTCACAGAAATGTCCAAATACTGGAGAAAAGTTTGGTTTATTGCAGGGCACAACATTCCCAGACATGGTAATAGTAGTAACAACCTTTTTTTGGACAGTGTATTTTTAAAGGTTATTTATTAGCTATCCCATATTTGAGTTTACAAAAGCAAATTTCATCCCTGATCATAAAGAGTCTGGAAGGGCTTGTACCATGTTTGGGAGGAACCATCTGGCACAACACTGTAAATAGGAGGAGTAAATCTGTCTTTTGCTGTCTCCCCTAGCAATCCCTGGCATAGGAGGCAGGCAGGAAAAAAGGAAATGTACTTAAACAGGCTTAAAATCTTGTCTCAAAAAACTCTGACCTAAAAGGACAACCTGGGAAGGATGCAGTTCTAGGCAAGGTTTGTTGAGAATTGCACGAGGATCATTTCCAGCCAGTGGAGATGCATGAGATTAGGAGGAGGCACAGAGGATACTTAAGTCACTCTTAGTCCTCTTCTGCAGGATTTCCACATGTTATTTTTGTTGTACTTTCAAGTCTTTTCTGATAAAACCTTAACTGCATTTTAATTTATGATGAGTATTTGACGAAACTTGCCCTGTGCCACTGTTTCAAGTTGAATAGCCCCTCTGCTCTTTCCTTTAACTGTCTGCTGATTATAAAGGTAGTGAAGCTAAGATCATTAATGAAGTGTTTATTCCTGCAGTGCTATGTGGATTGGTAGATAAAAATTGAAATATTACTTTACTGAATACGTAACTTTTTAATAACTGATTAACTTGATAGTGCAATGATTTCATGTGTTAAACAAAATACAAGACTTGCACAGAACATCCAAGGCAGGGGGCCCTGGAGAAGAGGTTTTGTATTTGGAAAGGAGAAAAGAGATAAGCTAAGTAATCAAACCAAGTCTGCTTCAACAATGGGATGTTAACCTGGATCAACTGAGATGCTGCTTGTGTAGTCTAGTGTTGCTAAGAGGAAATAAAATCATAAATAATAGGTTAGTGTAAAATGGTCCTGTAGAATTTCAAATTACCAGAAAGGAGTGTAATTCACCTTGTCACAAATATATTTAATTTTGGTGACAACCAGCTTACTAAATCTATGTCTTGATCTTTCAGAGAAGTCTTCCCTACTTCATTTTTCTACGGTGATTCTGTAGAAACATCCAACTTTGTTCAGCTGGAAAACCACGAATGCTTTTTCCAGTCTCTGAACTTCACACTGCAGGTAAAACTGATCCTTTTTTGACTGCTTTCATGATTGACAGCACACTCTGTATTTATATCTCTTTTAATCTGAATGTAGTATGGGCTTTGATGCATGTTTCTGAATCACAGTATGCTGTGCAATACATCCTTGATTAGTTGCTATATTTGAAGTGTGCAGGAATGGTATAAGTCCTTATCTGAATATATTATCACAAGAATTACCAATAGGGCATCTCACTTCCATAGGAATGAAGCTGCTATCATTTGTTTCTCTTTTAGCTTTCCTTGTGTGCTGAGTAAAGATCTCTTGTTACTCTAGTGCCACGTCTTGGATGCAGTTGCTTGTGCAAAAGGACAGAGTAATTCTTTAGTGGCATAGTCCTTGAGCAGAGAAATGGGCAGCCTTGATCAACAAAAGCAGACACATACCTGTGCAAGTTATTCAGACTTGCTAAATCCCCCCAGTATAAAAATATTTCTAGCACTACTGATAAGAGTACAGCACAGCAAAAAGTCTGTGACACTAAAAAGACAGGTGTGAGAAGGTTTCATTAAATGTCTTAGAGCTTCTCAGTGTTGTTCAAGTATCATCCATAGGTTGCAGCTAGATTGGTTCCTGATGTAGCAAAATGTATGGATGATTTATTATAGCAAACTCTTGTGATTTGGCCAAAATGAACTTATGTCACTGCTGCAACTGTACCTATTACAAGCACTTCAAATCCTTTATGACCACTAGATGGAACTAGGGAATGATAAATCATGCAGAGGTAGGGAGATCGTTTATTATGAAAAATAAGTCCTTTGCCTTTTCTCCCTTTTCTGTTCTGCTAAGCATGAATACCACTCAGCTCATAATGAACAACACATGTCTGCCTCCATGGACAGACTGTGGTCCAGAGCAATTAAGCCCACACTGACATGCAGTGCCCTTAGCTATTTATTGAAAAGGAATGAAAGCAGGATTTCAAGACATTAAAGCTTTTGTGAATCAGGCTATTAATTATTGTGATCTTGATTTCATTCTTGCGGGTTTATAGGTCACCCCCCCGCCCCTACCAGTTATTAGTTGAAAACAGATAAAGAGCAGATGTACTGATGTTTTAACTAGATTAATATTTTCAATAAAACAAAGTGATAACAGGTAAGGAAGAGGGAATCTGTATATTGGCAGAGCTGTCATTTGTCTTAACCCATTCTCATCTTGTGCACACACTTACAAGTTGAAATATTAACAGTCTTTTTTTCATGTAGAACATTATACTGTAACAAGTCACACATCTGCTTTCCAGTAATGTGAGAAACCTAGTAACTGCGTATGACAGAGTAAAAGGGTAGTTTCATAATGGGCAAAACATGATTTGTATCACTATTTGCATAAGTTTTTTAATGGTTTGCCAGCTATTTAATAAACTTCTCCAGATGGAGAAGTAATAGTTTCTTAACCAAGAAAAAGAGATGATTTACAAAAATATGGGGATTTATAGTGGTTTTTATATGTGAAAATCTGTACCATAGCCAATGTTAATAAGGAAATATATCTATGCATCATTTGGGGAGGGCAACGTCTTTTCTGCATTATTCTTACATCTGATCTCAGTGATGTAATCAAGTTTTCTAAAATTTCTAACATGAAACATTATGTCTGTATTTTATGCAGCATTTGTTGTGCTCCACTGTCGTGGGATTTCTCCCCCTGTTTACAGCCTCAGGACTTTTGCGAGGATTTGGCTCTGTGATCCAATTTTCTTATCAGTCAGGCATTTCTTCAAATATAAACAGTGTTTGAAGAATGAAAACCTATTCGTAGTATTTTTACTTTACAAAATTAACAGCTGATTGCTACATCTTTTGTCAGTACTGTCTCAATGTAGATACTCTACTAGGCTTAATATTTTTGTGTGTTTTTATACACACGTATGTATTGTTAGAAAAAGCAAGAAATTGTTTTCGTATTTAAAAAATGTAGTTTGAAATGAAAACTTATTTTCATTGAAATTTTTCCATGGATTATTTCTTTTCAGCAGAAAGCCACAATTTTTGGCATTTCCACTGGATGTGTGTCAGTGGTGAACTGGAAATTCTTTGCATTTTTGTTGAAAGTATGGGGAAGGGGGGATTGATACAAAGAAAAAGTTTTCCACTAAGAGTTTCATGTTAATTGGAAACCCTAGAACTTGAATGGAAGTTGTTCACATACATTTCCCAGCAACTCATTCAGTAAAACCCACAATACGGTAGTTGCAATCATCATTACTTAGGCTTCTACTCCATAAGGAAAACATATGCAGAATATAAGGCAGTGGTTACCAGATGGAAATAAGACTATTTACTGAGGCAGCAATATTTCTTACAGTCTTCCGGATAGTGTTACCAAAACATTCAAAGAGTGCTAGCAGTGTCTCTGTATATAAGGTAGAATTCTCATGTTATTTGTATTGATGTCTTGTAATTATACTACAAAACTGTTTCTCACTTGATATATGAGCTGTACCTAGAGGCTGTTAGGTAAGCTAAACATTTGAGTTCATCCTGATACCTATAAAAGAAGTCTTAGTCTGAAGTTATTGTAAAGCTTGCATAAATTTTCAAATTCACCTGTACTTCTAGCTCTGGTTCTACATTAGTTTTTCCTATTTATGATTTTATTTTTTTTAATTATTTTTATACATTTATATGCATCTGTGTCTTGTAGGTTTACAATGCTGGACCAAGCACTCTGCCTGGAGCTTTTCTTGACATTTCATTTCCAAACCGCCTCTCTGCCACTGGAGCCGAAATATTTCATGTTCAGCAAATGATGGTGAGTACATTATGATGTGTTCTGAGGCCAGAGAGCTATTGATGACTGAACAAAAAAAAAAAAAATTAGTCCAGCATAACTAGGTGAATCAGTTGCTTTTTAGACAATAAAAAAAGGTTCTTTGTATCTGTGGCCAGACAGTCATAAGCAGCAGAGCCCCTCAACGTGCTGTCTGCTATCCCTCACCTAGAGCAAACAGCTGATTGTGGTTTCCTGGTTTCCTACAATGCAGTGTAAAACTAGGTCAGGCTAATCCTGAAGGAAATGTGGAGAAATGTGGAGAACACTTCCCTGAGTCGCACCTCCAAAGAGGATTGTGTCTTAAACAGAGTCCTTCCTGATTAAGTGGTGTATGTAATATCAGTAGGATGTGTTACTGAACTGACTCACATTCCCTATGGTTATCTGCAAAAATGCTAGCTAGGTCTGAATACTTTATCAACATCTGTTTTTCTATAGTCCATGTTATAATCTGTTCTTTTGAATATTCTTTTAACAAAGTTAAGTAACAGAAAAATTTATTCTTTAAACACAATGTTTTTCAAAAGATGATTTTGTGTCAACTACAAAGAAAATCAAAGTAAATTATTATAAAGGAGACACTTCCTTAGATTTAATTTCTAATATTTACTTATTACTTTGAAAGCTTTTGTTGAACCACTAAAATACCATCATTTGTACTGTGGTGCCTGAGAGAGGGAAACCTCACTAATGAGGTGAAGTTCTTGCTGACATTCAGAGTAATCTGTCTTCATGAGATGGAACCAGCTCTTGCAGTTACTTGAGATATAGTATTATACTTTCTTTGCTGTTAGCAGCTTTTCTAGCCTTTTAGCTGAAAACTATTAAGTGTTTCCTATATGCAGGCAACTGTGTCACTGAATCTATGTAAATATAGATGCAATAAGATCTTTCTAAGCAGGTTTCCATGATTACTATTGTTGAAATTTATTAGATAAATATATTACAGATGGGCTCAAAATTACGGAGAAACAGTTTTGAGTTATTGTATAAGACACCAGTATTATATAGACTGAGTCAATTCTCCACCTAGACTGAATTAATTCTCCAGTCTTGTTTTCCATGGCATTGCATTTTAGTTGTTTATTTTGTCCAGTCTTATATGCAGAAGATCACCTTCCTTGTGACACATTGACTATCAAAAGATCATGACCCTTTTCTTTGTCCCTCTCCTGGTCGATGTGCTGCAGCAGAGAGTGTATGTCTGTGTGTTTGCAACAGCACAGAATCTCCTTAAGAGATTTTGTCTACCCCAATGTTAATGTGTTTTCTGAACTCAGTCATCCTATGTATTTCTATGTAGCCACGAGGAATAGAAAGCTTAGCCCATCTAACTTAGGGTGTGATAAATCCCTTCTAGGCATTACTTGTTTCTCTGTGTCAGCTCTTCCAGAAGTTTGGGTAAATTGTCTTCAATAAGATACCTGTACTACGCATTTAAATTAGTTGAGTTATACGTTACCCGCCAATGGACAAAGGCTGTTTTCCAGGCATAATTTGTCATCATTTCTATACACTACCCTAAGTTACACTGTGTAGGGTGGGATGGACTGTGTGATTTTCAATAGCTGTTAGAAAACCAAGGCAAAGCCCTTAAATCTTGTTGCTTAACTTGTTTTTCATTGCTTTTCTTCCTTTGATGGCTACCTAAAGGAAGTCCAACTGAGTGGTATGGCCTGGGTACTGTGCTAATAAATGCTTGCAGAGTTTGCATAATTTTTGCCAACAACAGGTTGCATTTCACCTTGCATTTTTTTATGTCTGTCTTCTATGCAGTTTGTCTTTGTGGAAATGTCGAACTTGCTGTTGTGAAACTTATTTCCATTGCAGGCTGAAATGTGGTAGTAGGCAAGTATGATTTTACAGATGTCTGTGTGACACACTAATATACCTAGGGTCATTTTGACCACTGGTTTTGTGTCAGTAGGAGTCTAATGCATAACTTTCAGAACACATACTAATAAAAGTTATCTAAGCAAATCCTGTCTGGGATGGTGGTTATCCTTGCTTTATGGATAAAGAATTGAAACACTGAATGGTTTGCTGGAGGTCACACAGGAAATTGTGTCAGAGCCAGGCGCTAAGCCCATTATCTCCTAGGTCTTACTATTACGATAGGAAAAGCATCCTGCTCTCTTTCTTCCTGCCTGTCTCCCACTGGGATTTTATTGACTGAAAAGGGAACTAAAATTGTGGAGCTTTTCATCTTTTCACAAAGCAACAATACTTAAACAAATAAACAAACAAACAAATCCTAAACCCAGCAGATTGAAATGAACTTTGGAACTCTTAGAACAGCTGTTTCTCAAGAGCATTTTTATTGGCATAGTCACTAACGTTTTCAAGCTTTTGCTTACTTTGAACTTCCTGGGATCTAGACCACAATGAACATGATAGTATCCTTTCAGATAGTGCCAGTGTTTCCATAATTTTACCTTTATACCTATAATCCAGCCACTCTAGGTGTCAGCATTGGCAGATCTTTAAGAATAGGTGTCATTAATACAGAGTATTAGGAATCATCATTTATCTGTAAGTGAAACTGTTTATACAGTTTATATTGCCTACAGCTACCTGGAAGGAGGTTGTAGAGAGGTAGGTGCAGGTGTTTTCTCCCAAGTGACAGGTGATAACACAAGGGGGAATGGCCTCAAGCTGCACCAGAGAGGTTAATATTAGACATTAGGAAAAAAACTTCACCAAAAGGGTCATCTGGAACTGTAACATCTGGCTGCCAGGGGAGGTGGTTGAGTTACCATCACTAGAGGTATTTAAAAGACAGGTAGATGAGGTACTTAAGGGTATGGTTTAGTGGCAGGTAGGTGTGGTTGGACTGGATTATCTCAGAGGTGTTTATCAACCTGATGATTCTATGGTTCTCTACAGCATTTGGGTTCTGATGACATTACGATTTTGGTTTTTTTTAAAGCTAATAATTCTGTTGCCACTTCTCTGATGAACAGTACAGTAGTGAAATTTAGGAGTGAAAATGCGTAGTAAAAACACTGGAGTTTGTGTTCTTATATGCATACACTGCACGAGTTAGAGCCAGGAGCCGATTCCTTCATATTGTGTTCACTCCTCTGGTCTTTCTGGTGCAAAAAATAATGAAGGGAAGAGAGTCACATATGGCCCTCTGGAACGGTCTGTATCTCTGGGAATTAATAGGAATTATTATCTTACTGCTCTTAGAGGAAATGGCAGCCCTCATGCTTCCTCTATTCCTGTTGCTCTATGGTTTTGGCTTTATCGCAGAAGCTGCTTTAAGATTTTCTTCCAGAGAAATTCAGGTCACAGAGATGTTTTGACATTTGGAGTTCTGCTTTAGAGATTTTCAGATGTTCTTCAAGGGGTCTTGGGAGTTTCTGCTGCACTTCTCCCAACAAGACCCCTAATATATAAAGGAAATGAATCAACAGTAAAAGCCAGAAGTGAAAGAAAATGGATAATTGAAAGAAAACTAGAAGAAAAACAACAACAAACTAGAACAACATGTGAACTTCCTCCCTATCAGAAATTTTAAGCCAAAAGAAAATGCTAGAAATTTTACAAGTAATTTTAGCTAGGGAATATCATAATTGATGTTGATTTTATATAGTAGATACTCAAATTTTGCAGTAGTAAATAATGCTTTGGAAGCAGATAAGAAAAATAAGTACCTATTTGTTTTTCTGTATTTTCATAATTGCTTTCTTGCAGAGGTTGCAAGCCAGATTAAAACCATAATAAATTAAATACCTCAGCTTGTTAGTAATGGGTTGTGATAGGAATACTACAGATGATAACACAGAAGAGCTTTACCCACAGTACAGCAGTTAATGTTAACAGAAATGTATATTCTCCACTTTTCAAGCCATAGTTTTGTCTATTCTTCCACAAAGGAAAGCAGTACTGATTATACTTGTGTGTGTTTTGGTTTTGAACTGAAACTGTAATTTCCTTTGAGTATCCAGCTAATTTGGAGGGCAAGGGAAGCACTACTTGACTTGCCAACCGAGGAGTCGCTTTCTGGGGAATCCAAAAAGATTTTCACTATGGGAGTCCCTACCAAATTAAACATGATATTTCCTGAAGGTGTTGATAAATTAGCAATGTGTCTGGGATTACTCTGATGCTGGCTTTATGAAACTGGATCATATTGTTGTCTTCCTATGTATTTTATTTCACTGTAGGTAGATACAATTATGAGGAGCAAGGGACTAACATTGGGAAACAGAGTTTGTCTGTCTGAACTGGAAGCCACCTACAGTGCAGGCAGATGATCCTCACCCATGCTCTGGAAGGACCAAACACTGGAGGGCTGCCAAGTTATTTAGACTCCAGTCAGACAACTGTCACTAGAATCAAAGATGAATGGTGTTAACCCAGAGCAAGCTCTGTGTGCACTTGTGATTTTTTTGAAGTAGCTGTTGCTTTTTCTCATGCAGAAATCTTGCAGGACAGCAAGCACTGATTTTTATTTTTTTTTTAAGAGCGTATTTCAGTGAATCAGTACAAAGGATATGAAGAGCTGTGTTGTTATCATTGCTGAAATAAGAATCTTGTCGGAAAGTGAGATGTATATATTGCAAGACAGTTTCTTCAAAGAGCTTGCTGTCTAGGCGATGAAATATAGGGGAACTTGGAGGAAGGAAGGAGAGAGAAGCATATCAACAACTAAGGAAAAGCACTTACTGGTCTTCACTGACAATACAGAAGTTATCTAGTCTCCCTGAGTTTCCCTAGGCATCTGAGCTTAGACTGTGAGAATTATTTCCAGAGAGAAACAGAATAGATTAAACCTCAGTCTTGTGAATCCTGCTTGCATTAACCTTGAGTGTGCTGGTTAGTTCAAGCCTCTGGTTCCTGGTCCAAGATTCCCATCACTTTTTGGTTCAGGAACAAAATAAAAAGTCCTTCTGTTGGGAGGACAAACAGAAGTCTTCCAGTTGTCCTGTTACATTTGACATATTCACTTCACTCCTCTCCTTCTGAGTGGTGAGACCAGGACTGTGCCTTTATGAAAGCTGGGTATCAGTAAGATTTAAAAAAAGTAATTGAAAGCTGAATTAGGAATGAATTAACAGCATGGAGTAGTTAAAGAGAATTCTTTCCCAAGTCGCTTTTTAAGCTAATGACTGCCTGAGCATGGGACTGTTGAAAAGCTTGTCATCTTCAGTAAGGGAAATCATTGAAATAAACATTATTCTCTTCCTGAGAATGCTGAAACAGAAAAAATAAAATGGAGTCAGTCCCTGAGCCACAAGTCTTCCATGGATGATGACAGGTTACATTTTTAAGACTGAGTTTGTGTAGAGCTCATGTAATTTCTCTTCCTGGCATTTGCACAGTGATGTCTGTAAAGAGCAGTAAGATGTTTAGGGGAAGAATTAAAGCTTGCTGTCTTGTTCGATGAAAGATCACAGGCTGCTTGTGGGTATTCTTCACTTATATAATGAAAAGCAAATATTTTCAGTTTTATAACTTTAAATGTATTTTCTGTTTATTATCTGTAGGTTGCTATCCTCCAGCAGTAAAATAAGTTGCTTTGATGACTGCACTGCTCATGTTTAAGACCATAAGCGAGGGAGGACTGTCAAAGCTCTTTAAAGTGCTGGTAGTGCATGAGTGCTCATTGCAAAATGTGTTGGGATTGTCAGGCTCACCATTGCATGCTCTATGTATAGAGGCAAATCTATGTATCACCATCATTATGTAGAAACCTTGTTGGCAACCAGTTTAAAATTGTTTCATTTCTGTCTTTTGAAGTTACAGGTCTTTTCTCTGAAAACGTATACATCCCAGCATGTGAAAATATAACTATTTGCTGCTGGTAGTTGATGTAGGATTTTTTTTTTTCCAGCTGCTGCTGTTTGCCACCATTGATACAAGGTTTGTATAGGAACATTTTGGACTTACAGCAAGATTTATTTTATCCTTTTCTATTAGCCATTACCCCTGCACTCTCTTCATCTCAGTGATTGCATGAACATGCTCACATACACATACTTTGGCAATGTATTTAAAAGCATAGCTAGATTGCTGGAAGATATTATTAATTCCAGGGAGTATATTGTCCAGAAACTTGCTGACCTTCCTGCCTCCTTCACTTTAATTGCTTCTTTAAATGACCACTCCAGAACGTTTTACTTAGGCAGTTAGAGTGTTCCCCACCACCCCAGTCTAGAGCATCTCTGTGATAGCGACTGAGTCTGGCTTTGCCTGGGAGCTCTACCAATTTTTTTGACATTTCTGTTTATTTTATACACATCTTCTAGCAATAAGAGTGCTGTAGTATTTGCATAAGCAGCATTTTTTTTTTTATTTTTGTGAATGTTACATAAAAAGAGTGTTCATGGAAATCACGTTTTGGATGTACAAAGTGTCTTTAAAGAAAGGCTGGTACTACAGAGATCAGGGCCATTGAAACATGGATGGAAATGCACTGTGATCTACATAATAAATCACGCCATGGCAACATTTGTCATGTTCATTTGTGGCCTGCTCACAATTAGATTCTAAACTAAAGAAGTGAGATTTGTCGTATTACTTTGTTATTGAAATCTTCCAACACACTCTCCCCCAAAATTCATGACCTGTCAATATAATGTGACAGACTGATTAATATTTTGTGTGAACTGAAAAGTGTTGCTGCTTTTTTAACTACCCAGAGTTCCTATCTTCTTATCTGGATATGTGAAATTCCAATTTTGAGAAAGATGACTGATTTTGTTTTTATAAAAGTGAATTTCAGATAAAGAAACAAGTCTTATGAAATGAATTGGATGCACACATTAACTCTTATCAGATTCATGAAGGAAGCAGAAGCTTTGGTAGATGCCATAGTAATTAGGAGTTTTGTTGAGGTGTAGAAACAAATTTGCAGTAGATATTATGTAAACTTTGCAGGCAGAGAATTCCCTTGTGAAGGAACTACTAAATGAGAAAAGAAGAGAATCGCTGATATTTTTCCCGCTTTTTTTTTATTATTATTTTATTGGGTTTCTTTAATCTTAGTTTTGTTATATTTTTATAAGGAGTGTAAGTATTACATCCTTTCACCATTTTCCCATTCATGAAGCTGTTCTTGCCAAAAACAGTGAAGAAGGAAATTCAGAAAAGAGCTGATTGATCAATTCTCTTAACATACACACCTCTTTTAAATGCTGATTCATAACCTAGCCTTTTTTTATAAATACATACAAGATTTGTGAATTAAATATAGATTTAGAAACTAAGAAAGGAAAACTCATAAACAGTGATATATATGTGTATAAACTCTATCTTCCATTTGATGGAAGATGGGTTTACCTGCCTGTTTATTTGTCAAAGTGGAAATAAGCATCTTCTGTGGATTTATGTCTTGACATTGAAAGCGTATCATTCCAGTCCTGTGCAGGGTACTGGATACTCTCAAAAGTATTAATAAACTATTCCTTGTGGGAATGAAATTTTCCTGGAAACAAAGGACTTCTGCCTAACTTAGAATACTCTACAACTCCACCACTTCCCAGGAGAGGTTTTTTTCTAATGAGGATGGCTCATTTAATCTCTCCCTGCCATCACCTCCTACTAGACCAGGATGTTTAAGGCCCCCTCCAGCCTGACCTTGAACACTTCCAAGGAGGGGCATCCACAGCTTCCCTGGGCAACCTGTTCCAGTGTCTCACCAGAGGCTCAACCTGAGTTGTTTGAGGCTTACAGGGAACATATTTATCTTCACAGTCTTCGGAACTTTTCATCCTAACATCAACATGGGCCATAAGAAAGTCCAACAATTAAAGAAAAACTGTTGTCTTTCTTATTTGTGTTTTGTGCGCAAGAAAGTGCTGGAGAAGGGGGTGTGCTGCAGACAGATAGAACCTCTCCAAAGGAACACTGAACTTCAGATTATTTCAGGGGCTTTTTAAATTGACACATCTTGAGATATATTTGCTGCCTTGTGTGTTGATTAAGCATTTCATGATTCATTATAGGGTGAGGAAATGTACCTGTCAGTGACTCTTAGATTTCAGCTATTAAAGTCTGATATATAAGAAGCACATGAACGTTAGAGATAAACTGCTTTCCATGTAAGATCATACAAGTAGTTGGTCTTTCTTGTCTACAGGAGACAGTGCCCTCTGTCTAGGCAAGAAGCCACTGTCTTGCAAGTCAGGAACTTTAAATCACAAGGTCTTTGCATTTCTTACTGAACTGGGTAGGCGGCAAAAGTTCCTAAGAGTAGTACCTCTGGGAATTGCTGCTAAATATGTACAAAGTGATTGCAGGACCCAGACCAGGCAGCTGTTGCAGAATTATGCTCATCAAACCTGGTTAACAGTTATTTAATTAAACTGCAGTATAAAGTGCATCATTAAAACATCTACAGGCATTACAATGAAGTTAGGACAGATTTATACCAAATGTGCATCTAGTCTTTTCCTTTTAGCCAGAGGAGCAGGAACCAGAGTTATGGTGGGATATTCCTCTATATTGATTTAATGATTTGGAATCTCCACTTTGCAGTTTAAATCTGGCCTTTCCTCATGGCTGTGTAACTTTACATACTGGATCTGTGGAGCACTGGTTTTTTACTAATAGCATTGCTATTTTTAGTCAAAACATTTCAAGAGTTGTATAAAATGGGTTAATTTTAGAAATTATTTTCTGTTGTTTCAGTGCCTGTATAATTTATTGCCAGAATCAACAAAACTGCTCTGATTCAAGCATGTTTCATTATCTGTGAATATTAAACACTTTTGGCATATGGAGCAAGTACTCAGATAACATATTTACATAACTTATTTATCTACTGTTGAAAGTCACAGGGTCACTCTGTCTGGAATTTCTTATCAGTATCTTTTTTTTTTTTCTCAGTGTGTGTGACATTAGATTAACCATACCTATCAATTCATCTCTGTTCACCTACTAAAGAATGAGTCAGTATCTTTGAATCAGGACACATGTATGCCTTTGTTTCCTAATATTGGGGAGGATGTGCTATGGTTAGCAACAAAGACAAACAAAAGTGGATCTGTTATTTATTATCCAGTCTGCAAACTTGAACCACTGATTATACGTGTGTACATAAATAAAACAATAAAAAACCCACAAAACCAAACTAATAAGAAAGGAGAAATATGTAAAAACTGTCTGGCAGCAATTTCAAGAAGACTGCAGCCAAACTGTCCTTTGGAGCCAGCATACCCCAGGGCTGATGAGAAAGGCATCCATTTCAGAGTTGAACAATGTTAACAATTGTAAAAAACCCAAACAACCTGCATTCAAACCTTGAGTGTGTCACCTGAAGATAAAATTTCAATTCCAAATATATTGTGTATCATATTTTCCTCAAACTTCCCCCCTCCTTCACCCCTGCCTTTTCCATGTTCAGACGTGTGCTTGGTTCTATCACATGCACTCAAGGCTGGATTCCATCTTCATGCTTATTTGTGTCAGCTTAATACTGCTGACTTCCAGGCTTTCGCTAATAACTGGTGATGATTTAGCTCAAGAGGGGAATTGGGCTTACTGGAAGAGCCTGGAACCTTTAATATCATAATGAATTCCTTTGCATTAGTGGGAGTTGAGTGTTGTCTATAAGGAATGAGCTTAAGATATACATTTACTTGTCTGTTTATGTTGTGAAATGCCAGTCATTAAATAAAGGATTAGCCCTCATCTTCTTATATGCAACATTGCAGCAAGGAGGTTGTTGCTAATGCTTTGTTGGAAGCAACAGCAAGTTCGCGCTTGTTTTTCAGTCACATTCTTCCAAGACAGCAGTTCCAACACATTCTTCCAATCATATTGCATGCACGTGCTTAACTCAATACCAACTGCTGACTTCCCTGTGCTTGATCCTCAGTTGACCTTCCCACCTCCTTTTTGGAAACTGTATTCCATGTTCCTCTCCCAGGTTGGCAATTTTTTATGAAAAATTAAGGTCTCAACTTCGATGCTTGTTAAAAAGACTGAGATAACATTTAGAAAGGGCCACCAGCTTTCAATCTGTTTATGAATTTTGTGTTACAGGCAGTGCAGCATGAACCCTTAAAATCACAGAATTACTAAGGTGGAGAAGACCCGCAGGATCATCGAGTCCAACCATTCCCACCAATCTCTAAACCATTCCCCTCAGTACCTCATCCACACATGCCTTAAACACCTCCAGGGAAGGCGAGTCAACCACCTCCCTGGGCAGCCTGTTCCAGTGCCCAATGACCCTTTCTGTGATGATTTTTTTCCTTATGTCGAGCCTGAACCTCCCCTGGTGGAGCTTGAGGCCATTCCCTCTTGTCCTGTCCCCTGTCCCTTGGGAGAAGAGGCTAGCTTCCTCCTCTCTACAACCTCCCTTCGGGTGGTTGTAGAGAGCAACGAGGTCTTCCCTCAGCCTTCTCTTCTCCAGGCTAAACAACCCCAGCTCTCTTAGTTGCTCCTCATAAGACTTTCTCTCCAGCCCCTTCACCAGTTTCGTTGCTCTTCTCTGGACTCACTCCAGAGCCTCAACATCCTTCTTGTGGTGAGAGACCCAGAACTGAAAACAGTATTCAAGGAGTGGTCTCACCAGTGCTGAGTATAGAGGGAGAATAACCTCTGTGGACCTGTTGATAACACTATTTCTGATATCATTGCCAAGATACCATTGGCATCAAATACTCAGCATTTTCTTAAAGGCCTCAAAGGCTTGATAGAAACCATTTTCTGAGAGTAGCTATAGGTGAGCAGAAATGGTGTTAGGAGTACCCTGAAGGTGGAGGACAGAGCTGATAGCAGAAGGGGAATGTGCTGAGTCAGTATGCATGCTATTTCTCCTAGAAACTCCAACCCACTTCCCTACATGCCAACATGCTGTTCCTATCCAGCCCTATTAAATATCCTACTGGTTTTTTAAGTTTTAATATGATTTGATGGTACATGGTCTGTTTTACATAAAACTCTTTCACTCTCAAGTGTCCTCCCACTACTTTTTCTTAAAGATGATGTAGTCTGATATGGTTAAAAATCATTACTACTTTACGGGTTTGCCTCTGCTCTCTAAGACTCTTCAAATATTCAGAGTCCACTAAAGTAATCCTGTGGGAATTTTTCTTGTTGCGGATACAGCATTTTTAAAGCATGAAGTAATGCACATGCTTCCTGCAGCAGTTACGTCTTGTCTATGAGACACTTAGTGGTTTGTACTGATGACAAGAAGTCGGCAGAATAACTTATTGTATAGGCTCT
The DNA here is from genome assembly GCA_033558105.1 of Coccyzus lansbergi. Lineage (NCBI taxonomy): Eukaryota > Metazoa > Chordata > Aves > Cuculiformes > Coccyzidae > Coccyzus > Coccyzus lansbergi. Next base: position 1,643,667 of record JAUMJK010000574.1, on the reverse strand, counting down.
CTTATATAAATGTCTCTCAAGTATGTGTATGGGCTCTTTAATGGGACAACAACTTCCAGTAAATTAGCAAAGCTAGAGATTAACTTTTCTATGAAATGTGGCCATATATGTGAGGGGTAGGATGGGAGGCATAAGGGATATTCTGCTTTTCTGCATGATGATAGATTAGCAATAACATTAGCCGTGGAAGACTTATGGTAACCTTTAGAGGCCCATTATGCAAGATGACATTTGCAGACTATAGTACAAATGTTCTGGCTTATCTCTCTTCATCTTTTTGCATGTTGCATATATATGCACACGTGTTCAATACAGTAGGAGAATATATGTGTATATATATTTGTGTGTATATATATATATGTATGTTCCTGAGTGGGTAATGATTTTCGATCCCTTAGATTCTGGATGTCCACTTAAAATTCTCTAAAAGATGGTGATTTCTTTTATGTGTCAGATGACCACCTTCTGAAAACAGGTCTGAGACATCCAGCAATAACATCTCCCCCTTGAAAACTGTGCATGACTGTTCTGGCATGCAGCAGTGTTCAAAATGTAGGTGAGATCTGAATGCAGGCTGTGCTGCTTCAATCATTCTACTATTCTGTCATGTTTCCCTTTACCTTGGGGCTGAGCAGTATGACAGAAGTGCCTTTGAACTTCAGATAAAACTAGGAAATAATATGCATGACCTGTTCATGTTAGGTGTTTTCAGCCTCTGACAACATGTTCCTAGAGAGTGGAAACAGGCATACACAAGTAGAACCTTGTTAAGAAGAAACTGTTGCTATTCAAAATTTGTGTAAGAGAATTTTACTTTTGTTTTTGATGCAGGTTTCCCTCATAAGAAACGTAAAGATACTATTTCATAGAATCATAGAATCATAGAACAACCAGGTTGGAAGGGACCCATCGGATCTTCAAGTCCAACCATTCATATCAAACACTAAACCAAGTCCCTCAAGACCTCATCCACCTGTGCCTTAAACACCTCCAGGGATGGTGACTCAACCACCTCCCTGGGCAGCCTATTCCAATGCCCAATGACCCTTTCTGTGAAAAACTTCCTCCTAATCTCCAGCCTAAATCTCCCCTGGTGGAGCTTGAGGCCATTCCCTCTTGTCCTGTCCCCTGTCACTTGGGAGAAGAGGCCAGCTCCCTCCTCTCCACAACCACCTTTCAGGTACTTGTAGAGAGTAATGAGGTCTCCTCTCAGTCTCCTCTTCTCCAGGCTAAACAACCCCAGCTCTCTCAGCTGCTCCTCATAGGGTCTGTTCTCCAGCCCCTTCACCACCTTTGTCGCTCTTCTCTGGACTTGCTCCAGAGCCTCAACATCCTTCTTGTGGTGAGGGGCCCAGAACTGGACACAGTATTCAAGGAGCGGCCTCACCAGTGCTGGTCAAAACATGCTTCATCCCAATTAGAACAATGACAACTGCTAATAAATTAAGCAAGTTATAAAATCTCTGTGAGAAAGTTTTTCAAAAATGTTTGGGTTTCCATAATAATATTTTTTTCAGTTTAGAACTGAAAATTGCAGATTTGGAAGCTTTTTTGACAGTTTAGAATGAAAAATCTGAAAATTTCTTTGCTAGAGAAATGTGGGGTTTTTTTTAATTAGGAAAGTGTGCCAGGAGTTGATGGCTTAGATCAGTAATACTTATTTTGTGTTACAAAAATTTCATTGAAAAAATTGAAAAAAACCTGATATAGTATATAGAAGAGAAGAAAAAGTGGGAAATAATTTAAGACCCTTCTAATTATTTTTATGCCCTTTTTATTTGCAATGTAAAGCTTTTCAGTGAAATCTGCTAGACCAGATAAAAAACAAATAACATCACTTCTATTAATGGAGGTATTTTACATAGTCAAGACTGTAGCTTTTTTGTTCCAGACTTGTTTGCTCATTTAGAAATGTAATCATTCTGGTACACAAGACACAATTTCAATTCTAGGGGTCTTACTTATAGGAATTACTGTAATATCCACAGTTGTGTGAAAAAAATGAAGACTTGTTCTTAGCAAGCATGGATAATGTGTATTTTGCATACCTTTGGAGTCATTGCCCTTTGCAAAAGTTCTGCTAGGCTGAGGACCAAAGTGTGGCTTAGAGTGCTTATTTACTTGCATCTTAGTTCAGTCCAGAAGTGAGCTTTTAAAGTAGAATCCCTAGCCCTCATGCTCAGGGATCTGTGGTTCACAACACAGAGTGCACAAATTAGATTCCCTTTGAGGCAAAAGAAACACAAAGGAGCCCTCAAAGTATGTGGCAGCAGCCTATCCAGACCACAGGACCCAGACTCAAACCACAGACTCAAACAAGTTAGAAAAGTATGTAATATGAACATCAGCTGCTAAGGATGCCATGCGTTGAGCATGGTTAACCTTCCTGGCCTACTTAATGTTCTAACATAGACTTTATCTACATCTGTCTGGGTACAGTTTTCAGGTGCGCTTCCAGTACAGAGATCTAGCTGTATTGCCATGGCACCACACTGCAAATGATTTTATGCAGGACTTAAATCAGGTAACTACCTCTGGAAAAGAAACATCCTTCCTCAGGGACAGGAAATTCTTCCTTAGGAGACTACAGAGTGACTCTTGCTTGGTACATCTCTCAGAACAGTTTTTTTATTTCCCCAGCTGCAGTCTTAATGTAGCATTTAAGAGAGATTCATAGAATCATAGAATAACCAAGTTGGAAGACACCCACTGGATCATCGAGTCCAACCATTCTTATCAAACACTAAACCATGCCCCAACCACCTCATCCACCTGTCTTTTAAATACCACTAGGGAAGGTGAAACAACCATCTCCCTGGGCAGCCTATTCCAATGCCCAGTGACTCTTTCTGTGAAAAACTTCCTCCTGATGTCCAGCCTAAATCTCCCCTGGTGGAGCTTGATGCCATTCCCTCTTGTCCTGTCCCCTGTCACTTGGGAGAAGAGGCCAGCTCCCTCCTCTCTACAACATCCTTTCAGCTAGTTGTAGAGAGTAATGAGGTCTCCCCTCAACCTCCTCTTCTCCAGGCTAAACAACCCCAGCTCTCTCAGCCACTCCTCATAAGACCTGTTCTCCAGCCCCTTCACCAGCTTCGTTGCTCTTCTCTGGACTTGCTCCAGAGCCTCAATATCCTTCCTGTGGTGAGGGGCCCAGAACTGGACACAGTATTCAAGGAGTGGTCTCACCAGTGCAGAGTACAGAGGGAGAATAACCTCCCTGGACTTGCTGGTCATGCCGTTTCTGATACAAGCCAGGATGCCGTTGGCCTTCTTGGCCACCTGGGCACCCTGCTGGTTCATGTTCAGTCGGCTGTCAACCAACACCCCCAGGTCCTTCTCCTCCAGGCAGCTCTCTAGACAGACTTCTCCTAGTCTGTAGCTGTGCATAGGGTTGTTGTGCCCCAAGTGCAGGACCCAGTATTTGGCTGTGTTAACCCTCATGCTGTTGGACTCAGCCCAGTGGTCCAACCTGTTCAGATCCCTTTGCAGAGACTCCCTATGCTCCAGTAGATCCACACTTCCACCCAGCTTAGTGCTGTCTGCAAACTTGCTAAAGGTGCACTCAATGCCTTCATCCAGGTCATTAATAAAAACATTGAATGGGGCTGGACCCAGTACTGAGCCCTGGGGAACACCACTTGTAACTGGCCTCCAGGTGGAGTAAACTTTGTTTACCACCACTCTCTGGGCCTGACCATCCAACCAGTTTTCCACCCAGGAGAGTGTGCGCCTGTCCAGGCCAGAGGCTGACAGTTTCCGTAGCAGAATGCTGTGAGAAACTGTGTCAAAGGCTTTGTTGAAGTCCAGGAAGATACATCCACAGCCTTTCCCTCATCCAGCAGCTGAGTCACTTTGTCATAGAAGGTGATCAGGTTAGTTTTGCAAGACCTGCCCTTTGTGAACCTGTGTTGACTGGACCTGATCACCTGGTTCTCTTGCAAATGCTTCATGATAGCACTCAAGATCACCTGTTCCATGACTTTCCCTGGCACTGAGGTCAGACTGACAGGCCTGTAGTTCTCTGGATCCTCCCTGCAACCCTTCTTGTAGATGGGCACAACATCAACCTCCAGTCCAGTAGAACTTCCCCAGTCTTCCAGGACTGTTGGAAGATGATGGAAAAGATGATGGTCATGGTGTGACGAGCAGGTCCAGGATGGTTATTCTCCCTCTGTACTCTGCACTGGTGAGAATGATAGATTTCTTTCAGCTTGAACCAAGGGGTTTTTTTGCTTTCCTCCTGATTCTGTGGCTCTACTGTTTCTAAGAGTGCTTAAAGAAACCCACTGCTTCTCAACCATCTCGCATCCTTTCCTGTCCACCAGCTATCAACATACAGTGATTAATCACTGATGCACAGAGGAATACAACCCTTTTTTTTTTTTTTTTTTTTTTTGCCTGGTTGAATTCCCCCAAATTCTGCAAGACAAGTAGTAGTGTCTGCCTTCTTCTAGGAAGTGATGTCTGCCCTTGGCTACTAAAACAGGCTGTAGGTGACCTGCTGGTCTGTTCCAAAGAAGCACAGATTATAGGAGAGGCTCAGCCCTTGTAACTGTCACTCCTAATACAGACCAACACTGAATTTAGTAGTTGCCATGTGTAGAATTGCCACATAAACGGCAGAGAGGGAAGTGTATTTCCAAATTCAGATATCATTTTCTGGAGTGCCTTTCTCTGTTTCATCTGAAATGTTTTTTAAAGGATGAGATGTAGCCAAGCTTCAGTTTTAGCAAAGGCAATTATTTGGAGACTAAAGGATTAAATTTATGTTGCTTCATGCCAGATAATTAATTTTAGACTTGTGAGGTATTTCTGGTTTGGTTTGTTCTTAAACTGTGTTTGCATGGGACATGAAGCAGATCTATTCAAAGAGTGTGCCAAAAGCTGGGATAGTGCAGAAGCTCGTACTGTCCTTTCTCTGTCTCTTGCATTAATCAATTGACAGTTGCACAAGTGACTGATAGCTCAAACTTTCATGAAGGAATAGCAAGTAGTGAACAGTCCTTGTCTTTACTGTTCTAGATTTCTGGTTGATCTGGATCTAATTGCCATGTGAAAGTTTGAAGAAAATAAATGTCAGTGTGCATTGTGAGTCTCTTACACACAACAAATAAAAAAAACTCATTCCAGGTGATCTAGACAAACGGAGAGTATCATAGACCTAATATTTAATTGATCCTAAGGAAACTATAAACTGTGGGTAATTACTTGTGCCTGTATATATTGGAAATGTAGGGACAGATGTGTAAAGACAGGGTTGAATATGTACTTCATATAACAGGTTATTAAGAGCTTTTCGACTGGAAAATAGCATGTAGGATCTAGATAGGCGTTTGGGTTTTGATTGATTTTTAGGCAATACTTTGGCTAACTCAGCTAAAAAGTGTTAATGCAGAATCAGTCTCAGAGCATGCAGTGATTTAGTATCTACAACAATTTTTTTCTCCCTTTTTCAAGGATTTCTGCTTTGATTAAGGTACAAGTTTTCATCCTCTCAGAGTGGAGGATGTAGTTTGGTATTTTGTGGGAAAATCTCCCTCTCACTGTTACAGATTTTAAGGAAGGTGGCAGAAAGAATTTATTGATACTTTGTTCTCATAGATTGTATTAAATTCTAATAGATTTTCTTCAGTGAATATTCATAAGTTGCAAAAAGTAAGAAGGGTTTTCTAATGTAAGATTATCTCGACTGAAGATCACTTTATCAAACTTTGGTACCTTTAAATGCTTAAAGCGTCTGCTTTTCTGGACAGGATTTTACTCTTCTGTCTCTGTCTCCGCATATGCATAACGCAGCCACCAACATCTGAGCTAGATTAGATATAGTCATATCCTATCCAGTCAACAGAGACAAGCATTTCCAGAGCATGGTTCCTCTGACTTGTTTTAGATCTTTTTCCTTAGGATTATTTGATTCCTGAAGCACTTATTTATTTCTTTTGACTCTTAATAGGAGTCTAGACATCCAGTTCAGCTCTAGTTATCTTTTATGGATAGGATAATTCCACCTTCTTTTTATTTTATTTCAGAATAATAATTGTGATTATAATTGTGCTTGCAGGTTGGTCAGGACAAAGGAAGATGTTCTTTTCACAGAAACCCCACCCCATGCGTTGTTCCTCAAGAGAATGAAAATATTTTCCACACAATATTTGCTTTTTTCACAAAGTCTGGAAGAAAAGTATTGGTAAGAAAAGTCCACCTATGACAAACTTAAACATACGGAGTATCTTAAAAAAGATTTTGCGTGGCTCAGCATGAAGGACTCAAGCAGATAGTTAGTTATAAAGCAACTGTTTGGTGCAGATAGACTAATACTGAGGTTGTTGGGATATTTAGTGATTTTAATTATCCAGGTTTTAAATGGATATAGGAAGTTTCTGGAAGTGCAGTGGGGAGGCAGTTACCTGACATGGCAATATGCACTTTGTGACCAGAGCCCTCACTCCTGTATTTTGCCTAAGGCATGTGAGGCAGTGAAGCTTGGTGCCTGCCCTGTGCAGCCGGCTAATGTGCAGCGGTGGCCTAAGCCGTGGCGCTCACGTGGCTCAGTAGCTCTGCAGAGGGCTAAATTTCACCTGCCTTACTTTCACACAGGTGTCTGTATCTTGTTGTCTTCAGGTCTCCAAAGTTGTTGCTATTTCAGTACAGGAGTGCTATATTTTAGCAGTTTACTCTGCTGGCATGTTTGCTGTCACACAATTCGTTACTGATTTTTTTCCTCCTTTGCCTAATAGCTTTTGATGTGTTTCCTGCAGGACTGTGAAAGACCAGGAAGGTCCTGCTTAATTATACGGTGCAACTTAAGCTCATTAGCAAAAGCAGAGTCCTGTGATATAAGTGTCTACACGCTGCTGAATACTGAGATACTGAAGAAGGTATATACTTCCTTTGTGGCTTGTCTTAAATACTGATTTAAGTATTCTTATATTCATCAATGAACTTAAGAGTTGTGTTTCCTTTTCACTTTACTAGTGTGTTATAAAAAACCCATAGTGTCAAAGAAAACAGATCTGTTTATCAACAGCTATGGAAGTGTTGTTCCTAGTTCTTACCCATTAGCCATTAAGGCAGAGATAAATTAAGTTCAGAAATTTATACACTGAGAAACAACAAATGAGGCTCCTAATTGTATGCATGGCATTAAAGCTAGAGGTTACTAAAAGTTGAATTGATTTCTGAAAGTTTTCATTTTGAAAGATGAAATGTATAGTAAGGGCATGTAAATTGTGACCAACTATCTATCATTTCTTCCATGAGAAAAGAGACATGTCTTTTTTTTAAATTTTTTTGCTTCAAATTATTATTATTCAAAGAAGATGCATCCCCACTATATTAATGCTGTGGTTGGTGTTTGTGACAAGAAACAAATGGTTGCAAGTTAACTCCTGTCTTCTCTGAAGGCACTGATACAGCATATCTTAAATTTCTGGTAATTTACTGTGTTTTGCCCTGTTTTCCTATACCTAAGAAAATGCTGGCTGTGTAATTGTGGCAAGATGCTGTAAGATTATGAGGGTGAGAAAGCTGATAACGTGAGCCTGCTAAAATAAACCTGTCTTTGATAGCTGCTAGATTAAGAACATCAGAGAGAGCCTTTATTAGAAAGCAGTTCTTAAAGTAATTATTAGCCCTCAGCTTTTCCAGCTGAAACCAATCAGTCTGCTAATATTTGAACACAGGAAATATAGGCAAGACCAGAAAGTTCAGATATTTGATACATGCTTATAGAAAAGCTGAAATATGTAAGCAAGTTAATTAGGTGTGTACAAAATGTGCTTTGGGGAGATTCAGTCCTGGTAATAGCCAAGATACATCCTGTCTGCTGGGTCCCTTCCAAGATGACCATTAGCAACGCTGTTAAAAGACATACAGTGCTTTTACATGTCTTCAGGTTAGTATCATCAATACATGCTGCTTGCTACTTATCACCTATCATTCCCAAGATGAATAGCATACAAATGACTAACATATGAGTTGAAATGACAGCTTACTGGAATATGCCTGGTAAAACACAGGGAAAAAAAATAGCAATAAGGGGAGGTGTGCATTGAATATTGAAGGTATTTGCAGTGCACACATTCAAATCATTAAGAAGTTTTCACCTTGATATATGCTAGAGTTTATCCCAAGTTTCACATCTTTAATCTGTTCACTTGAAAAAACAATTAGGAACTTTTCTTTGATGGTTAATATTTAGCCTGCCTGTGTTTATTTGCAAGGTTGCCTTTTGCTTTTGTGGTTAATTTAGGATATGTTAACAAGCCAAATACAAATGAAGTGTTTAAAGTTCCACGTACCTGACTTTAATCTGAGATAATGTACTTGGGTTTGTCTCCCTGTTAAGAGCATAAAGTATTTTTTTTTTTCAAAGCAGGGTTTTAACCAGGATAGCACTTAACTGTCAACCCAGCCTCCAATAAGCATTGTCTAGATATGTTTATTATACTGGCAAATGCTTGATGATTTTTGTCTGGGGTTTTTTTGGTGCCTTTCCCCTACCCCCTGCCTCAAATCCAATTCTTCTTCTTTTACTTCTCAGGACAGTTCATCAGTCATCCAGTTTGTCACAAGAGCGAGGGTGCGGGTGGACCCTGACCTCAGAGTTGTGGAGGTGCCCAATGGGACCCCAGAAGAAAAACCAGTACGTAAATGAACATGAAGAAAAAGGTTTACTGACCACAGTGGGCTGGAGATCGTTGGGAGCTCTGTGCAAACTGGAGTTTGTGTCTGGGCTTGGGCTGGGCTTGCTCATAGGAGTGCCCAGACTTTGGCTAGACTAGCAGCTCTGTGCCTCTATGCTTCTTTTCTCTGTGATAACCATGCCATCACAGTGGATGATATGTGGAGCAGGGTTATCTGTGTTGTACTAGCCAAAATTTCAATATCCTTGAGGTATTTGTGCCCAAACTAGGTTTATCTTCCTGTTCTAGGGTTAATGTCTGCTTTAATCTAATTCAGATTTTCCTTGAAAACCTAGCAGAAACTTGAAACCCTAGTCTTTTCAGATTGCCAGTATGAAATATGTAGAAGTGTTAATGGTATTTTGAGAGCTGTGAAAATGAGCAAGGTGGTTTAGACTTCCAGATATTATTCTAATAATATTATTCTAACTGCTTTGTTGCGCTGAGCTGGTGAGATTCAAGTATTCTGCATTTTAGGTAGATCTGTGTGAGACTGGATTGAAAATTGAAGGGAAAATATTAAAATCCAAGGTTAATTCACTTACAGTTTTGACTGTAAGCAATACCACACAGGGACGTATTTACAATCTACGGGAGAAGGAAGAGATGATGGCTTTAGTTTCATACTTCCAAGTCACCCAATATGAAGACTGAACAGGGGGCCATACCCAAATTCAATTTAGTTCTGAAATCTAATCTCTTATTTCTCTCTTATGTGAGGATCAGATGAATTCTGGGCTACTTGCAATTTCTTCTTTTGCTCTGTATTTTTTGAATGTGATCAAAGTCCCATCTCTCAGTTATCCTTTTCTCTCCAGTGATTGTCATCACCACCAAACTATGCAACCATTTTCTCATTGGCTCCATTTCAGTGAGTATTATTGAGGTTTGAGTGTGAGAGCAATGCTTTCAAAGCACTTTTGGAAGACACAGACATTCCAGATTAAAGCACGCATCTCAGAGCTACTGAATTAAAAACCCTACTGGCAAAGGAAGAACTGAACCTGCATGTACTTGCTACCTTCAGTCTGAACGGAGACACCACTACAGTCACCATCTTCTCCACCATCATGTCTTCAACCCTAGACTTAACTTGTTATTTTATTAGAACTATCAGAAAAAAGTAATTCTTTTATATGGCATTTTTTCCCTTGTGTTTTAAATTCTTTGTTAGATTTCAGGATCATTCTGGAGAATGTTAAAAAATAGGCTTGGCAGCTGAAATGAAAAACATAGCTAGCCTTCCTTGGGAATGTGCATTATAAGTGACCTGCAGCCCTGACTGTTAATACATTGCTTAATCTCTCTTTAGTTCTGCAGTGTTCACAGAGCATGTCTTCCAATTTTATGGCAAAATTTCATTAATGGCTGAAGTAACACCTGACTCTGATACCCAAGCCCCAGCTGAAATGGAAGAAACCAGGATTTCTGTACCAAATATTTTGATCAGTAATGGGATTTAGAATATCTCAGAATGATCACACATGATGTAAAATGTGTGGGATTACTATTATTTAATGTTCAAAATTTAGAAATGTTTTTATCTTGGAATACAAGCTCTGCTATATTTCATTGTTATCTAATGCTTGGAGAGAAAAAAAAAGAGAAAACATTTAAAAAACCCTTTGTCCTTCTGTTCCCAGAAAGTCTTTCATCAAGCCTTGAGTTGAAATGATTAGGAAGTGCACTCTGTGTGCTGAGAAGCTGTATTAATCTTCAGACAAGAGCTTGCTTCTATTTCCTGGGAAGCCCTAGTTGTAAAGGAGCATACTTGACATGTTGTAGCCATGTAACATCAATTTGTAATTCCTAGACTTTCCTAATGTGAATGCCATTTGCTCTTTCCTTTATGCTATTTCCGTATGTCTAGTGGCTTCACCATTGCTGTATGTTTTGTATAGCATCATGCTCAGGGAAAAAATTAAGCCATGTGGTTTGGCTCAAGGTATTCATTTTCCCCCTTCTCTTCTTGTGGAATGCAGAAGGGAAAAGTACTTGTTGCAAGCCACAGCTATTCAGCTGGAAGTAGAGACAGGAAAAGAAAATGTCCTTTTTCATACTCCTCCCTTCCTTTTTAAAAGCCATCCTGTATTCTTTGCATTGACCATGGATTGCTGTACTGTATGTGTTTGGATCATTGGGCGCTGGTACAGGCTGCCCAGGAATGTGGTTGAGTCACCTTCCCTGGTGGTGTTTAAGGGATGGGTGGATGAGGTGCTGAGGGTCATGGTTTACTGTTTGATAGGAATGATTGGATTTGATGATCCTGTGGGTCTTTTCCAACCTGGTGATTCTATGATTCTATGATTCCAGCTCCTTCTGAACAGTCGTACCTGGTCTTCCTCTGGGTCTGTTTGCAAAAGTGTTCCCTAACATTGGAAAAAATTTTCTTACTTTATCATGTTGAATTTTAAAAGGTCTTTTTGCTTTCCACAGCTAAATGTAGACTTATTAGAACATTTAAACGGTTCTTTAGAACCAGGTGGTTTTACTTCACTGGGCACTTTTACAGTGTAGTATAGCATATCACAGTGCAAACTATCTGTAAAGAAGACAGAAGGAAAAGAAAGACTGATATTTGTAATGCTAGTGTAACAAGTACAAGTGGTGGCAGGACCACCCATATAAATATCAGCTTTGTCAGAAACTCTAGTAGGCAGTTTGTAAGGGAAACGCAAAAGCTTATGTAAATACCGGTAAATTGGGTAGCAAGCTGTCTTTGGAATGAACCCATTTTTTAAAAAAAAAACCACAAAAAAGCATTTATGCAATTTTGAGAATTCTTTTCTCCAGATCTGGATATGGTTTTATGTGATTTGGCATATTTTCTGTTTCCAGTTACAATAGGCTTTTTGAACTCTTATATTGGACAAATCACATGAAGGTGAACAGAGCCTGGATTTGGCTCTGTGATGACAGTTGCATTATCATGAGTATATATTGGCTGAAACCGATGTCATGGTATTTTCAGGAGGCATACTTTGTTTTCTTGAGCATATGTGTTTCCATGAAGGTTTGGCTCCTGTCTCCTGTGCATATGCAGTAAAATCAACAATAAACCTCCATGAAACCATGGTGGTCAAATACCAGATCCCAGGATTTGCATCTCATGCACACTACTCATGTGCAGAAAGAGTGCTCTTAGAGAGCAAGACAAAAAAAGAACTTCACTCTATGAGTGCTGCTGTGGAGGGAAGAATAGGCTGGATTTCATAATGTCAAAAACAGTTGAATTCCTCTGAGTCTCCCTATCTTGAAAGTGAGGGAATGAAAACCTGAATAGATGAATGGAGAACCCCAGATAAAATGCACACAGCTCCTGCAACAAAAGTGCTATAAAGGTGATGGCTACTCCATAGCAGCTTGTGCTGTCAGCTCAGCACTAGTATACTTTATCAGGCCTTTGAACCTTTCTCTCCTCATGGATAAAGTTCACTGTTCTCTCAGTTTTCGTCTAGCTACTCCAGGTTTAATTTCAAAAGTAGATGCTCTCTGTGTAATTTTTTGTTCAGGATTTAGGTATGGTTTTTGCCATATACAAATATATTTGAGGGAAAACAACAAAAAGAATGAAAAATTATGTCGTAAAAAAGAAGCTTATGGCGTGAAACCTACATGGTGTTCTGAAAGGTTTTTATATGCTTATTTTTTTTGCAGAGAGATTTGAGTGCGTATTTATGCTTCCTTCTTGTGGTTTAGAAGACTCCTTACCTTGGCCTGTTCTCCATGCCTGCTTTGAAAAGAGCAACCTATGATGCGCAATAGTAGTGTTCCTCAACACACACCCCCCTCCTCCCGCAACCCTTGCCTTTTAGAAATGCTTGGTATTTTAAGGTGCCTGTTCTCTTCAGCATACTTTTGAGATGGGTGCAACATCCCAGTCCTGCTGAAGCTAGATATGTGCTTCCTCCGGTAGCTTAGTAGCCCTCTTTCCAGTTGGTTATTTCTTGCCTTGTTGTCATTGTGTTTCATTTTTAATTTTGTTGGTTTACCTTTCCATCTGTTATTGTAACAATCCCTTTATAGATTTTCTTGACTATACTGTGCAGTGTGGCAGGTAGGAACACACACTTTTGTAAAGGAACAGAACTATACACAATACCAATAAGACACAAATAATTTTCCAGGGGTAGAGACAAGAAGGTAGCTAAGATTCCTCAGGTTTGTATTTTTTCAAAAACATCCAAATTTCTTGTTAATTTATGTAAATAAATAACCATAATTAGGAGAATGGTGTCTTTGCTGGAAGCTTCCACAAGGGTAATGGCACTTGGATGAACAAGTCATCCAACATTGCAGTGTGGTTTGAAATACCAGAAATATTCTGGGTGATCATACAAAAATAAAATAGCATATTTTGATAAGCCCATGACTTCCGTGATGCTATGTGGTTCATGATACAAATTCATTTTGTGTGTGCAAGCAAAAAGACATTAAAATTTTACAATGTTGTATTTCTGATTTCTTTGAGTCCCAGTGCAGCAGCATGTGCCTGCTCTTCAAAGGGGTACAACACAGTATGAATTTTAAGTATTTACAAAATTCCTACTTAGTTAACTTCTTGCCTATACACTTCACTGAAAACAGGGTGCTTTAAAAACACTAGTAAAAAAAATGTAAGTCCGATTCTTTTAAATGTTTCTGCCAAGAATATCAGAATATAGCAAGTGTTTGGGACTGGTAGAAGATGAACTGGTAGATGCCCATGTCCATAAGGGTTCAACATTTCAAAACTCAGTAGTAGGGTGCAGTTCTCCATTATTTTGTGGAAGGGCAGTTACAATGTGTAAAATCTGATTGATATGTGACCTACAGACAGCTAAACACTGCTTCCTAGGCTTTCTTGCTTTTGAATCTCACAAGAATGCTGTGCAATGCAAAAGATAGTTGTGGAACCGAAACTCCTCATACATCATTAAGATAACAGCAGTTTTCATGGCCTTTCCCTGATATTTCATTCAGAGTCTGAAAACGAGCTTGTTATCCTCTCTGTATTTTATGACGGTTGCATTTACTTTCTCTGAACCAGATAGCAACCGCCCCCCACAACCCTTTCTGGGGTGCTTTCCTTTCCTATCCCACCCCACTGTTAACTTAAGTCACACTTATCATTCCTGCCTTCTCTGTCAGGAGCTGTGGGAAGTGTGTTGGGCTGGAGACTGCCTCGTGCTTCCCAACGTGTTGGCTACTCTAGAGGAGCTGTGCTGCTGGGATGGATAGGATGAGGAGTTCAAGGTTTACTGGCTTTCAGAGACTGTGTGATGGCTAGTGGGTCAAGTGGCAGGCAACGGCTGATGCACTTCTCATTACTAATGTCATCCTCTGCCTCCAACTTTCCCATCATGATGACTTGCTCCCCTGGCCTCCCACTGCTTGCTGTACTGGCTTCTTTCTGTCACTCATGACATGTAGTGTATACTGACTGTCTGCTTAGTCTGACCTGATTGGGGTTTGGCTTCACCAAATCTCATTGCAGGGGCTATACATTAATGCTGGAAAATTTTGAGGTCTTTGGAGAGGGATAAGGGCAGTAACATGTGCAATATCCCTGGTCCTGTCCAAACCACAACACCATGAACAGAGGATTTTTATGCTTGTATGTTGATCCCAGACTGCTAAAAGAAACCAGATAGATAAGAAGCTCTCTAACCTTACAGCTTGAATTGTAACTGTGAAAGCTACACCCAAGCTGTTCTAGGCAACTTCAAACCCAGTATGTGGGGGTCTTGCTGTAGAGATGATGTATGAGTTGATCTCTGCAACTATTTCTGGCTTTGTCTTTTGGCGGCATGAAGGTCTATCATGCTGGAGATTCTGTTATGTTAACATTTATTCTCTTGACTGGTGGAGAGAAGGAACCAATCTCATTTTACGTTCAGTGACTGCTTGAAAAATCTCTTCACTGAAGTTGGCTGAAGAGTGTTAGAATTCACTGAAGAATGTAAGAATTTCTTTTTTCTTTGAGAGTCAGAAAGGAAAATAACATTGCCTTATCATCTAAGAAATGTCATCTGACTTGTATCTTTGAGATTGATGCTAACCATAGTCTCCATGAGAAACGGACTGTTACATCAAATAGCCTTTCTAAGCTGGCTCAGAAATATGAGGAAGACACAAGATTTGTCTTTGAGCTCTGTCTGGTATTTCCTTTACACTAGTCTTGGCAGTGAGAAAAACTGTGCTGCTTAGGAAACTTTCTCTGTTCAGCAAGATATCTTAAAAGCCTGACAAAAGTGATGTGCTAATGTCTGAAAAGCTAAAACTGTTCTTTTTCTAGGGTAAAGAGCTGATCCAAGTTTGAGAGCTATTTTGAGCATTGTTATACAAGTTATGGAAATATGTTTGGATAATGCTATCTGTGTATAGCATCATTCCTATTAATTTGTTATGTTTTCATGTCTCATTATCATCAAATGCCTGATAATTTCTCACTGCAGAAAGAAAAAAACCCCATGTGTGTAAATTGGCTATTTTCAAACTCCTCCTCCAGAAAAGCAGTGGGCTTAATCAGCATTAGCCTGTGAAACTCAGATGAAGGGCCATTATGAGTACTTCTTTGTGGGAACACTGTGACAAAACGTAGCCCCATACAGCTGCTTTTTCTCATCTGTATCTGTAATTTGTGTGAGTGTTTGCTGAGGCTGTGTATACTTATGGAAGTAGAAGAATGTTCATTAGCACAACCTTGTGAGGCTGCCGTGCCCCAGTTCCCACTCAAAGCAAGTCTGTTTGCTGCACTGGCTCAGAAACTCTATGGCTTTGTCTGAGGCTTGTATGCCTTCAAGGATGGAAAACCCAGAGCCTCTTTGGGCCCCTATTCCAGTGTTCCCATCATGTCCTGTTGCAATCTTTTCCTGATGCCCACCTTCAACATATGGATGGGTTGTATGGTGTCATGTTCCCTTTACTGTCTCATAAATGATGCTGCATGAACAGTATCACCAGGGAGCAGAGGTAAAAGATGAGTATCTTGGGGCTGCATATTTGTATCTGGCACTAACTCTCAGATTTTCACCCACTTTTAACCACCCACTTTCATTTTCTTATATAGATTCATTTAACAATTTGTATCTACAAAAGGTTTTGATATTTTTAAGCAAAGATTATGAAAATGGTTTGTGAAGAATGGAGGAAAACTCACTACTTGTCCAACAAAACCAAAGCAGACAAAACAAATATATTACCTTTTAAAAAAATCCCTGCTGCCTCTCGGCATTTGCTGCATATTAAATTGCAAACTTTGACATAGACATAGCCTTCATTGAGGAGAACTGGTTTTGTGTTTCCACTGAGGAACTGGTTTTCATTGAAGTAAGAGACTAGAAATTCACATAATATATGTAAGTGGCATAATTCACTCTTATTTTCTTCTTAAGGCAAACGCTTAAGGAAAGCTCTTTGTAGGATGTATTTCCCTGCCATACGTGCTATAAAAAAGAGAAGAGAACAGCAGGGGACTGCTTTCTGTGTTCCTAGAACAACCCATGACTCCACATGCCCTTCCAT
The DNA here is from genome assembly GCA_033558105.1 of Coccyzus lansbergi. Taxonomy (NCBI): domain Eukaryota; kingdom Metazoa; phylum Chordata; class Aves; order Cuculiformes; family Coccyzidae; genus Coccyzus; species Coccyzus lansbergi. The sequence goes on along the minus strand of JAUMJK010000574.1, from coordinate 1,627,477 downwards.
CTTTCACACAATGTGTCTTGTGAGCACAGCAGGGATGACTCATATTCATTAGGGATATAGGCTAGTTGTCCCATTTTGGGGGATAAAAAGTTAATAAGCTCAACATACACGAGTGTTCTGTGTGAAGCATTGGAGTGTTTGGCAGGAACAGGATCATGATGAGTAAGATGAAGCACATGAGATGCCATGGAAATCCCTGCCAGTCCAACGGATGGAGTGTTTCATGCAAACCTTTGTACACTTTTGGTGGCCCAGCACTAGATAAGCTCAGTGTCTAAGACTGAGGGTTGGCAGAGTAAGAGTTATTTCAGAGTGGAATCTGATATCCTTTGGATCCGACACATGGCTACTCAAATTCCACTTGAAAGCTTTAAATCCCTTACAAAAACTAGATGGAGAGCAAAAAATTGAGGACGCATTCCATATTTGTTTGACAGATGAAATATGATCAGTGAGGCCACCATGCAATGTGTTTAATAAGATAAGTGCAAGAGAAAATAATACAACTTCCAATCATAAAAAGATATTTTTCTAATTGCTTTGTAGGTGGTCTTTGAGGCTTTGCACAATCTGGAGCCTCGTGGATATGTTGTCGGATGGATCATTGCCATCAGTTTGCTGGTGGGAATTCTCATCTTCCTGTTGCTGGCTGTGCTCTTATGGAAGGTAAGGTAACAGATGCAACATAAACACCAAGGCTAATCCCAAGAAAAAAGCTTAAATTTATCCTTGCATTTAACATCTATTTGCTTGTGGAACTAAATAATTGATAACTCCATTATAGAATCCATCAGCCAGCAAAAATATTTTCATATCCATGCATTTGTGAAGGACAAGGAGAGACTCGTGAAGAAGTAGTAGAAAAGCAGTGTTGTTATTTTTTTAGGGCCTGGTTATTAAAAATTGAAACGTCTGATGCCATTTCAGGACAAAGGAGGATCCCTCTTAGAAATCTGCTATTATCTTACACTTAGATACTTGGTACATCTCCATTGTTTTCTGGTGGCTGAGGCTCACTAATTTCAATAGTTTCCTTAAAATCAGGTCAACTTTGCTGAATGAGCTAAAATATTGGGGATGTACCTAGCAAAAAACATTTGTTAGCTACTGTTTTCAATAGGTAAAGGCTTTAGGAAGAGGAGTATCCAGGGATAAATTCTTTATATCCCTCAAAGAAAGAGTTCCAGATGAGTAAAATATATTACCAGAGCAAGAAGCACTGAGACCTGTTAAAAGTCAGCCTTCACACCATCTCTGATAAGATAGAGTTCTTGTACCCAGGCAGTGTTACATGGTAAAACTGGGCTGATGCTGACAATTAGCAGCAACTGTCTGATGTGGTAAGTATGAAGAGTAAGGAGTTTCAAGTGTTTTCATTCATTGGTTCCCTGTTACCAATCCATAAATTTAAAAGGCCGTGGTCAAGGTCAGGGACTGTCTTTGAGAGAAGTAAATCTTAAATGCACACATGGGAATAAGTCCAACCTTATTTTGCTTTCTGTGGTGGAGGTCCAGCAGCCTGATTCACGCTGTTTAGCAGCATGTGCACTGCAGGCTCTGCTCACCAGCTGTGCTGGGACTGGAGGTCACAACCCTAATGTGCTGCAAGAGGACGTATCACTGCAGGTCGCTGTAAAATGGACTTATGAATCTGGGCCAAAAACTGATGCCACGCAATTCTCGTTATATATTATACAGATATGTGTACAGCTGTGTTATAAGTGATACATTTACTTCATAGATTATATAAATTTTATATGGGTTATAGATTTAAAGTGTTTTTATAGTCAATTTTTCAGCATACACTGACCAGGTCAAAATTAACTGTGCTTTCCATATAGAAAACAATGTTTCACCACAGTCTACAATATTTTTTAACTTCTGTTTTTCTGGTATGCGTGACAAGTGGGGTTCTCCAGGGCTCAGTGCTAGGTCCAGCCCTGTTCAAGGTCTTCATCAATGACCTGGATGAAGGCATTGAGGGTACGCTTAGCAAATTTGCAGATGGCACAAAGCTGTATGGAAGTGTTGATCTGCTGGAGGGTAGGGAGGCTCTGCAAAGGGACCTAAACAGGCTGGACCGCTGGGCAGTGTCCAATGGCATGAGGTTTAACACGGCCAAATGCCAGGTGCTGCACTTGGGGCACAACAACCCTATGCAGAGCTACAGACTGGGAGAAGTCTGGCTGGAAAACTGCCAGGAGGAGAGGGACCTGGTAGTGCTGGTTGACAGCCGACTGAACATGAGCCAGCAGTGTGCCCAGGTGGCCAAGAAGGCCAATGGCATCCTGGCTTGGATCAGAAACGGTGTGACCAGCAGGTCCAGGGAGGTTATTCTCCCTCTGTACTCAGCACTGGTGAGGCCGCTCCTTGAATCCTGTGTCCAGTTCTGGGCCCCTCACCACAAGAAGGATGTTGAGGCTCTGGAGCAAGTCCAGAGAAGTTCAACAAAGCTGGTGAAGGGGCTGGAGAACAGGCCCTATGAGGAGCGGCTGAGAGAGCTGGAGTTGTTTAGCCTGGAGAAGAGGAGACTGAGAGGAGACCTCATTACTCTCTACAAGTACCTGAAAGGAGGTTGCAGAGAGGAGGGAGCTGGCCTCTTCTCTCAAGTGACAGGGGACAGGACAAGAGGGAATGGCCTCAAGCTCCACCAGGGGAGATTTAGGCTGGAGATTAGGAGGAAGTTTTTCACAGAAAGGGTCATTGGGCATTGGAATAGGCTGCCCAGGGAGGTGGTTGATTCACCTTCCCTGGAGGTGTTTAAGGCACGGGTGGATGAGGTCTTGAGGGACTTGGTTTAGTGTTTGATAGGAATGGTTGGACTAGAAGATCCGATGGGTCCCTTCCAACCTGGTTGTTCTATGATTCTATGATTCTATGAAATACTTTTGCTTTCTGTGGTAGAAAGAGTAAGGAAAAAGAAGTCTCTGCCATTACAATGGCAAAACTGTAAGAATGGAAATAGGTGAGATTGGAATAAACCCAGGGTTTATGGTCCAGTGACAAATATTTTTGAAAGAGGAGTTACTGCTGCTAATACCTATCCCTCTGATTTCATAATGACTTATTTCCTGAAGGTAAAAAGGTGCTAAAAGAGCTGTGGAAGATAAGAGGAATTGCACCTTTCACTGTGAATCTCCATAAGAATCTGACAAAGGTTCAATTCTTGGTCTTTACTAGAACTCGTACTTCCCTTCTCTTCCTGGACTGACCTTGAGACTAGAGCTCTTATAAATTTTATAGGGACCATTCAAATACACATGAAGAAGCTGCCGTTTTGTGCCATGAAAGCCTTGAGGGAAATTATGAGTGACGACAACAAATAATTATAATTAATTAAATAATTATAATTAACAACCAGGCTTACATAGCCTTGTCTAAATGTGGATGTGGAAGTGCTGAGGCAAAATGCGGTGAGATGCTTTGTGCAGCGTCCTGTGGCAGAGAGGGCAGTAAAAGCTAAGTTTTGTCAGCTGCACTCCAGCGTTTTTTTGACTGAATTGCATGACTACTACTACTACAAAATAATATAAACCAATAACTTATGGTTTTGCTTTAAAGAAAAGCGATTAAAAGCATGTAGCTGCTAGCATCAGCCAGTATTTTCATTTAAGTTTCAGTTTTGGAGATAAATATACATAAATAATGCTTTGCTCTCACTAATTGCTTTGTTTATCACAGTTACTGGCAATATTAAAGTTGCCTGAGATAAAACTGACATGAGAAAGTTGCACTCTTGCAGAGGAATCTTAATTGTCTGATTATAAATATTTGTTAGATAAAACTGGCCAAGTATGTCCTATGGTCATTTATAAACTTTGTATGTGAAGAACTCAAAAAATCCTTTCATTAGAAGTGTATTAGTCTTTAACTGTGGAGTGAAATAACAGATTTGAGTTAGATGGCGTTCTGGGCAACTTAGAATTTCTAGTGAGAATTAGAAATTACCCAAATGCTAAGACTACAACATAAATTATGTTTTCATTAAGAAATTAATTAAAATTAAACTCTAGTCCTTGAAGACTCCTGTTTACACAAAACAGAGCAGGAGCTGGAGTGAAGTCATTAAAAAGGAACACAGGGTTTGCTGGCAGCAACTGTGCCTCGGCCCTATGTGGAAGGTACACTCACTGTGTGCAGGACTGTGCTGTGAGTGATGCAACACACCAACAAATCCTCTAACACACCAGGATTTTGCAGATGAAGTAAGGAGCTCTTTAAAGCTGCAGAAAAATACTACAATACATGTAACTGTTTCATATTACACACTGCTAGAATTGATGATGTTAAGCAGGGATGAGAACTCAGGGAAATTCTAGCCCCAAATCCCATTTCGAATCAGAATAAAGTTAATGCATGTGCAATAAGATGACAAAGGTAATTATTTTATAATTTGTAGATCTAAAAATGCATAGTTTAGGGTTTCGTGTCAATGGAAGCGGCATTAAATGCCTATTTTTTTCACTTCAAATAAAAGCTTGCTTATTCACATATAAGACCACAGTCATGTTTACACACTCATAACAAGGTTTTTAGCATAAACTTGATCAGGTTTTGACTGGCTTTGCTTTTCTGTTTATTTTAGTATTTCACATAGACACTGTTTTCTCTGGTTTAAGTGTAAAAATTCAGAGAGGGAGAGTGACTTTTTCTTGACTTCAATGAATTGCTGTGTGTAAGGTAGACTAGCAACAGTTGCCTGATTTTTCCTGTTTTGTTGGATAGCCTAATTTTACTCTGACACTTTCGGCTATTCATATCTTGTTCATTGACTCCGCATGCTCTTGTGCAAACCCCCATTGGGATGTGCTCCCACTCTTGCTGGGTCCTCTGCAGCACATCTAGTTCTCTCCACTTGCAGTTTGTCTGGGGTCTTCCACGTGCAAGAGTAGTAGAAGGGGCTTTTGTGCTGGTGCCCACAGCAATACATCTTGCTTTCTACTGTGGAGTTTGGCTTTCACCATTTAGGTGGCCTCCAGATGCTTGTGGAAAGTGGAGGAAGAGAGGAGGTCGTTTTGATTCAGGCCAACTACCCATGTGCTAAACAAGCCTGTGGTTTCACAAGCACTGGCACCAGTTCAGGAGGGAAAGATGGTCACGGCTGGATTATTTTGGGGAGTGCTGTCCCACACACACTTCCCTCAGCTGTCAGGACTGCAGCCATGCATGGGGATAAGATCCCCTCTGGGCATTGAGGATTTATGCACACATAAATTGGGAGAGAATTGGCATTCAGCAGACAAATGAAAAACTGAAGCGTAATACGTTATGACACACTAAATATTCTGTTAATAACAGTAGTGCTTTTCAGTGCTGTGGATTGAAACTTTTACATTAGATCTGGCTTAAGTTGTGGAGTGAATTATTCAATCCATATAATTATAGATAAAGTACACAGAAAGAAAAAAAAATAGTTTGTACCTAGAAGATATCAAAGAGAAGATGTGAATACAAGTACCATACTGGATGTTTGGGCTGTAGAGTGATTTGTGGAGTAAGTTCTGGAAGCGGATTGCAAACTAAATATTTCGTATTCATTGCAGTAGCATTATTTTGTTTCTCTGTGGCATGGTTAACACAGGAGCTGGACATTTATCTGAACTTATTTCTCTAGATATTAAACTTCATTGTGGACTAAACCTGTCACTGTGGTATCCAAACTCTGACTTGTCTAAAATGGGGGTTCTAACACTGTTTTAAAGTATTTGGATTTCTGGGGTAGAGAATTGATCTCTTATGTGTAAGATACTTTTATGCTCCAAACTCTGGATGTTTGACAGGATTGCAGAGACAAAAGCAAGCAGAATAGCACCCATGTATGTTGGGTTTTTTGATTAGTCAGAGAGTTCCTGCTCTTCAGTACATGCTAGGCCACATTTTTGCCCTTTGTCTTGAAATGAGAATTTGAAGACTTTTGTTTTAGTTTTTAGGAGAAATACCGCGAAGACACTTCTGTCTGCTGAGATGAGTTAGTACAGGCTGTGAAGTGGCTGTTTCCAATGGGGAGCATGAATCCTACCAAGAGCTGGACTTGCAAAATCCTCATTTAAGCAGAGGCTGTATTTATGGCTGTAGCTGTTTGCTAGCACTGCTTTAAGGGAAGAACTTTGAAACATAAAACTTTCTGTATTAATATGAATTTCTATCTTAGAAAGCCAGACATAGCCAAGCAGGTTTTTCAAAAGTGAGTTTGGGTTTCTTGCTTGGATAAGACTTACGACTTTTTTCTTTGATGGTACAAGTGTCTTTGAAAGAACACTTATATTGCTCTACATGGAGTAGTTGCCATTTAATTTCCTCACATATTGTTTCAACATTCAGAAACTATCTGAAGCTAATCAAGGCTAGAGCTAACATGAAATTCAACTATGTAACAACAAGCACTGTTTTCCCCTGTTGGGAAGGAGACACTTTACTTAGGGTTTCAAACATTAAATCTTTCTACAGTGGGCCAAAACATACAGCTTACCATTTTACAGCAGAAATAAAAAAAAAAAAAAAACAAAACAACTCATCCTCTGTACTTATTCTTTGCCAGTGGTTGCTCCGTATCTAGTGTTACAAGCCCAATAACATTTTCTCTCCCTTAATCTACAACTCAGGTGGCAGAGGTTTACTATCATTTCCTGTCTGGTCCTTATACCGATCCCCTTCCCTGGTGGTTTTGGAGTCATAGATCTGCAATAAAAAACAACTTGCTTTTTTTGTTTTCTTTCTTTCCCTAGAGGTACATAAGCACATGCAGTTATGGAACAAAACCTCTTTGGATTTCAGTGTAGGGCAGAAGTGTGGTTATTCTTGTTCAATCTCTCTCTCTCTCTCTCGCTCTGTGTGGGTGTGTGTGGGTGTATGTATCTCCAAGAGTAAACCATTATCTACTATGGTAATGCTTTAAAATTCAGAATCACCATCTCTCCTTAGTTTAAACCATATCAGCACTATTTTCTCACACTTTTTTTGAACTTCCTGCTAACCTTTGTCCTCTCATTTTTCAGGTTGTCTTACTTCTAAAAATATCCTTACCTGTAGGAACTACGTAGCCCATACCTGTCCTGCCTGTCTATCAAAACTGCAAAAAATAGTGACTTAATATATTTTCTCTGAAATTCCTGTTTCTGTAGTCCTCAAATCATTGTATTCTGTAGAGTTTTTTTATAAACTTCATTTTGCTGCTTTTGTTAAACATTAGTCTGGTTGCTTCAAGTAAGTTACTAATTGCTGTCTCATATGTAGGCTTCTCAGGGATACTGCTTTTTTTCACCCAGCTTCTAGGGTCAATAGGCCTCGAACTCAGCATTTTTCAGTATTATCCAGTTATAAATAAATAATAAAAATGCAGTCAGGGGATAATTAGCTTCTGTGATCCAAACCAAAACCCATGTTATTTCCCAAACATGAATGGATTTTCATTATGAATAGCAGCTAGAAAACCTCAAGGAAATGGAGCAGTGGCACTCCTTGATTGTATTGGCAGAGTCCAATGGCATGCTGGGTCCTGCACTTTGGGCACAACAACCCTATGCAGAGCTACAGACTAGGAGAAGTCTGTCTAGAAAACTGCCTGGAGGAGAAGGACCTGGTAGTGTTGGTTGACAGCCGACTGAACATGAGCCAGCAGTGTGCCCAGATGGCCAAGAAGGCCAATGGCATCCTGTCTTGGATCAGAAACGGTGTGACCAGCAGGTCCAGGGAGGTTATTCTCCCTCTGCACTCAGCACTGGTGAGGCCGCTCCTTGAATCCTGTGTCCAGTTCTGGGCCCCTCACCACAAGAAGGATGTTGAGGCTCTAGAGTGAGTCCAGAGAAGAGCCATGAAGCTGTGAAGGGGCTGGAGAACAGGTCTTATGAGGAATGGCTGAGAGAGCTGGGGTTATTTAACTTGGAGAAGAGGAGGCTGAGAGGAGACCTCATTGCTCTCTACAAGTACCTGAAAGGAGGTTGTAGAGCGGAGGGAGCTGGGCTCTTCTCCCAAGTGACAGGGGACAGGACAAGAGGGAATGGCCTCAAGCTCCACCAGGAGAGATTTAGGCTGGAGATTAGGAGGAAGTTTTTCACACAGAGGGTCATTGGGCATTGGAATAGGCTGCCCAGGGAGGTGGTTGATTCACCTTCCCTGGAGGTGTTTAAGGCACGGGTGGACTAGGTGCTGAGGTGCATGGTTTAGTGTTTGATAGGAATGGTTGGACTTGATGATCTGGTGGGTCTCTTCCAACCTGGTGATTCTATGATTCTATAAAGAACAATGATTTCACCAGACAAAAGTTAGTTGGATTATTTGAAGGCTGCTTATGTTCTTAAAGAATAGACAAAACTGTGTTTTATTGTATTTTCTTTTCTTGGAGCAAAGTGAGCATCACAAAATACCTGTAGACCATTGACTTCCCAAGACTGAAAGGTTTAGTATTCTGGCAATATTGGGTCAAGTATTGTGTTTTTTCTACTGTGAGTTATTTGGTTGATTTGCTCTGCGTTTTCAGTTCTGACTAGATGGTGGAAAGATTGTGTTTGGACATCTTTTTTTTGTTGTTACATAAGTAAATAGTGCTACTGCTGTAACCAAAAACTGCCTTTGCCAGTGAGTGTACTGTCTACCATGTAGTATTTGTTCACCACCCTCAAATGCAGGGTTGGCAGCATTTAAGCAATGGTATGGTCCAGTGCTTGTGAAATGCCTTTGTTATCATTCTGGATAAAATGAGCTATGTAAATGTACAACAGTAAAGCTGTGGCTGAGCCTTCTCTCTGGTTTCAGTGCCCTACAAATGGGAGCCATGCATGCCAGGGCACTTTGAGAAGATTACAGCTGTTGTAGCTATGTTACCCTCATCCTGGCACTGTGTGAGCAGATTGAACCCACTGGTGAAAGGGAGGTTGGGTTGTGGTACAACATATCTTTCTGAAAAGAAGAAAGATAGGCATCATTTTCAGGACCCAAAACCAGAAAAAGGAATATGTGTGTAGACTGAAAAATCGCAAATAAGTACTGAAAATTCCAAGTTTCTCCACTAGTGGGACACAACACGTGCGTTTATTGGAAGTTGTTAGCATCCCTCAGACCTAAGTGCCAAGAAAAGAGAAAATGTAACTTGCATAGTCTGAATTCTCTCTGTACACTTGGTGTCACAGTGGGAAATACTGTGCTGTAACTTCCACCAACCATAACCATTTCCTCCTGGTTTAGCTAAACCTATGAATGTAATTTATTCTGATAATTATGGACACAGAACAACTTTCATTCAAATATTTTTGGCAGGTCAAATATATGAAAATACAATTGTAAAACTATTTTTTATTGATTCTAGAAATAGTCTTCAGTGTTTAGTCTCTGGTTTTCACACAAAGCCAGAAATATTTCAGTAGTTTTTCTTTTTTTGATTTCTAGAGGAAGTGGAAAATATGGATTGAGATATGTATTAATTTAGTTGCAGTTATGAGAATGTTATATCTAGTTACTGTTCTATTCCCTTCTGAGATTTAAGCAATCATTATATAGTAATTTATCCAGACATATCTCCAGTAGACATTGTTTTCTTTCTATTTTTTGAGACTGATAATCAGAGATGAACTTTGGATGATTGCTGTGTTTGTTCTATGACTTTTTAAAAAATAAACAACTTAGTAAGATTTTGCAATAGGAAAAAAAAATCTTTAAACTATTTGAAAGTGTTTGTAAGTTTTAATGTTGGCTAAATCACTTTTTGATTACACAGAAGTATACTTGTAACATCTGTCATGTGAGTTACTGTGCGCAGTTACCATCCTGAAAGAAATTCATAGATTCATAGAATCATTAGGTTGGAAAAGACCTTAGAGATCATCAACTCTAACCTTACCTGTCCACTACTAAATCATGTCCCCAGGCACCTCATTTACCTACCTTTTAAACACCTCTGGGGATGGTGACTCAACCATTTCCCTGGGCAGCCTGTCCCAGTGCTTGATAACCCTTTCTGTGAAGAAATTTTTCCTAATGTCCAATCTAAACTTCCCCTGATGCAGCTTGATGCCATTCCCTCTTGTACTATCACCTGTCACTTTGGGAGAAGAGACCAACAACCACCTCTTTACAACCTTCTTTCAGGTAGTTGTAGAGAGCAATAATGTCTCCCCTCAGTCTCCTCCAGGCTAAGCAACCCCAGCTCCCTCAGCTGCTCCTCATAAGACTAGTTTTCCAGCCCCTTCACCAACTTTGTTGCTCTTCTCTGGACATGCTGCAGGACCTCAACGTCTTTCTTATAGTGAGGAGTCCAAAACTGAACACAGTACTCAAGACGTGGCCCCACCAGTGCAGAGTACAGGGGAAGAATCACTTTCCTTTTTCTGCTGAACACACCATTTCTGATACAAGCCGAGATGCTGTTGGCCTTCTTGGCCACCTGAGCACACTGTTGACTCATGTTCAGTCTGCCATCGACTAATATCTTGTGTTACATTAAAAAAAAACCACAAGGTACTAAATTATTCAGTAAAAGGAATTCCTTCACACAGAGAATCATAGAATCATAGAATCATAGAACAACCAGGTTGGAAGGGACCCATCGGATCTTCTAGTCCAACCATTCCTATCAAACACTAAACCAAGTCCTTCAAGACCTCATCCACCCGTGTCTTAAACACCTCCAGGGAAGGTGAATCAAGCACATTCCTGGGCAACCTATTCCAATGCCCAATGCCCCTCTGTGTGAAAAACTTCCTCCTAATCTCCAGCCTAAATCTCCCCTGGCGGAGGGGGCAGGCAAATTATGTCAGGTAAACATACAGCTATCTGAAAGGAGGTTGTAGAGAGGAGGAAGCTGGCCTCTTCTCCCAAGTGACAGGGGACAGGACGAGAGGGAATGGCCTCAAGCTGCACCGGGGAGATTTAGGCTAGACATCAGAAGGAAGTTTTTCACACAGAGGTTCATTGGGTATTGGAACAGGCTGCCCAGGGAGGTGGTTGATTCACCTTCCCTGGAGGTGTTTAAGGCACGGGTAGATGAGGTCCTGAGGGACATGGTTTAGTGTTTGATAGGAATGGTTGGACTCGATGATCCGATGGGTCTCTTCCAACCTGGTTGTTCTATGATTCTATGATTCTAAATTAGATTGTCTGTAGTAGTGTCCATCCCTGTGTGCTGTTATCTGTTTCACACACCTAAATGCATCTTTTCCATGCATGCCACTAGTTAAAATTTTGTATCTATTTTGGGGAGCATAGCCTTAGTGACTGCTTTTTTGCTAATTTGGACATTGAGACATAAAACATCTGGTTAGTTTACTCCATGGCTGTTTGAGTTAAGTCTATGAATTGACTGTTCTTAGCAAAAGTTTTTTCTTATGTCAACATTGCAAAGTAACTGCCTAATAAAATGTGTGTTTAATAACTACTTGTTTTACTACTACAGCATGTAAAATAGATCACCTTCTAAAATCTGTGAAGGACTACAGATCTTCACCATAGATATCAACAGTAATATCTTAAGTCAGTTAGCCAGTTTTGTGTACATTACTATTTCTTTTCTGTCATAGCAATGTCTGTCCCTTGCAATACAGTGGGATCGGATGCAGATGGTAGGTATCAAATTCTTCCATATTAGCTAAACAAAATGTTTATAGAGGAGAACTTATCTTTGAGCAAGCTGCTGAGCTTCTCTTAGCCTCAGTTTCCCAACTGCGTAAGTGTATATATGTCATTATGTCTACATGCAATGTATATATATTGTATATGCATATATACACACAGAAAACAGCCACTCGCTGAATGGTGATGTTTGAAGCATCTGTATTTATTTTCTTGTATACGTTTCACTGAACAAATGAAGACCTGCATTACAAGAAAGTTAAGGGGTTTGCCTCTTGAAAAGAAAATGGAAGACTAAATAATCAAAGCCAAACCACTTGAGTCCTCATGAGCTTACCTTAACCACACTATCATCCTTCCTCCTAAATAGAGACTTTCTCTATTAACTACAGGCAAGACACATGGTTGCTTTCCAAACGTGCCTTTTCCTCACAGGGGGGGCGAAGTGGTGGCAGTTTGCCAGTCCTCAATGGAAAAGCTGATACACAATATCTGATCATGACCCTTCTGTACTGTGGCAAGAGTCCTTTAATTGGGAGGAAGGAAATGGTGCATCCTTTTGGAGCTGGTGGCTTGCCAGAATTGTCCAGGACCATGCAAGTACAAAGTACTTTTTTCCTGCCTTCTTGGCAGCAGTATAGTGAGATGCCCTTAATAACCAGTGATCAGTCTCTACATGGGGAAACACTCAATACTTCTAATCTCAGCAGCACTGCTTTGCAGAGATTGAAGGTGTGGCTAACCTCCTGACTGTTGACATCTTGCTTGGGGTGAGGTTTCTGGCCATGCACTGGACCATCATTAGCTGCATAGTTTTTTTTAAGCTGTGGTACTGTTTATGAGAAGGGAGATGTGCCCAAGGGACACAAAAAAGCTGAGGACTACAGTAAGTTAATTCTTCCCGAAGGGCCATGAGGCAAATAGCTTGGGACCTCTGCCTAGAAGAATGAAATGTGGCAGTAAAAAATATCATAGAATCATAGAATCACTAGATTGGAAAGGACCCACTGGATCATTGAGTCCAATCATTCCTATCAATCACTAAAACACACCCCTCAGCACCTCATGCACCCATTTTTTAAACACCTCCAGGGAAGGTAACTCAACCAGCTCCCTGTGCAGCCTGTTCCAATGCCCAATGACCCTTTCCATGAAAAAATTTTCCAAACATTCAGCCTAAACCTCACCTGGCAGAGCTTGAGGCCATGAATGATGTAAGTCCAGGCAGTTCATCAAATAGGGTTGGATAGTTCTTACTGTAGATGAAGAAACTATAACAGAGAAAAGACAGCTTCTGATTGAGACACTGAAGCCAAACTTGTTGTCAAAACCTAGTTCAGTGGAAGATTTCTTCAGAGGTTCTTAAGTTTTTTTTTTATTTCTTAGTTAAACCTATATCAGTACTTATCAGTTCAGAAACCTCCTTTAGAAGTTGTTAGTCAGTAGAGCCATGATGATAAAAATCAATACTTCTTGTGTGTAGTTTATGAACCTCAGTATGCACAAGAAAATGTAATTAAAAATTGTACAAAAAATGGCAACAGTCTTTGATACAGGTTTGGATTCTGTTTGAACATTTTCATTGGGAAACTTGTGTTCCTAGGTCAGTTATGTGCAGTGCTGCAAATTAAGACTTTTTTTTTATAGCAGCGTCTAATTGTTCTTATAAATCTTATATTGTTTCTTAATGGATGATGTTAATGGGAGAAATACTTTTTGAAAAAGAGAAAAACCCAATCATTGTTCTACAATCCCTATTTCAAACTATTTCTCTTTTTATTTGATTGGGAAAATAAGCCTTGCTGGAAATGATGAAAATGCTTTAGACATTGACCCAACAGTGAATACAAGAAAGGTAGCAATACTGCTTGGCCTCTTATCAGCTGAATATTTTCCCAACTGCAGATTAAATTTGTTCTGTAATGTCATCACTCTACAAACATACTTATAATTGGCACCCTACAGAGATAGCCACAATATGGTACTGCAGAAAATTTTGCCTAAATATTTGTGCTTTTGGAGTTTAGAAAATCATAAAGTTTGGTAGTCCAGTGATCAGACTTTGTATGTGCAGGAAATAGCAACAGAAAAAAAAAGACAATAATTTGTTGTGATATTAATTCAACATTTTGAAATTACTTTGACCAAAGCTTCCACTTTGTGTGAGTGCTTGAAGAAAGCAATTTTATGTGTTGTTAGATATGACTTATTTGTGATTTTTAAGTGATTTAAACCTGCCACGACAGGTAAAGGGGGTGGTGTGTGCTAGTGAAAGAGGCTTTAAATGCAAGACTGAATACAGAACTTAAAAGTACTGTTACATGGCAGGAAAAACTTCACATTATCAGGTATAATTCCCCAGCCTACACTAGCACAGATTTTCTATTGCTTTATTGTTCACTTTTACTAGGAATATGGTTTCTGCTCAGAATATACTGTAGGTGGCAGTAAGGTTATGCTAGAAAAAGGTACATGGGCTGGAGTAACCAAGTGAAAGGATGCATTTAAAACCTATGGATGTTTCCAGGTTTTGAATCTAAACCACATATTTATAGCAGCTATAATACTTATTTGAAGCACCTCCAGAAAGGACTGGTTATTGTTTGTCACTTCTGGTAAAGACCAGGTTAGGTTTTTCTTTCCATTTTGTTTGCTTTTGCCTGAATTTGTTTGGTTTTGTTTAAAAATCAGCAGACATCTTTGCAGTTTTTCGTGGCAAATATAAAAAAATGAAAGTTTGTGGATGCACAGACAATTAAGATGCTATCTCCTTTCCCTGGTGTGGGCGTCTGAATCCATTGTGACTGAGGCAGATAGCCCCAGGATTTCAGGACTATTCCCAAAGACTTCAATGGCCCTCTTTCGATCCTGTGTTCTAATACAAAGTAGAACATGCTGCCCATGGTGGAGCAGTTGCCTTCTGGGGAGCTCTGGCAGGGTTAAGAATAAAGTATGGTGCACACTGAGCACCGTGCCATTCCTGAAACCTTCCCTTAAGCCACACTCACCCAAAGGGCTCATAACTCAAGAGGGCCTCCTCAGCTTTCCCAAATAATTTGTACCCGATTCAGAAATACTGAGTGTAGTTTGCTTTTCTCATTTCCTGCATTGTCTTTAGTGACTGATGCCTCTTCTTTTATTATAACCCTTCGGCTTCCCATAGTACTCTTTCCTTGCCTCCTGTCAATATGTTCTCCTATTCCTCTTCCTTTCACAAGTGCCTACCCCAGACAGAGGCTTACTGATCAAGATATTGTCATCAGTCCTTTCCTTGGATGCAGTGGGGTGAACTCACAGATTGCATATTAGGGTCGTGGCTCTGGACATGGGTATTACTTTGCCACATACATACATGTGTATGTGTACACACAAACATACGTCTGTATATATGGATAGTAAAGTTTGGAAGAATTAAACAATATTAGAGACTCGTTGCCCATGAAATATGGATTGGAGACCACTGGCCCATGATGAATACTCCCTTCACAAATGAGATCACAGCAATACTCCTGTTAAAACTGAGTATCTCTCCTCCCCTCCCTGCTTGAAATTCAGGGCTGAGTCCCAGCAGTGCTGTCCTTTTTGGGTTTTCTGAATTCCCTTAAGGGCTTTACATTAGCCACAGAAAAGAGATCTTCTGTTGTCACTCTTGCCTCAGTGACAAAAGAGTCAGTATATACTCAGCCCCATTTTGCGTCAATTCTCCTGCTTTGATCCAAGAATCTGCTCCTTATTACCCGTGTATCTCCTCACTCTATGTTGAATTGACTTGTTGTCTCCAGCTTGCCACAGGCACTTATCAGCCCGCACCATATGGGTTAATATGCTGTCATTTTTAATGAAATCAGGTTATTGTAAGGAGATGGATATTTGGGTTGTGTGGTCTTTTGCAAGACAATGACTATAATGTGATTTCTTCACAGCTATTATCAAAATAAAACCTTTCTGGTGATGATAGAGACTCTATGATGCTAAGTAGAAATCTGCAGTGTTAACACTAAGGAACAGCATCCCATAACAAAGCACATCCTTGCGTTTCAGGGATAAGAAAAATATCTAATCCCTGACTACTATTTAAAAAAAAAATTAAAAAGTCCTTAAGGCACAGTTTCTCTTCTTCCTTTCACTTAACTTAAGTCCTCTCTGTAATTTTAGGTTATCCACTTTGTTTACAGTAAGTAAAGATATATACATAGCTTTGTAATGGAATCACATCTAGATGTAGGATTTCATGTTTCATTAATACTTATTATGGTCTTCAGCTCACTTTTTTGCCCCACTGGAAAGTTAGGCAAAAGCATTCTATATTCAGTAACAAAATAATAAAATACCAAAACTATCATAATGAACTTTTAAAGATAATTCCTGAAGCAGATGTTCACAAACTGACAATTTTTATTAAAATAACAGTGGGAAGGAGTTCGCTTCTGTTTGTTTGGCCCTTGAGGAAATTAAAAAGCCTTTCTATAATTTTGATTATAACTTCAAGAGAGGATTTTATTGTACTAAGTATGTGGTTGCATGAAGGATGGAAACCTTAAGGGTTTAAAACCTGTTTTTAGAAGCTACAAACAGAACTTGTTGTGTTAATCTTAGGAAACAAAATCCTGTGGCAATTTTCTTTTCTAATATGCAGAGTATCTAGGTCTGTTATAAAACCTGATAATATAAAAATGGCACCCACTTCTTCAACACATCTGTTCCCTGAGCATATATAAGGACTACCATGAGATCCCTGTGACTAAAACAAGTACTTGCAATTAATGCTACTGGGGCAAAAGTTGTAGGTTCTTACACTTTTGGGGTTTTTTCATTGTCAAAAAATTAATTCACCTCCATTTGAGACTCTGAAAATCTAGGCAAACTTTTGCTCTTGGCCTCAAGTCTCCATTGAGCCAAAGTATGTTGCCATCAGTGAAATTTCACTGGGATTTTATGATTTCGCTGATATAGCTTATAAGTACAAGTATAAAAATTAATAGTAATTATATTTTTCTGTTAAAGAAAGAATTTGATCTGACTTTTAGAGGAAGTTTGAAGAATAAGGAACTAAATTAACTTCTTTAATGCTCTTTTTCAGAGTAATGGTGTACACTGTTCTGAAAGATTCTGGGAGGTGAGGGAGACATGACCCTCCAAAAATCCAACAGTGTCTCTTTTGTGAGATGGTTTTTCAGAACAGAACAACCATTATCTGTGCATTTATATGTATTGAGCAGCAGATGAAGATTTGCTTAGGATAGATGGGAAAGAGACTAGTCGGTGCACAAGGCTATGAACAAATTACTTTTAAGGTCTAATTCCAGTCATTCATGGGGGCCTCAAGAAGGTAATGAGACCTCTGTAAAATGGAGATAATAGACATTTGTGTATATATCTACCTGCTGTGTATTCATAAAGTGTATAAATAAGATTAGGTATACATGTAATGTACATCTATGTGCTCTGCAGGGCACACCTATCAGTAGATAAATAGCATGCCCAGGGCGGTGGTCCACAGTTATCTAAAAAACAATTTTGTTCTACAGTGCTGGGTGCTGCAGCTATTGTGTCTTTTGTACAGAAGCCAAGTGGCGGAGGTGAGGGATGGTGAGAGGATGGTGTGTGTCCAGTCTCATGTTGCCATTCAGGATGCAGCTGGGGGTACTGGCACGGACCTGGGCTTTAAGAACCATCAGCAGTTTGAACAAACAACCTTTCTGATCCCTGTGACTTAAAGTACATTTGAGGAAAATCAAAGTTGCTAAAGAACTCAAAATGAAGAGCCCAACTTAACAGGAAGTAGTGACAAAGCAGCACAAATATGTTCCTACAAAGAACCAGTTTGGGAATAAAGGATAACAATAACTGGTAGATGAAGAAGACTAAAGCATCATGTATTACCCAGCAGGAGTAAGAAAACAGGTTTAGAGTGGTAGGAGTTGCATAAATGTTTAATTATGATGAACAAAATACTGATTCAGTGGTCTCAACAGTGCACGACTAAGTTTGAGGAGTTCTTCTTGAATGCTTACTAAAGTCTGTTATTAAAATCATGTTTGTTTATTTGAAACACTTAGAAAACCAGAGATATGAGAGGCTTTTGTCCAAATTGAAATGAAAACCACTTGCATTTTTCTTACTAAGTACGAGTGTTTAGGAGACAAGAAAGTGTTCAAAAGTGATCAAATGGTCATCAACCCTGCAGCATCCTGAAAGCTTGTGAAGGAGTCATTGTTGATGGTGTGTTTTGTAAGATCAGACTTATATTCTGCTTTCTAAGCTGGAGATTACACAACTAGTAGAAATGGGACAAGGGAAATGATTTAGAAAAAAGAAAGAGTTTGAAGCTATTTGTTCCCTCCATGTAAATGATCCTCAAACAGAAAAATTGAGACCTTGACCTTAGAGTAATTACTAGTACCTGTTGTTGCACAACAGTGGGCTGATACTTCTGGAGGCAGGTAAGCCAAAATGGCAGCAGCATTCTTCAGAACATTGATGAAGCACCTGTGATATTCAATAGAGTGTGCTGGCTTCTTTGGTTCAATAGAGTGTGCTGGCTTCTCTGGAGGAGAGTTTCTTAGGAAAAATGTTGATAGCTGGAATTGGATGTCGAGAGGTCAGCATGCTGTCTTCCTCTGATCTTTGTTGTTTCATGCAATTGTACTGAGAGCACAGTTACCAGGACCCATATGCTGGCCTGTCATTAAGTTCAGACCAAAATGGTGGATTAGTTTTCATTTGAAAGCAATAGACCTGTATCTGCCTCTTCTGGTCTGTGTTTATATGAAATATTTTATATGCATTTTTTAAATCATGTTTTATGTGAGAGGACTCTTCCTTCAAAGTAGTTAATCTGTAAGGAACAGAATACTTACAAAGATTTGAGACCCAGTTTGATCTCATTTATATTGATATAATCAAGGACCAGATTGGCAATAGGCGATATTAGATATTAACACCTCTGCTGTTTTTTCCTGCACACTCTTTTCTGAAAAAGCATGTTTCAGTTTAATGATACTGTTACTTACTGCTGTCGTGTCTTCTTGATTTGCAGATGGGCTTCTTCCGCCGGAGATATAAAGAAATTATCGAGGCTGAAAAGAGCAGAAAGGAGAATGAAGATAGTTGGGACTGGGTCCAGAAAAATCAGTGAACTGCTCGCAAAAACTAAAGCCCAGTCATGTGACACGTGCTTGCTAGCCTATAGGTCCTGCTCTCGTATCTTCCATATGTGGAAGAAGGAATCTTCTCCAGATTTTTCGGAGACCCCATTGATGCTGTGTCTTTATCACTCCAACAAACTAGGGAACATATCCTGAGGCAACCACTGCAGCCATGTCAGGTGACTGGAGCCATTTACATTTCATTTAAGAGCTGAACTTTGAACTTTGGTAACCAAGCTGCAGTGCAGAGTAATATTTATGAATCCAACTATGTGGTATACCCTCAGGGGAAGACTGATACCTAAAAATATTTTTTATAAATATAAGCTTTTTATAATGATTATGTCTTTATATTTGTATCAATGTTTTATAGTTTCTATTGAATGGCTATATAGTTCACTCAAGCACTGATATTTGGCTAAATACTTGGAAATACATATATGTATATATAAATCCTATTGTACTTTTAAATGTCAATGCAAGAGAGAAGAGAGACTTGCAGATAAAACTAGCTGAAATCCTATATGCTTAATTCACAAGGCTTGGTAATGTTGCATATAGACCATTTAATGGCCATAAGCCAAAGTCTTTTCACTATCTCTTTTTTTAGTTAAATTTGATGTTTGGTTTATAAACTAAAGTACCTAAAACGTTACACAGATGTGATGTTCTGTATCTGAGTCTATCTCTTACTGGCCTGAATGGGAAAGTATGAAAACACCTTGGTGACATGTAGCAAGACTTGTATCTTGCTTTAGCTCAGAGAAAAACAAAAGCATCACATAATGTTTTCTTTTGGGAAATTGACCCTTGCAGTCTACTGATTTGATAATGGTTTAGGACTGTACAAACGAGATACCAGAAAGATATACTGGGCCAACCACTATGGCATTGACAAATTCCTTGTAATAGAAAAAAATAAGAAAAAAACAAGAAATGGAGCAATATGAATGTCAAGAAGGATAGTTTTTAAACTACTGTTAATGATTGTGATCTGTTGGTATCAGAGCAAGTGATAAATTGCTACCAGCTATGATCAGTAGGCCTGCCTTGTGAGTTTTATATGAGTCATATGTTTGTTTATATAATTTTAAAAGAAGTAAGTAGATGCAAGCTTAAAACATTTGGATCTTTGGATCTTGAGATTCTCTTTCTGGGGGTTCCTAGTACTAAATGTCATCCTTCCTCAAGCATTAAGAAGGAAGTATAGTCAAGGTGCAGGTGTTATTGGATCTCAAATTGCCACTTTGTTCACTGGTAATTCCTTAGCAAATAATTTGTTGAATTAGAAGAAATGTAGTTATAATTAATTCAACCATGTTCCTTCAAAAAGCTTTTGGATTTCTGAATAGAAGTAGTGGAACTCTATAAGACTTGGGTTAAGATTCTACTTGTATTTTGCACCTTGTGTAAATAAGGAGTAAATGCCAGGGTCTATGGTAGATGATGGAAGAGGGAAGAGAAATAGAAATGAGTGACTGCAGGGTGTCTCCTTCCATAAGGGTAAGGTGAAAGAACTGCTTGAAATCTGGAAAGTTGAATGCAGAGAACATACAAGAAACCTGCTTGAGAACAGGCCTTACTCTTGTTCTTCCTTGTCAAATTCATTATATCTTCAAATTTTAAAAAACAACTATTTCAATATTCCTGTTGGGTTCCCCCCCTCACCCCCCCCGGCATTAAGTGCCTGCTATTACTACAGCATCGATCAATATTAATTAATTTAGCTATCTATGGCCATTAGGCAGAAGATGGTTTTTAAGTGAACAAAGTGTATTGATTCAATGTTTGACAAGAAAAGCTATTAGTCTATCCAGTTATTGTTTTTTAAAAAATCATTGGTAATTTGACAGACTGTTTAAGCCAGAATCTGAAAATACCTGCTGAGGAGTAATCCTGTTATTAACCAGATGTAATTGACTGCAGATTTTTCATTAGAGTGCAGACCCAAAATGCTGATGGCCTATAACTGCACTGTTCTGTTAGAGACTATTGAATTCCTCACAGTATGATATTCTGACATGTTAGTTTTACTAGTATTTAAAGCTAATGTATCTTGGTTTTTTTTTTTTCTGTTGTTGAGAAGTATCTAAGACTGGCAGTTTTAAGTTGAACAATATCATGGTATAGCATGAGATTCACAACTTTGAATTGAATAAGAAATTGCTTAATATACTTCCTGAAAAAAAAGTATCTGTCTAAAAATTAAGCTCCCCCTAAATTATATAATAAAATTGGCTAAAAAATAATTCAGGGAACAAGAATTTCAGTAGTTGTGAATTTAACTGAATTTGGAAGTTTCCATTCAAAGAGAAAAGGGAATTCCATTTGAAAAGTTTAAATGCCTCATTTCCAGCTTTTAAACAAAATTTACTTTCAGATCTGCCAGAAGTGCTTCATTTCAGGATTTCAAAAATGAAGATTAGTTATTCCTTAGAAACATCTTTCTAAAGTATAGGAAGAAGAGCATTTTTAAAAGTAAAATATGAATTTAGCATTTCGTATTTTGTTGGATTTTTTTTTTTTTTGGCTCAAGGCAAAAATGTGATTTTTTATTTGGTTAAAGTAAAAGAAAAAAAAAGTAAGTCCCATTTCATTGAGCCCACACTGGACTTTCTTGATCTCTGACTTGAATTGTCTGCTATTGATACAGCACAAATTGTCACTAAGTGAAAATCTAGTTATTAGCCAGATTAGTAACATATTCTTGAGATAATTCATAAATTATTGGTGTCATCGTTGTTAGGTACTCAGTAGTTCTGTTGTCACAGATTATTTTGGTTTTACATGCATACCCTTTCTGATTTTTTTTCTTTTTTTTTTTTCTTTCTTTTTTTTGGGGCGGTGGGGGCAAATTCTATTGTGGCTCTTGCTTGGTTCCAGTAAAGATAGTCAGATTTGACAAAGAAACACACAAATTCTTAGTGTTAAAATCTTGTACAAGCACCTTTCCACTCCTTAGAAAGCAATCAAGCAAGTCAAACAAACCCTGCTCCCCTTCCCCATATCAGTTGAATGCAATCAGTTTCTAACTCAAAAATCTTACGAAAACATAGCATATTTCAAGAATGTGTAGAAAATAGCTGTGCTATAGATCTACTGGGTGGGGTTTTTTTGAAAAAACTCTAAGAACTCATAATAAATGTAATTGTATCAAAATCTAGAGACGTGATTACTTTGGAAATTGCTTCTAGGGCTCTGGAAGTTGCCATCTGTCAGCTGCTTGTTAGTTCCTTTGTGCTGTACTCCTTGTGCAGAAGAGCTGGGGGAAGTTGCTGTCCTAGTTCTCTGCAGTTAATCTGTTGTGGAACAAAATCATCAGTTGTCTTGGACAGCTTGATTGAAAGGTTTGCTGAATTAACATTGCTTTCCCCCCCCCCCCCCCCCCCCCCCACCCCAGCAGCAGCAGTAGCAGGCTCACTTTGCACTAACTCTAAGGTGGAAGCTTAGAAGTGGGGCGGTAACATTTTCAAATCCATCATCTGGCACTTGAGAGATCTTTTGTTTAAGCCCTGAAGCTTGTACTGTGCAACATGTCTTCTTACAGATGGTAACTTAGAAGTTCCTTTTAGGGTAGTAAGAAAATCTGAGAAAAAATTGATCAAGAAGAAATGTGCGGGAAATTCACGTAAAGCAGTTGCAAACCTATTTACTTTCCATTTTGAATTTGAGAAAGTCACAGTCATTTCAGAGTTTTGGTGGCCCGAGGCGCAGGGATGAATATTGCTTCCCAAGGGCTGAAAGCATTTGCCACCTTTCGCAGCACATTCTGTGACCATTTCACTTGAAGACCAAAGATATGCTCTTGCAGGTTAATGCCTATCAGTTCACTTTGAGCAACAGCCTGACTAGTGTACTTTTGAGGCCATCACAAGTATGCTCTGGTACTTGGCCATTACAGCTAACAGAAATACTGGCTATGTTTTTCTGAATAACCTTAGTTTTTAATTTGTACAATTACAATGAGGAAGTCAGCAAACCAGAAAGTACTGCAGCAGCCTCTGAGTTTATGTCATCTGACAAATCACTTGGATTATCTGAGAGACAAATTGTGCTTGATGTGAACCCTAGGCCTGTAAACCACTTAAATTATTTAATCTCAAAGTGGCAAAGGCTTTTGCAAGCTGTGCATACCAGTGAAGATAACCCTCTATACCTTGATGAGTGGGAAGGACCCTACATACAAGTCAGCTATGTGCAGGTAACTGGGTTTGCTGAAAGTAACGGTTGCACAAACATTGCATTTGGTGATATTTAGTGTTGACTTTGAATGTCTTCTGTTAATGGGCACATTTTGGAGTCTTGCACAAGTTTCAAGCATGGTATCCCTATGGTGTGGGAATATATAATTGCTTTCATTAAAAGATTAAGGGAGTCATGGAACTAATATCTACCTTTGTCCAAGCCCATCCACTTGCTAGGGTTTCTTGGATAAAAGTGAAAGTAGATTTTTAGTTCCTTTAGTGTACATTGATTAAATTGGCATGAAGACTATAATTGCTTCAGAGCGTGGTTTGCATATGCAATAGGGTACCCACACCATTGTCACTCCTTTTTCTTAGAATGCCACTTCTTATGTATTTTAAAAATGTATGTTTCCTTTTGTGAACTTGTGGTTGGAAAAAATGTGTTCACTGTTATTGATGTCACCTGTATTTAGAAGCTCGTGTTCACTTGTATTCATTCTAATTCACTTGCACTGTTTTGGAAGCATCAGGTTTACAAGAATACAACTTTTTGGAATAAAAAGTGGCTGCAAAATTACCATAATAATATAATTTTGTCATTTATTGTCCTCATCCAGTTCAGGTATTTTTCTGTTAATTGAGTGAGACATTTTCTCAAGTATATTTGAATTAAATGGCATGTATGTGTGTTTATGTGTGTGTGGGTAATGGATATCTTTTAACATGATTCAAATACTTCTATAAAATCAAGCTATTTGGAGACTAAGAGTATGACTTGCTTGACTGCAATATTGTAAAACCATGGAAGTAAAACTATAGCAGTGGCATTTATTTATATTTCAACATCAAGTAAAACCCACATGGTGGTAATATTGCCCTAAGATAAGAACGTCGATCTGCATAACTTGAGTTCCTTTTCAATCTATACAAATTTGGATAAAAGTCAGTTTTTTCATCTTCACATATTCTGCAAGTATTTATATTCCATGCATAGCTAAATAATACATATGAAAGATTTTCTTCAGCTCCATACATCCTTGTGCTTATTTTGTCAAATAAGCTGGATAGAAGTTATGAAAAAGCTAATTGATTTCTGTTGCCCTTGTGTACCTCTTTGAATTTCTGATGCCTGTTAGATATCCAAACAAAGTTTTCATATCATTTTGAAGATGAGTGAAACTTACGTAGTAAAATACATACTGACCTGAACCTACATTCTTGAACAAACCCAAAAAAACTAAATCTGAAATTGCAGATTTTCCTTTTCCTCACCTTTTTGCTCTGTTCTCTGCTTTTTGTGGAGACCCTCTGTGTAAGTATTTAGACGTTCTTCAGCCATACAGAAAATGTCTGCTTCATCTATATTAGGCTGTCAGCAAAATATCTAAGAACAGGCTGGGCAGAGTTAGGACCTAACTTGTGACTCAGAGCACTTCTGTACTGGTGAAAGACTTTATTTCCCACAAAGACAGCGGCATTATAAGTGCTCCAAGTAGATGTGGATCCTGGCATGTAAGCAGTGCCCTTCCAAGTGAAAATACATATTCTCAATCAGGAAAGCTTTCTTCTTCAGGAGAAAGAAAGGATTGTTGGTCAAGAGTGACAAGAGTATGCTGCTGCCCAGAGGAATGCAAGGCACAGTTTGCTTTTAGAGACTAGTGGAAGCTTTCGTGCAGCAGCAGCTAAAATAATAACCAGCAGCTCTTAGATGTAGGAATATTTATGTTATCGTGGGAGTGTGTATATGTGTGTGTGAGCAGGTGGTGGCAGGGGTGACGGAGGATGGATGAGCTAATACTGCCCTCTGTGGTGCTCACCCACCTTTTGTCGTTTTAACAGGCAGTGATCTGCAGTTTATCTGTAAATCACAGGATTTTGTGTATTGCCTTTCCCCTCAAGTGGCTTTTAAGAACTCTTTTCTGTGACAAAGTGGCTTTGTTTTTTTTAAAACAAAAAACCCTAAACTTTTTTTCAGATTTGTTTCTTCCAGTTTCACCAAGAAGGGAAGAAGACCTAGATAACAACTAGATCAAAATTCAAAGAAAAGAAGATATTCTTTTACCACAATAAAAACAGCTAATTTGTTAGCACATTGCTCAGCCTGACATTTTTGATCTGATGTTTTGGTTTCTTATGTTGGCCATTGGTCTGCTCTTAGGATTGGACATAATGAGAGCACCTCTGTCAGATCATTCCCATTTAGTATTTAAATACCTCATGAAAAAGAGAAAAGTGACTTTTCCATGCAACTTTGGATTTTAATGAGATACATAATCTCGTGATTGGTCCTAGGTTATTTTTTTTTAACTTGGATTTTGAGTGCACATAACACATTAGATATTATATGTCAGAATATCTAAGGAGATTGTTGTGGGAGTCAATAAAGAAGCAAAGTAGAACTTGTTCTCTGGCCCAAGTTGGCTTGCTACTAGAATTAAAATAAAACAGAAGCAACTTTTTTTGAAGATTCAGATTTGCAAATGTATTTAAAGTCATATGACTCCTCACTCCTGCATATCCAAGGTTTTAACACTTTAAATTGCTGCAAATGGAGATTTTATTTCCAAGTGGTTTTGACAGAAGTAAAGCATGATAGTGGGGAAATGAATCATCTTTAAAAAAGAGCAGTGTAAATTAGTTTTTCATGTATTAGCCATAATATAATTTCCTGTGAGTGTCTGAAAGGATTAATTAATAGATTTACAGTTCATTTCTTTACTTTTGATGTAGTTAGTGTCATATTAATGCTGCAACTTCTAGTTGTGCAATGTTTTGCTAAGTTAACCAGCAGTTCAGCACCTGTAAAGAATCAGAAATTAATGAAGTAGTAACCCTGAGCAGAGATTTCCCTGCTGCAGACGTGTTCAAACATGATGTATTGACTTTCATGAAATTATTCTAGATTTATACTAACATAAGTGAGAAGGGACTCAAACAGGCTCCCTTGAAGCTGAAGGACACACACCATGAGACAAGCTTGCACTAATCTGCATAAGTGGCAATGTACAGTAATTTCTGTCATTTAAACAGTATTCCTCTGGGTTTGCTGAGAGCTGTGTAATTAAATCCTAATGATGCTGCTCGTTGCTATATTCAGAAAGATAAAAGGAATAGTGAAAAAGCGATCAATTTATCCTGCAAATAGAACACTTCATAAAAAGATATAGTTTGTCCTATACCATTCTCTCAATGGAGATGGGGCACTTGAAATCTGGGCACAGTCTTCTCCCCTACTTTTATCTGACTTGAATAATCAGACTTATGGCTGAAATTCCTGTAATGTATTTAGCTGTGTGGATTTCAGGAGAATGGCACAGAATGAGAAGCTGGCAAAAAAATAATTACCTAGTAAGGTATCAGAACACCAGCCCAGTATTAAATTAATTAAGTTTAGGAATAGAGTTGGATAGAAAATGATAGAAATGTGGTAAAATTCTTTCCCCGATTTTAATTTTTGGAGTGGGAGGATAAAAGGCTGCATCTAACATTGTGAGAAAATAGCAGGGTTTTTTTGTGAGATTGTCAAGTGTCAAAATCAATATAGTGTGTTTCCCTGTTTTGTAGCTTAAGTCTCTTTCCATGTCATGGTTTCATCAAAGGAGAGACCCATACTTCACCTGAACCAGGTGGCATGTGTCACCCTACTATAACCTTGTCTCCCACTCGATTGCCTGCTCATCTGTGCTTGTCCCTCTCTCAGTCCCATCCATATTACCAGCCTTTTTACCTGAGCTCCTCTTACCTTTCTTCTCTGCTTCTTAAGTGTTACAACTCTTTTCTTTCAGTTTGTCTGAAAAAGAGGCGTAACTTAAATATAAGTGATTTTTTTTTTCCTATCTTGAACTTAGTTTGAAATACGTTACTTTTGTTACAGACTCAAAGAAAGATTTGTCCTGCACACTTAGCAGTTTTCTCAACTGCCTCAGTAGTTCCAAGGCTTGTGAGAAGTTATGTTAGGCACTGTGGTCCTTTTTTTGGCTTCCATTCATTTAACTTATGGTTGAAGCATACCTTGGTCAAAACACTAAAGAATATGAAGTCTGAGGTGAGTAGATAATTGATTGAGAGAGATAGAGAGACAAACAGATAGATATGTATGTGACTAACACTTATTTTGGAAGTGGGCAAATCATACAACAAGGCCAGGCCAGCCAAAGCCTCAGCCCTTCAGAATAATGCAAATATTTTGTTTGGAAATTCTCAAACACCGTTAGAAGCATGGGAATGGAAGGTCCTCGAGTCCAGTCTCCTATTTTCATTGGCAACTACTCCATACATTTCCTTTCATGAACTAGCTGAACAAGGTCCAGTAGAACCAGTTAAAATTCTTGTCCTTATTATTCTTGCTAAAAGACTATTCTAGCAGACTATTCTAGTTTTGTTGTTGCTATTAATAGTAATTTTCATCTCAGCTTATTCTCTTGCCAACAAAACCTTTTAATTTAAACAGTTTTCTTAGTTCCTTCCTATTCTGAGTTGATCTTTCTTGAACAGGTGATCAGAAGACACTGTTTTCCAAGTGAGGTACGACATTCCTTGTCAAATGCCTTCTGTATCACCTCTACCTAAGACAGGCTATCCTTGCTCCATGAAAGTTACTGAGTCTCTATGAGTTGTCTTTAACAATGAGAGCACTCTAGCACAAACAACCTTTGTTGCGAGCTTTTCAACTTCCATTTTGTGCAGTCTGGAACCCAAATATCTATGTGCCTCATGGAGAAGATTGTTATGAGCTGAAGGATGTGCAAATACCTGACCTGCACCAGGCTGTCCTCGTCCATCTGGTGCAGCATCCTGTCTCCCACCTTGTCTAGGGGCAGATAGGAAGGAAAAAAGCTATATATGGCTATGTCTGGAGCTGTAGATCTTTAGAGAGTGATACCTTCATGTTGGGTGAGCTGGAATGGAATAAAAGAGGGTCTCCAAGGGAAGCTTTGACTCTATGTTGACAGAAGTTAACTGAAACAGATACATAAATGCATAAAGCAAGTTGACTTCAGTGAGCATTTTCATCAGAATATTCCCAACTAGTGCTGACCACGTGCTAGGTGACAACAACACCCCCCATTGGTCTTATTTATGTCTGGAGTCTCTCCCAAGATATCATACACTTAAAGCACCATCAATTATGTCTAATTACTTTCAGCAATGCAGAAAGTAAGTACCATGAGATGGTGAGGTTATCAATTATAGCTGATAATTAAGGTACCAGGTGCATATTTCATTTAACAAAATAAATATCTCTCCAGATACTGAGTATGTGGAAGTTCATAGCCACACAGCTATTTAGTTACATGACGTGCCGAAGTCAATTGAGCAGGTACTCATCTAAGATGTCCCTTTTTATTTTTGTGTAACTGGCTTTGGATTGGCACATCAACATATGCCTGTTGAATGACTGCTCCTCTTTCTCTGTCTATTTTTTTAAGAAAAATACACTACTTTTTTTCTAAAGGAAAATAGATCACCTGTGGCTCAGGAAATCCTAGTGATTTCTGCACTGGAGGCACATCAGCCTCTGACGTGGACAGGCGCACACTTTCCTGGGTGGAAAACTGGTTGGATGGCCGGGCCCAGAGAGTGGTGGTAAATGGAGTTTACTCCAGCTGGAGGCCAGTGACAAGTGGAGTTCCCCAGGACTCAGTGCTGGGTCCAGCCCTGTTCAATGTCTTCATCAATGACCTGGATGAAGGCATCGAATGCACCCTTAGCAAGTTTGGAGACAACACTAAGCTGGGTGGAAGTGTCGATCTGCTGGAGGGTAGAGAAGCTCTGCAAAGGGATCTGAACAGGCTGGACCACTGGGCAGAGTCCAATGGGATGAGGTTTAGCACAGCCAAATGTCGGGTCCTGCACTTGAGGCACAACAACCCTAGGAGTCTAGGAGATGTCTGGGGTGTTGGCTGACAGCTGACTGAACATGAGCCAGCAGGGTGCCCAGGTGGCCAAGAAGGCCAATGGCATCCTGGCTTGGATCAGAAATGGTGTGACCAGCAGGTCCAGGGAGGTGATTCTCCCTCTGGACTCTGCACTGGTGAGACTGCTCCTTGAATATTGTGTTCATTCTGGGCCCCTCACCACAAGAAGGATGTTGAGGCTCTACAGTGAGTCCAGAGAAGAGCAGTGAAGCTGGTGAAGGGGCTGGAGAACAGGCCTTATGAGGAGCAGCTGAGAGAGCTGGGGTTGTTTAGTCTGGAGAAGAGGAGGCTGAGAGGAGACCTCATTGCTCTCTATAACTACCTGAAAGGAGGTTGTAGAGAGGAGGGAGCTGGGCTCTTCTCCCAAGTGACAGGGGACAGGACAAGAAGGAATGGCCTCAAGCTCCACCAGGAGAGATTTAGGTTAGACATCAGGAGGAAGTTTTTCACAGAAAGGGTCATTGGGCATTGGAACAGGCTACCGAGGGAGGTGGTTGATTCTTCTTCCCTGGAGATGTTTAAGACACGGGTGGACAAGGTGCTGAGGGGCATGGTTTAGTGTTTGATAGAAATGGTTGGACTTGATGATCTGGTGGGTCTCTTCCAACCTGGATGTTCTATGATTCTATGATTGAAGTGTTCTGGGGAAATGTCAGTCCCTGCTTGACCTGTTTTTTTTTTTTTATTTCATGTCTACCCCTAGACGATGCTGGAGGCAGGATACTGGGAAACACAGACCAGAGTGGTCTGTTGCGGAGTAGCCATTTGTATGTCCTCATGTCTTTCAGCTGGCGTCCATCAGCAAGGCAGGAACATAAAATTCTTCACCAGAAAACTCTTGTAGCTTTCTGAGGGAGTTTTTCTTGTTTTGTTTCAGTGGTTGTAATAATAATAACAAAAATTAATTCCCACTTCCATGTAAGTAGGAAAAAACATCCCCATTTCTGTGTAAGTCAAATGTCATCTGTCTTAGAAAGAATAATAGAATGTAATAACAGAGAATAAGGAAGATCAAGTAGATTGGTTTGTTTATTGGTGTTTTTTTAATCCTAATATTTGCCTCTTTCCTTTTGCAGTGGATTATTGCTATGTCTCTTTTGCCTCCCTATAAAATTACTTCTAAAGTAATAATATTTCAGACTAAACCTATAAGCGGCTTTCAATATCAAATATCCCAAGTTTACAATAACAAGTACTCTGAAGATCCAGATCCCTAGTATCATTTTGAGTCATAAGAAATGAGACCTAATTGTTCTGTTTGTTTCTGTCTATTTAAAGTTTTTCCTCCTTCTGGCATAGCTCTTTTTAAGTTGTTTTACTGAATTGCATTCTCCTATTATATAATTGATAATAAATACACTCCCCCAGCCACCCTAAACACATGTTACTGCAGCAAAACTTTTCAGGTTGCTCCCAGGGGAAAATTGTCCTTCAGATGCCAATCAACAATATTAATGATAACAAATAACCAAATTCTGCTTTGCCTAACTGATCCTAAAAGCTAAAGTGCTGGTAAAGGCTAGTCAGGAACATGCAGGCGTTTGAATATTGAAATAACAAGAGGTGCTTTGGGAATGTGAATCTGGATCCTAATTTTTAACTGTGAGTAAATTTGCAGTGGAACTGCTGATCATAATGTGGTCATGGGTGTCCTGTTTAGCAGAACAGTTGTAGTCCTTGAGCTTGTTACTGCAGACATGTCTAAGAGGTGAAGTTATGACTAAAGTCATAAGTTTAGTGCTGGCAATTTTTTACCAGGGACTACGTAGACATGAAAAATTCACTTCATGTAAACTACTAACATGCAACAGATTAAATTAATTGCTGGGTAATTTTAAATATATACCTTTAAAGCTGAATAATAGCAGATTCTGGCTACCTGTCTCCTGAGTTGATATTTATATATTGACACTACATAAGCATTCAGGTGTTCCAAGGTCTAGGGCCTATTGAATGAAAAAAAGAAATGCTCCAAAGCTTCCGTAGTGCTAGCAGATCCTACAGGAGTTTGGTCTTTATCCTACTAATTGATCCAAATGATGTCACGGCAGGGGGTTGGAACTAGGTGATCTTTAAGATCCCTTCCAATCGAAACTATGTTATGATTCTACGTAAATTTCTACCAGCCATTGAAAATGCCACAGTCAACGAAAGAGGATGAAACAAGACTGAAACACAACATTTTGGTTTTAGCAAAAGTGACATTAGTTCAACAATTTAAAATCAAGTTATGCTAGCATGACGTAGCATTGTCTTTGTTGTTCACTTCTGAATGCACTTGGAATGATAGCTGTGCTTTTGAAGTAGTAAACATTTTGATGTCAGACAGATATTTGCTAGTCTGACCTAAATTAAAATATCAGCCACCTAACTTTGCCAGACAATGAGTCTATGCCCTGCTCAAGCAGTGGTATGCTATAACAGTATTAAAAACTGTAGCCTAAGTTAGGAAAATATGGGTCTTATCTTCTGATGTAAAACTCCTCACATTTGTCTGGAAATTGAATCACTGGTGCATTCAAAGCCACCTAGGTAATTAGGATAATCTCCTTAAACTGCTTGTCTCTCGTGTTGCCTACAACAGTGCCACAACGGCATTCTACTGTGTCACTTACTGTAATGTCTCATGTCTTACTGAATCATCTCACCCTGAGTTCTCATATTCATTTGCTTTATTGACCTGCTTCCTGGAACTGTAGAAGTGGCAGAAGTGACAGGACAAGGGTCCCTTTTTTCACTGTTTGGCATGTATTCAGGTCAGTCTGTGACTTCAAACACTATATTATGGGTGCAACAAACCTGAGACTGCTTGAAACCTGGATAGATCTTGAATCTCATACAGCAGGAAAAAAGGATGTTAAAACATTCATTTGCTACAAAAACCGACCCATCTTGTTTTAGATTAGTTGCTTTGATTTCTTTATGGGCAAGCACTTCCAGTACAGCCACGGTGGAGGTAATTGGAGCAGCTGAATGAATGTAAATCTGAAGAGGATTAAGCTCACTGTCTATAAAGCTCATGTAGCTCTCGAGCAATCCAGCAGTGATCAATTCATTATCATTACAAGCAGCCTGCCAAAGAAAACCTACAGGCTATTGAAGGCAAGAAGACTGTAAAATTAAGAGGTCAGACTAACTCTAATGTTCACTAATGGACATGAATATTAGCCTTGCAGCTTTAGCCAACTGCACTGAAAAAGACCCTGGTGACATTTTTGGACAAAATACATTAGGGATTGAAGATTATTATTTTCTTTGAATTTAGCATATTGATTTGGTATTTTTTTTTTTTTTATTGGGAGTTAAAGTGGTTGAGGAAAGAAAGAAGTTGGAAAGGATACTGGAAGTGGAAAGGAATGAAGATTGCCCACTGGTTTGTCTTAAATATTCCTTTCCTAGGTTTTTACAGTATTCAGGAGTGGAATATCTGAGTGAACATTTTCTCCTCACAAAACTTTATTTGTCTGCTTTACAGTCCAGTGCTAGTGCTGTCAAGCACCACATGCCAAATGAAACATTGGAGGTAAAACTGACACCAAATAAACTCAAAAAAGTCAAACTTATGTGTGCATGGAGTTACTTGCTGTTAGTGAGAAGATCTTGCATAATAAGTTGACAAAATAAATTATTTCTGCTGTCTTGACTTCATTATTAGAAAACTGTAGTAACCTCTTAAATGAAATTATGATTGTTAGCCTTTATTAGGCAAGTAACTGCTGCATAACTGTTATAAGAACAAGTGACTTGAAAGATACCTTGATGTATAAGAAACAGTCCAATTTCCCTATTAGATATAGCATCATATCAAGAAAGTTATTCCTTTTTTTCTGCAGAAATCATACTGTGACAAAAAACTAACTGCACTTCTTTTTTTCGGCTATGCTCTGTTCTTTATTCTGATTAAACTCTTTTTATGCTGTTCGCAGTCCACAGCTAGCCCCACAATTCTGCAGTTTTCAGTTCTTTTACACACCACTTTAATATATTGACTTGTAACAGGCTCCGTTATAGAAAGTAGCATGGCTGCAGTGTTAGAAGTTACATGCAAAAGTCTGGGCAGAATTTCTTCACTGGCACCACTGGGATTTTGGGTTGGTAAGACATTTCAGGCATTTATTGTCTTTGAATGAACTTCAAAAAATACATTAAGAGAAACCTGGAGTTGTTGAAATGTTGTCTTTTTACTGAATTTTCTGGAGATTTTAAACAGAAAATGATGTTATTTGTGCGAGACATCTATGCAATCCCATACAACCACAGAATATTTTGCATCTTTCCCATAATACTTCTCCACAAGTGCTCTATGCAGCCATGAGGGACCCTCTGCTCCCTTGCCTATAGCTTGTACAGGGATGCTTCCCAAGGTGATTCCCCATAGTCATGGCCCAATTAGCCCTGGCCTTGCTGGCATGCAAAGCCCAGGGTTGCGAGATGACATCTGAATCAACCTCAATGGCCTCACAGTATGCTCTTTCCAAAGATATGTCTGGAAAATGAAGATTTGGGACCAGGGGGAGTCAGGGAAATCAGGGAAAAGCTCAGTATTATTTAGGTTGTTGATTAAGCTTGCCTCAATGCATTTTTTTTAAAAAAGAAGTGCTGGCCACAAAGTTTCCTGTGATAGTTATATGGTCCATATCTTGGATGGGGTGGAGCTGAGACATACTTAATTCTAAATTACTTGAGTGACGAAGCTGGTGAAGGGGCTGGAGAACAAGTCTTACAAGGAGCAGCTGAGAGAGCTGGAGTTGTTTAACCTGGAGAAGAGGAGACCGAGGGGAGACCTTATTGCTCTCTACGACTGCCTGAAAGGAGCTTATAGAGAGGAGGGAGCTTGCCACTTCTCCCAGGTGATAGGGGACAGGAGGCAATGGCCTCAGACTCTGCCAGGGGTGGTTCAAGCTTGACATCATGAAAAAATTTTTCATGGAAAGGGTAATTGGGCACTGGAACAGGCTGCCTAGGGAGGTGGTTGAATCAACTTCCCTGGAGGTATCTAAAGGATGGGTGGATGAGGCACTGAGGGGCATGGTTTAGCGATTGAAAGGAATGGTTGGACCTGATGATCCTGTGGGTCTTTTCCAATCTAATGATACCATGATTCTGTGAAATGAATAGTGCTCCAGCACTGACTGAAATGGAAGTTACCTGAGATGCTCCCCAGCTGTACATTGTGTTTTCACAACAAAATGTTTCTTTCTTCTTCCTCTATTCCTATTTTCTCCATATTTTTTTCATACTTCCCTTTTTCTCAAATAAAATTACAATTACTCTATGAACATAATCTCAAATAAAATAACAGGAAACTGAGGATATAAGAGGAGTGCTCACCCTTTTCCTTGGGAAATTTTGCTAGAAGCCATGAATGATTCACATAATGGAGGCAAGAAGGAGTCTTGCCTGATCCCATATCTATCATCAACTGCTCAGCTTTACCAAGTTATCACTGCATTGACGGATGCCTGTTACTTTAGGGGAAGCTGTGTGTGGGGAGAAAATCTTACATTTGTGTAGCGAAAAGCAGAAAATGCTCATGTTGAAGAGCAGTCAAAAGCTGGGAAAGAGCAGCAAAAGGGCAATGCACTATCCTTACATAGTTGCCTGAATGAACACTCAGTACTAAGGTACAAAAGCTGCTTCCAGGACTCAATATTTAGTGAGTCTCCTGTGCTCCCCCACTAACAAGCTGCCCTTCTGCTTGTTTTAGGGTAAAATCCTGACCCTTTGAGATCACCATTATTCTTTATTGTTGATTTTGCTGAGAGCGGGGACTTAACCTAAATATTTTATGGTATCATCACATAGCATAACATCTTATAATTCTTGGGGGAAAAAAATCACATATTCATGTGTGATGCCATGTGGCAAGGGATACGTCCATATGGCCATGTTCACAGCAATCAAACAGATAATGCCACTGAATTCAGTAGGAACCATTGCAGCACAGCCCTGCAGAGGCTGTAAGAAAAAAATCATTGATTCAAATGAGGCCAAGATTTCACCTCATGTTTTTAGTGTAGCAAATGTTATTGCAAGCCCACACAGAGCCAGCGTGAAGTGCAAATTACCACAGGAATTTGTCATATTCATTACCAACCTAGAATCATTAGTTTATATGAGTGTCAGCAATTAGAAGAGTGGTTTCAGTTTCTTTCTTTGAAAATGTGAATTTTATTAACAGAGTGACAGTCTTTCTTTCAGCGAAAAGAAAGTCATATGCTGCAGGAAGCATCATAAATTTGAGGAAAGAGCTGAGATCCAGTGTTTAACAAAGGTGGCATTACTCGACAGGCAATAAAAATTCTTCATGTACACAAAAACAGAGTAGTAGAAAAGTAACCATGGCTGAGGAGATTTTGTCTACAAAGGCAGATTTAAACCTACCAAAGAGAGAGTAAAGGCACTCAAGGGGCATCGGTGAACCTTGTCAGATATTGTTCCTAGATTTGGTTGTTTTCCATTGACTGCTCTTTGCTTTTTTGTGACCCGCCCTGTACTTAATAAGCTCTGTGAAGTATACAGGATATGGCCCCACCCTGGCACATCACTATCAGTTTGAGTGCAGTTTTGTCCGATTATCTTGACTCTCAGAGGGAGAAGAAGAAAACTATAATAGCAGTTTTCTCCATAGTCATATAAAAGTTATGTATGCTTGAAAAAGCTACACGCAGGCAAAAAAAACCCACCTAGTTTGCAGTCCAGTGCAACTTTCTTGCTCTGTAGGGTAGCTGTGTTGGCTGGGATTTTGTCACAGCAGAGGATTACAAGAACTGTCAGTGAGAGTAATCCTATTCTAGAGCGACCTCTCGTGTTATGTCTGTTAACTTCTGTTTGTATTTGTTTCTTTTACCTAGTTTCCAGTAAGGTTATGAAAGTATCATCGAATCACTTTGAATGCTGGTTTTGCTCTGTGCAGCAAGCTCAGTTACACTCCTTCCCCTCACGCGTGATGCTTAATCAATGTGCTGCATTGCACTGACTCTCTTATTTTCCTGAAATTATCCCAAAAGCTCTAGCGAGAGGATTTTCCCCCTCTTTTAAATTAATTTTCATGTTATTCACTTCTGTTCAGAGTCTTCACCTTTCAGTGAAATGACCAGATGTCTCAGAAAGCCTGGAGCAATGCTGGCATCAGGAGACTTCGCCTCCCATCTTGAGTGACTGCAGACTGAGATGCCAATATGTTCTGGTTTGTAATGGATGATTGATTTGCAAGGCTGTTTTGCTCTGATTCTCCTTTGCTTAAAGAAGCATTGGTTTTTTTTTGTTTTTTTTTGTTTTTTTTTTTTTTTTTTTAATATGAAGCAGTCATTCCCCTGTCTGTGGTCTTGTATCAAATAAATCTCATCGTATTACCCTACTAAATAGCTGCTCTTTTGGTAGTGATTTTTTTTCCTCTAGAGGTTTTTGTATTATTTAATCTTTGATAGAAATAAATTACACTAGGAAAAGGATCAGATCAGTCACCTAAATACCTTTGAATGTAGAAGTTTTTTCCATGGTGGGTGGAGGTGGAGACCAGTTCCTCAGCAGCCATGTAAACAGAGCTGCACACTTTCTGTCTTCTCCTTGGGCTGGCTATGCAATTTCTCCTCCTCTTGCTTTTGACTCACAGATTGCTTCTAAACATTTGACATCCAGAGTTTGTAAGGCTTGTATGTGTCTTCAGACATCATGGAAAACCCTACGGTGAGACTCCTTAGTTTCTGCCAGGGCGTGAAGACATGCAGCCATGCTTTAAAAGTGCCAACATAGGTAAGTCTTCCACACACAGTAAAAAGACCAGAAAATGGTTTCTCTGTGTGAAACTCCTCTTCTTACAAACTTTCCCCTCTGAAATACAGATATGGGCCAGTCCTCCTCTGGTGAGAAGCCTGTGAACAGCTGGAAAGTCAGAATTTGGACCTTAGTGGCAGCTGGCATAAGACTGGATGTTACAGTCACCTATCTTTTCCCTGAGAACTGGAGTGTAGCTTGATTAAACAATAGTAAAATCACTAAGTTAATGCATTCCAGTTCCCCAGAGCTTTTAAATGCATGCTACAAATTAATTACACAACTTTTACAAATAACAGGGACTGAGCTTTTAATTCCTCATGCGGCGAGGAGTGTGCTAAGACGTAACCTACTGGCACACACAATATTCTGCCTTACAGACTTTTTATGCTGGTCTGTCTAGAGAAAGGAGTCTCCAAGTAAATGGTAATTGGATTCTCAATGCCTTAAAGTGGGAATGAGCTCACACAGAACAACACTCACAAATGATCGGCTTTTAGGTGTCATGGTTTAAAACCAGCTGGGAACTAAGCATCTCACAGCCACACCCCTCCCCCCCCCGCCCCAACTCTGTGGCTGAGACAAAGACAGTTTAATAGGACAGCAAAAGGGAGAAAGAATAATAAAAAAAGAACATATAAAACAAATGATGGAAAGTACAATTGCTCACCACCCAATAATTGATGCCCATCCTATCCCTGGGCAGTGATCAACCCCATCCAGGCCAAATTCTAGCTCATACACTGAGCGCGATGTTATATGGTAGGGATGTCTCTGTGGCTAACTTGGGTCAGCTGTACTGGCTATGCTCCCTCCCAGCTGATAGAGCATAGGAAACTCCTTAAACCAAACTAAGTGCTTGGCTTAGTATAAATAAGACTTAGCAACAACAGAAAACACTGCTGTATTATCCACATTATTTTCATACTAAATCCAAAACATAGCACCAGCTACTAGGAAGAAAATGAAATCTGTACTAGTCAAACTTAGGATGCAAACATCAATGTTTTATTTTTAAAAGCATTATTTTTCTTGCAGGACTGTGGCTGGAGTTCCTTTAGGTGGTAATGAACAGAAAGCAAACTTCCATTGCACCCTTCAGTCACTTAGGTGAATATGTTACCACAGACAGAGAGTCTGGCTTTAATTTTTTTCTTTTTTTTACTCCGAGATCCTGTTCTCACTCAGTTGATTGCATTAATGTTCTTTTCCTGAGAAGTATCCTCTTTGTAACGAGTTCCTATGTGGAAAGACTTATTCATAATTTCCAATATCTGGATGCACTGGAGAGCTCCTCACTGGAGAGCTTTTTGGACGACCCTCAGAAAAAATTCTCCCGAGACTCCTCTTGTGCAGAAGAAAAACACTTTCCCTCTAGCACCGGGGGAATTCTGCAGATGTACATCTTACCCCTAGAGGTCACTGCGTCCCAGGGATTTCAGTGAGTCCTCTCAGGCACGAGCCACGCTCTAGCCTGGAAGGCACAGAGCAATGTGATGCCAAAGACTCTCATGAAGAGCCATTGCCCCCTCTCTTTCTTTTCCCTCTTGGCATTTCTTTTTCTTTCCCTGAGGTTTAAGGTTTACAACTAGGAACTACCATGTAGCCAGTTTTCTCTGAAGATACTATCTTCAGGGATTTTTTTTGTTCTTTTTCCTTTTCCTCCTTTTTTTTTTTGTTTTGGTTTCTTCCTTCGAGCTTAGAAAAATGAATAGAAATATGGCCAATTTGCTGTTAAATATTTTAAAATCCAGAGATATTTTACCTTCAGAAGTGGGGAAGATGACTTCTGGATTCTTCAGTGTAAATTCTTTGTAGGAGTGGATTTTACTCTGCTGCACAATTTCGTCTGCATCAGTTTTAGCTTTCTGGCATGATTTACCGGTATCTCCCATTTTTGAAGCATATGATTTGAGATTTTTTGACTTAACTCTCCAGTTTCAATGCAGATGGCTGGTAGCTCTAAGCCTCAATATCATGTAGACTAGTTTAAAATCATGATGCTGCTTTGCAAGGGTTTTGTACAAAGATTTCTTCACAATTTAGTTTTTGCATTTTAGAACAACTCACCATTACCTGGAGCTATGGCCTTGGTAGCATTCTAATGAACTACAGGCTAGTGTTTTAATTTGGTGGGAGAGAGGTGACAAAATGTCCTACTTCCAATCTGGTTTTCCCTTCCTTTTTTTAAAAAAAAGAAGTTTGAAACACCTGTGAAATGTGAGCTGCTTTGCCTAGAATCTAGGAAAAAAGAAATATTTCAAAATGTGAGAAAAGAAGTCTAGATAAAAAATCTCTTCTGAGTTTTCACAACATTGTGATCGTGATTTGCCCACAAAAATTTGCCTGAGTAAGTTCTGTGTCAAAGTGATTATACATAGATAGAATAAGTGAAAACACAGCTGACCCAAAATTCCTCCACAGAAAACTTTACACATGGAAAAATATCCATGGCTAGAAATAAGGGTATTGATGGAGCTGGGTCCCCTCTAAATGACATGCGTTGTAATTGAATGAAGCAAAACCCCACCCTTGTATTATACTGCAAAATATGCAAATTTCTATGAATAATGGATTTATCCTATTAGAAAAGAGATTAAAAGTAGTTAAACATGTCAGTCTTGATTCTGCTCTATGACTTGTTAGTAGAGGCAGTAGTATATGCTTATCCAGTTGATGAACTGTTGTGACATCAGCAACCACAGCCCTCTCTCGGGAACCTGACATATTTGCAAAATCTAGCTGTTATATATTTCCTTATTTGAAATTATTTTTAAACAATCTAATGCTATGCGTTCTGGTGACTACATTCATTTGTTTTGGACTCTGCTAGAACTTGGAAGAGAAATCACGAGTCCAGAAAGGACATAGTGTATTTTTCGTGCCTGGCTTTGCTACCAACTGGAGCAAGTCATTTAAGCTCTTAATATTTTGATTGCCTAATATGCACAGCTACACTAGGAATCATTGTGTGGGAATTACCAGTTATTAACACAAGTTGGGTAATCATATTTGGAGAGTATAGAAATTGTAGAAAATGCAGGCATTCAGTTACCAAAGTATCCACAATCAGATCAAATAGCTGTGATAAAATATTGCAGTGCTGCAAATAAGACGTATTGTAAAGTATTATAGAGTTCCATGGAAAAACAGGAGAAATGTCACTGCCACAAAAGAATTGGAAAAGTTAAAAATATTTGTATTCACAGGTAGTATGTGGGAATACATACATGTATTTTGCTAATATGTGAAGTTATCCCAAGAATCAAAGTGTTAAGATGCAGTGGCTAAGTCCTCCCACAACCCACCTACCCTCTGGCTGAGGGGTGGTGTCACTTGGAAGAAAGTAATGTTCTACTTTCTGGACTTTTCAGATCTTGTTTAGTAAAAGAACAGTGTGTTTTATCATTTAGTGATAACATATGATAGGGCGAGAAGATCCAGAGAGATTTCTCGGAGCTGCCAAATTTGATGTGGTTCTGTGAAGGGTTTTTTCTTACCACTGAGAAACCCTCCCATTTCTTGCTCCTTTCTCATTGCCAAAAACGTATCTGTTCCTCTCTCTCTAGGTCAACCTACTTCAAAGCAGACTTGCAGCACTCCTGAAGAAGGAGGACATTGAAGGGGTGAAGAAACATCAAATGGAAGGGTGTCATCAGTCCTGAACTAGCTCCCATCAGTAAGACCAGCAGTTCTGGTTCCTCTGCCTCAGACTGTGTTTCTCATTCAGGACCCCTGCAGTTTGTGCTGGAATTATGGGCATAAAAAGGATGTTCCTGCAGAGAGCAGCAGAGCAGTCCTCAGGAGCCACAGAAGATGGATGGCTGCTCTGAGAGCTGTCGTCCAGCAAGACCAGGAGCAGGGGATGCTCTCAGAGGCCAGAATAGTGACATTGGTGGTTTTGGCATCAGTTGCAATAAGAAGCAGAGAACAGCAGAGTGCATGGTAGTGACTGGCCAATGAGACCCTGCTTCTAATACACCACCACGGAGTCAGCTTTGTGTCTGTTTAAAAGCAGTATTTTACTGTTGTGGGACAGGGAAGGAGAGAAGGAGTCACCAGAAAGAGTGGAGAGCAAACAGGGGGAAAAAACAAGTGAGGGGAAAGTGAGGCATACAGTCTGGCCCAGCTCAGTTTCTTGCAGAGGACACACAGCTGTGAAGAGCTGGAAATGGGGAGAAGGAGCAGGGAGAAGCGAGAGCTGGGGCTTGGGAGTCTGGTCCTGCCTGTACCTCTTACAGGCCTGGCATCACTAACCTCTGATGTGGCACCTCTCTTTCCCACCTGATGTGAGGGCACAAAACTGCCCAGAACAGACAGAACTACCAAGTGAAAATGCTTGCCTATCATGCCAGTGGCATAGTCCAGGCAAAGATTTTTTTTGTTCCAGTATGTCTTCCACGCTAGACTTAAATTCACCTTGTCAAAGAGCAGGCACCTGCCATTTCTTGAGAAAACATGTGGTCTCTGCATTGGTCCCCGGGGACCAGCAGAGACAAACAATGCAGCAGCTTGCTGGGGCACTCACTGTTAAGGGGATAAAACAGGGCGATGGAGACCTATTGATGCCAGATAGAAACAATAGAAACCAGCTGCTGTGGTGAGAAAGTGGCCATTTGCCGTGCCAGCTGCAGCCAGGGACGGTGGAGGGAAGGGATGAGAGATCACAGGTGGGTTGGGATGCTGCAGCCTCCAGCCCCACTGCAAAGTTTTGCTGCATTTCAGTTGTTACTAGAGGGGGAGAGAAATGAGGAAAGGAAAACAATTAATGATGTTGCTGGTCTTTCTTTTTATGTCCTGAAAGCTTTGCTAATATCAGTTTTACTTGCTCCAGACTTGAAACATCCCTGGGAAGCATCTGGAAGCTGGTACCCAATGTGTGTCGTCTTGAACATCCATTTTAGCTTTCTGTGCTGTCACTCTGTGAACTTTATGTCTGGAAATCCAATTTTCTCTCTAAATTTTACACTACTGTGAACTTTCTGTTCTTTGAGGGATTTGTTGTGGGTCTGACAGACCAAAAAGAGGGCAGATATTTCCTAGCCCATAGCTCTGTCTGGATTATAGCTTGATGACACTCTGAGAGGATCCATGTGCCTGGCTGACAGGTCTGTGGGCTCCCTGCTCTTGTCTGGCTTTTTGTATGATGCTGAATCCTCAGTCTTTATCACTAAGCAGAGCTTTCAAATCTACCAGTGGAATCCTTTTCATTTCATTTTGGTGCATTAGCACTACAGGTTATGTAGGATTGCATCTCTGTTGGAGAATGATGAAAGTCCAGGCTAGTGTGTATGGCAGAGTGCACTTTTCAGGCAGGGCTTGCCAAGCTGCCATGCAAATTCAGCTTTAGATAGAGGTCGATGAAATCTGCTGAACCCAGCTTTTCCCCAAAGCTTTACTTCATTAAGCTCATATTTGCTAACTAGATCCACTCCTAACATAGAACATCATGCTGTTCTTCAGCTGTTTATCCACAATAATTAGGTGTTGTAAAGGCTGGAGGATCGATAGGAAGCTCCATGCATTGTTATACACCACCAGCTCCTGTGATACTGTGATGAACTTTAAGTGAGTACAAGACTGATAGGCATGAAAATAAGAGAAAATTAAAGATTTCAAGGTTTGGTCATTTCAACAGGTGTTACTATATGAGATTTCCAGAAGACTATAAAAAGTGGGTAGTGGCCCATCCTGCTCATAGCTGCGTCCAATGTGTGTTTCCATGGAAGAAGGTGGAAATATGTCCCAGGAACCATGCTATATGTAAAATGATGGAGGTATAATTAGGAAAATTAACTACTGATCTGTTAGGTGACCAGCAAAAGCTCTGAAATATGGGGTTAAATACCGTATAACTGTTGCAGAGCACTGATCTCCTTCCAAATACTTTTGAAATATCATAGTGATCTAAGGATTCGGCTCAAAAGCCCAATTCTCTGTCATTACCATCCCTTCCATGAACTTGCAGAGTAAAATAAATGAAAGAAAAGGAATATATTGTGGATGGCTTATATTAGACATAGCTGGGGGAAAAATAATGGCAAAAACTTTCAGACACATCAGTATTTCTTTTGTTATGTTCTCCTGTTCTTTGATGAACAATTTACATAGTTGGGGGAAAACCTACAAATCCACAATACCAGCCCCTTGTAGTAACTGTCCTGTAAGGCTCATTGCTAGATAAGAGTATTGACTTCGTGGACAGGAGTCCTGAAACCCACTCTTGAAGCATGCGTGGGGCTGTTGGAAGGGTGTGAAGTAATCACAGCAGGTGTGTCATCCACCCAACCTGGTGGTAACAACTGGAAAAGCAAGCAGTGTAGCTGACAGGCTGGAGAAAATGACTTTTCGTTTGGACCTTTGTTGCTCCCCATACAGTGTCATAGGGAGAAATTAGTAGAACTCAAAATGATCTTACTGGTTATTTACATATTCATACACAGATTTCATAAAAGAGTTTCCTATCAGGCATATTTATAGGAACTGTGAATTTGAAGTGAATATTAAGAGGAAAACCAAAACCTTTAAATGCAATCCTTTACTGGCATCTGGCTTCTGAGAACCACTGTTATAGCTAAACTTAAAGTAAATAACTTGTGTTCCAGTGATAACTACTTGAATCTGCACAAACCAGCATATGAAATGGTTGCTCAAAATTGCTTATGAGCCATGTAAAATTTGGAACAAAAATTGTAGCAAAACTCCTCCAATATTTGTAGTAGCTGCAACAGAGAAACATATCAAATGTTGGTGTAAAATTATTTTTTTAAAAAATGTGGCATTGAAAAAAGAGAGGAAAACACCATGAGTCGTATTTTTTCCTATTTTTTAAGAAGAAATTAAAAATAAAGACACAAAAATTCATTAAATAAATTAGTAACTGTAAAGTACTTGCTCAGCTTTATTCAGTTCTCTACAGTACAAGAAGAAAGCAAGAGAATGTACTTGATTCTTCTACCAGTTTACTTCTTAAACAGATTTAGTCACGCACTGAATTCTTCCACTCGAGGAATAAAGGGAGAAAGGAAGAGAAATCTCTGGCTGTAACATTAGGTTTTCCAACTGATTTGTTCCCAATAAATGAGAAAAACACAGCAGATCGCATGTTGTGTCTACCAAAGAACATATACATGCATTTAAATCACTTACAGCTTACTCTTTTATGATGCAATTGTGAATTATGTTCTTTTTGCATTCGTAATTAGAGGGCAGAGCAGATGCAAAAGCTTGGTTTAAAGTGCTGTGTCCAGTAAAATAACCTAGACCACAGAGTGATTGTTCAGTACAACGGCAAAATATGCCATTATAATAGTGTTTCTTTTCCAGTTCGATATATTGAAGGGATGCAAGTCCTCAGCAAATGCTGTTCAGATTTTGAAGGTGCCTGAAACAGAGTGGTGCTGGACTTGGTTTTGTTTGTTTGTTTGTGAGGAAAAAAAAATGACACCAACACACCACACCTTATTCTGGTACAAAGCATCTGACAATTTAAATTTTTGAGAAGTTTTCTGTTTTTTCATAAGAAAGCTTTGTTTCCCTCAGCAGGACTTTTACTCACAATGGCACTTAGGCTACAAAATATTTTAAAATATTATCTATTAGGCTTTTCATTTTGAACTAAGGCTATAGAAGCACTCAGATTTTG
Organism: Coccyzus lansbergi; assembly: GCA_033558105.1. Classification (NCBI taxonomy): domain Eukaryota; kingdom Metazoa; phylum Chordata; class Aves; order Cuculiformes; family Coccyzidae; genus Coccyzus; species Coccyzus lansbergi. The sequence continues at coordinate 1,583,244 of JAUMJK010000574.1, read as the reverse complement.
ATCAAAGACAGCTGCCCCGTAATCTGCAGTTATGCTTGATTGAGATAGGCTCTGACAGCCAACATAACAATAGACAGACCATTCTTTAACATATTAACCCTTGTGACCTAATTAGCCATCCAAAAAATGCAAATAAGATCTTCAGCAACCTTTTTAACCATTTGCTTCTCAATGGCATTTGATTTTCCTTTTGCAATGTCGGTGTGCTTGTGTTAAAATTTTAAAGATGTTTAGCCTTGCCACAGAACAGATGCACACATTAAACACTTGCACGGCTCTAATTGAAAAACTCTGTCTTTAGCCACCAGTGCTCACAGCAACATTTGCAAGCTCAAGGTTGAAGATCTTGGCTAAACAGAATGTTAACCATCCTGACTACATTGTTTACACATTTACTGATGATCAGTAAATACAGCTGAAATTGTAAACAGAGGATGAGGAGTGGTAGTGAGGGAGCTGCAGGGAAAGAAGAGAGGGAGGAAAGGAAAATCTGAAATTACAGTGTCCTATTTACTTTTGAAAATAAATCTGTATTTCTCTGAGTAATTTAAAAAAATCTTAAAAGGCATAATTGACATTACACAACAGAATATGGAATAATGAGAGCAAATCCCTACCAGTGAACTGTTTATTTTAAGGTGCATTATGTTATTTCTATGTGTTAATTGTAGTATATCTTCAATATGTATCTTTTCCTGTTTTCCCCTTTGAAAGTAAAGTAATAAAATCAGCTGAAATTTGACCCTGTTCTGTTCTGGTCAAGGAGATTTAGATCGATATTTGCACAGGAAAGTTTGAATTCAGTTTACAGTAATCCCCATGTGGTTAATTATTACCCCTAAATTATACTAGTGAACTGCTCATTTGCAAATGCTGTTGTGCCCCTTCCCGTTATGTTTTGTGGTGACCCATGAAGTGAAAGCATGCATTGATTTGTTGATTGTCTAGCTTTTTTAATTTCTATACTTCTTTTTCTTTCTCTACCTCCACATGGTACCTCCCAACAGCACTTGGAGTATGCACATAGTTCTTTCTTGAGCTGGACAGGAAGTCCTCCATCCCAGTACATCTGCTACTTCTTACTCACATAAGCTCCTATATACTGAGTACCTATTTCTTTGGACTGTGTAAAGGAGTAGTATGACAATGAGGAGTTATGGGATAAGCACCTGATGTTTGCTCGGCATGTGTTAGCTTAAAATGCTCTGTTGCTGAAGTAAATTAAAAAAAAAACCACTGTAGTCTAAATTGTTAATGTAGCTGGGCTTTGGACTCTAAAAGACACGTCTTTGCTAAAATTTTGAGTGTATGGAAAGCATACATTAGTACAAGCACAAAGCAAGACAAAACTTCCACTGGCATTCACTGCAGAGACCAGCAGATGAAGTCTTGTAAGAAGTACGGGATAAATCAAAACATGATGAGCAACACCTCATGCATACAGCTTTCAAAAATTCTCTAGAAACTTGTCTCTTCATCTGCTTTTTTGGGGGGGTTGTTTGTTTTTTGGGTTTTTTTTGAGAAGGGGGGAGGGGTCTCACTTACTGATTTTTTTTTCCTGCCTAAGGATTTATTTTTTTCTTTCCATTTTATAAACCAGAGACTGAAATTTCTGATGCTATTTCATTATTCAAAAGTACTGGGATTTCAGTAAAAATCTACCCAAAAGTCGTCGTTTGTGACTGCAGTGTACCTGGGCTTTTTTGTGCTATGTGGGGATGCTCAGCAGGAACTGATCTGTCTCTTGCTGTCTGTAGGGCGTCTCTGCCTCCACACTGCTGCTGGTTTAAAACTAGCTTGGACCGTGGGCAGAACTCGCCGTCTTTGTTGTGACTGCATCACAGACACATATTGTGTTTCTTTGCCTAGAAGAACAGAAGACAAATGGGGATTTGCAGAAATCTGCATTAAGAGGTTTATTCACTGTAAGTGTTAATGATAACTGGAGAAAAATAACATGCCAGAGCGTGGTGGCAGCTTACACTGTCAGAGAACACATCTCATCGCATCTCTGACCAACACAGCTGTGCTGTCAGAGCAGGATGGAGTTGGCCTTTGCAGGAGAAGCAAATGAGAAAAGAAGGCAGCAACCATCAGCAAATGGTGCCAGAAATGCTGAGCTCTTGCCTGATCGTGACTGCAATGTTGACAACCTATGTCCCCCTAGCAAAGTTCTGCCCGCCCCTCGTTTGGAGGTCTGTCACAAGAACCTCTCATCCTCTGGATTTCATGGGAATTTCCAACAACCAAATAGTGCTGATACTGGATGCATGCACCTTGACTTGTGCAGTTTGTGAGTTTAATACAGTATTCCCTCCAGAGGGAAAACCTGTGATAAGATTGGGTGTGGTTTTATAGCTTTGCCAGTCTTAGAAGAGCCAAAATCTGCCATTACTGATAAGTCTGTTGCCATTTCTTTTCTTTTTTCTCTCTTTTTTTTAATAGGCTGAGTTGTATTTAAAGGAAAAGAAAATTAACTGCTGCAGCAGTGTACTGAGTCAACTCTCTTTCAAGTTTCTTTTGCAACTGAAAGCTCAGACTTAGCAATGTTTTACTTCTTAAGGTTCTATCAGTCACCACTGTTACTATCTCCATGTCATAGCCACAATTATACTAGAGACAACAGCAAAAGCAACAGAGGAAGCCCGAGCACAAGGGTTGTGCTTGAGGGAAAATACCCAGAGGAAAATGGTCCCTCATGATACAGTAAGTACTTATCTGAGGGTTGAAGGAGCAAGAAACGTTACTGTGCAGCTATAAATCTGTAAAAATTGAGTGCATCTTGAGTGGTGCTTTTGGAGGGTGAGAGCAGAGGGACAAGGCAGTAATGAAATGTAATGGGTCAACTTCTGCCTAAAGATACTGTTAGTGGCTGGTAGCACGTTCACTCAGGAGAGTGGACCCCTCTCCCTTCATGACTTTAGATAGTGTAAGAAACAAATGGAAACATTCTTGCTGCTCTGGTGTCTTGTAAAGAACACCAAGGTTTGAAGTCATCTCCATCACATGAAACTGTTTCTGCTGTTCATGCTTGGGAGGCAGGGATCTCCTTTGGGAGCTGGTCCAGCGCCCTGGAGCTCTGTAGAGTGCATGTGTCCTGTGGGGTGGGCCAGATTTTGCACACCTGGCAAGAGGCAATATCTTACAAGTGAAAGAGGAGTTGCTAACAATCCCCCCTGTTATGAGTTTGTGGGCCATAACAACATACCCATGGGTGCTGCTGCTGTTTGAAGGGGAAGTGAGATTTTGTGGAGAGCTGGCTGGTAGGATTTGGTGTCCAGCAGTGCAGGAACTGCTCCTTGTAACAAGTAAGGAAATGTCTTTTTGACTCTCTTCACATTGGGGAAAGCAAGCTGTGCCTCTGTCCCTTTGCTGGTGGGAGCTGGCTGGCAGCTGAGCCTTGGGACTGCAAGAGAGCAGGGAAACTGCTGATGCAGAGCAGCCCATGATCCCTTCACAGATGACAGAATGGCTTCACAGCACTGAGCATCAGGCATCTTGTTGACCTCTATTTCCACTGGTTATGTCTGTGGAGAGATATGGGTCGAATTTTTCTGCATTACAAACTTCTGAAGTGAATTTTAACCCTTATGGGAGAGTACTGTTCTGCTGTAATAACTCTGAATAAATAATCTACCTTTGTTTCTTTTATTTTTGTCCCTAGTTTTGAATTTTTAAATCTTCTTTTTTTTACCTCTGCTTTGTCCAGGAATAAATGCTTGTTTTGATATTCTGTTCCTTCTGGCTTGCCTGACATTGTATGGCTCAATCCTAGATGGTCTTGAAGTGGGGTCATGGATCACCAAAAGGCAGGCGGGCATCTAATCCCAAAATGTGGTGATGAGGTCCAGAGGAGATGGAAACATGAAGCAAGGGCACAGGAATTGGAGCTGCCCAATGGAAGAAGGCTCTCAGCTTTTAAGCAATAGCTCTTTCTATTTTTAAATATTAGTATCAGTGGTATATCTATGATTCACTGAAATTTACTCACTTAATTGAGCGCACAGCCACAAATATGTTTCCCTGAAGTGCTTACCTGCACTACTGATGTTTCTGGACTTCAGTGGTGTTTGTGTAAATTCTTGCCCATGATCTGGCAGCTGTACACTTAATGTGCAACTGAGCTGCTAGTGAAAGGTTCAGTTGTTCTCAGCAACTTTGCGAACAAAGTCAGGCTCACCTTTTACCAGTGAGTTGTGATCTGGGAGGAACGTTGTATGTTCACAGTGCACCTACAGTGACAACTGCGAATTGTCACAAGCACTTTTAGCCAAAACTTTTATGCTGTGGAAAAGAAAGGAAGCTGGCAGCCCGCGTGATACAGAGCAAGAGTCAAACAGCTGGGTAATCACGGGAGGTATTCTTCACATTTACAGCTGTTTCTGATATGACTTTGATTAAAGCCAAGTGTGTTGGATTTGGATAGGGAAATGTTTATTCATTTGTCCTCTCCTATTAAGTAGAATTAACACATTGCAAAAGCTGCAGAACCAAATATACAATAGGGTAATATGCACCTGATTTTATTAGTAAAACCTTTCTTTACAGTCACAGAAAAGTGCTGCTGGCCTGTAATGACACAGATACTTTTTAAACCCATTTTATTTGAACACAGCTATATAATAGTCGGTTCCCCTTAATTTTCCATTTCATTGTCGCTGTTTGACGATTGCTGTTATGTTAGATATTTTCATTGACTTGACATTTCTCACAACAACCAGAACAGAACTGATTTGTTTAAACTGTAGGAGGTACTGTGAATTAATAACTCACTTCTATTATTGTGTTCCTGCTAAGTGGAAAGACAAGCCATCTTTTTTATGAGTAACAGTTTTACCTTAGAATATTTCAGAGTGAGCAAGGACAGCCCTGGACACCTACAGTGTCTCAATCAGAGGGTGACAGACATTGCAATAGCATACACCCTGTCTTCAGTATGCTGCTGTCAGTCACCAGTGACTGAAGCTGTTCGTGGTCCATAATAATACACAGCTGCTGTGCAGGAGAAATATTACCGCTAAACAAACACAGTACAATGCTAATTATTCAATTGGGTTTAGACATTCTTAAAATTCTGATAAATTTCTTTTAAAAAAGAGAGATTACTCTTCTTTCCACTATGTTAAAGTGATTTCATGGGTTGTTTGTTTAACCCTCTTGCATGCAAATAGTCTCTTTTGGACTTTTCCAGGACTATTTGAAAGACTGAAGATAGCAGCATGGTGGCTTTCTGTACTGTGTTTGTTATTAGCAATTTGGAAACACACCGGAAAATTGAGGGTTTCATTTCTCACTATCAGGTCCACTGTAAACTTTAAAAAGTTGAGAGCAGGGATATGTTGTGTATAATAACCTAGTTAAGTGAGGAGTAGTTTTCAATCAAAGTATCAGTTTGTTCACTGGGCAAACATTAGGGATATAAAACAGTAGAGGCAATTGCTTCAGGAAAAAAATTCTGGAAATAAAAGGGCCTGTCATTTTGTCTACCATCTTAAAAACAGAAATATTGTGGAGTCCCCCAACTACATACTATGAATGAAGGGCTTGTTGGAGTCCCCAGTGAAGATTTTGTGTTTGATTTCAGAAGGAGCGGAATGGGGTCTATGCAATTAATAAGGAGTTATATCCCTGCTAGAAAAAGTAGCTCAGAACTAAAGATTGCCTTCTTTTTGAATGAACTCCTAGCCTTTTGAGGTCCATGGCAATTTTGCCGCTATCTTCTGTGTGACTGGGATTTAACCACTAATATTTTTTAACTTACCTTCTCTTTAAAAAAAAAATTGAATAGGAAAAACCTTTCCTTCCCCCCCCCCTTTTCATATACTCATGCAATATGCCCACTTGCACATCAAGTGTTTTGGGTAACTCTTATTTCTTGCCTTTGGGCTTGATTTCAAAATATTCAAATATATTTGGCTTTTGTAACTTTCACTAATTAAACCATCTAAAGCAGATGGAATTACAGAAATTACAGGGTTTAAAATATCATCCTAATTGGTTTACGATCTATGTGACACTACAGTGCCATTCAGACTGTGTAATGTATAAGGACTTCACAAAAGAGAAATCTTGCCAATTAATTTTCTTAAACTTCATTATCTGCAATTTTCCCTTCCTTATAATTCCTCTTCTGTTAAGGTTTTCCTAGTGTCCTTGTTGCTGTAGGAAGGCAGAAAGCATCCCATGGTCTTATTGGGACTTCTCCTGTTAGCTGAAAAAATAAAAAAAAATATTTTTCATATGCAACAGAATAGAACAAGTGAATAATAGACTAAGTGAACTTAAGAGGAACCAGCAGCTAAATGCTGTGGAGTCGTTGAAAAAGCCTAATGCATATTAGATATGTAAAGTAGTCATTGTGCACTCTGACACCTTTTCAAATTACAGGGATTTGAGAATGGATAGAGAAAGGTCCTGCTTTTTGAGAATGTAATCAGACGAAGTTGTAACAATATCGTGCTTCTCTTTCACAGAAGGAAAAAAAATCCTTCTGTTTCTTTAAAGTATCTCATTTTGCCATTTAGACATGATTTTTAAACTCACGATTCCCTTTTGTTGCCATGGTAACAGGTTTTGGCCCTCATGGTGATAGAAAAGTATCTCAGTTCTTGTTCCCTTTTGAACGCATATGTTTCTGTGTATAGCTGTAGAGGCAGAGGGAAGGAAGGTGTGAGGAGATCGCACCTTTCAGAGCAAGGTAACTCCCTCTGCCAAACTAAGGCTTCGATTGAGGAAATAGCCTGCAGCATGGACAGATTTATCCCTCCTGATCCCTGTGTGGACTCATTCTGACTCCTGCTCTAATGATGTCAGATAGGTTTACTCCCCCTCGGCTTCATTCCCCCGGTACCCTTTCTTTCCTAGGTGACTTTTTATATATGAGGCAAGTATTTGAATGAAATCTGGTTTTAGGGGATTCCTACAGAGCTGGCTGCTAGCATCTTCCAGCATTGCAGGGGTCAATTAAGAGAACCAATCATCTGGTTTTAAAGCTTCAATAAAAAAACCCCAAACTGAATAGAATAGAAAAGCAAGAAGGAAGGAAGGAAAAAAGAAAAAGTGGACAAAAAGTAATGTTAAATAGCATGGAGCATGACTAATGGCACAAGCATGTTAAAATCATTGGGAAAATGTCCTTGGAAGACAAATGAATTTTCAGCAGAATAATTAACTTAATTAACAAATTTGCATGCATATTCATCAGGCTATTGAAGTCTTTCCAGCACAGCTTGATGAGCATTGGTGTAATAATTGTCTCATTTACATTCTGCAATCTACTACAATTTGGGGCATGCAAAAAAAGCCGACCTCTTCCCTTTGACTTTCTTTAGGACCCTGACCCTCTTAATAAACGCATGAAAACAACATGTAGTGTCCATTGCTTAGCCCTGTATTCCACCCTTTATCAAAAAAACCTGTTCCTGCTCTGCCATGCTTTCCTCCCTTTCATTCACTCTTCATTTGCTTGCTTTTCTTTCTTTTTTTTTTCTTTCTTTTTTTCTTTTGGCCCAGGTTCTCTGTTTTGCCTCTGCTTGCTCTCCTGGGTAAATCCTGGCACCAGTTCTGACTTCAAATCTCCTGGGCCGCCAGACTGCATCATGTAAAAATTGCCATTTTCCTCTATCTCTGCAGGGCAATCTTTAAAGGCAGTAAGGTGTGACGCTCCAGACTGGCAGCTTGGCAAGAAAGAGCCCATGGATACCAGCACACAGGAATCTGGAGGGTTCACTCTGACAGGCAGTCAGTACTGGGAACAAAAGGAATTAAAAAAAAAAAACGCAGCAAATATATTTTTACATATTGCAGGCATATGGTCACAAGACTAGCAGAAATATATTTAATTACTGATTCTGTGTGTTAAGCAGAAATAATGTACCAACAGCAGTACCTTATATTTTTTTCCCCTTAAATTAAAACAAAGTAGATGAAGGGAGGCCTCTAGAATATAGTTGGTTAATGGTGTTGATTTGAGCTCCATTTATACCTTTTCCCTCAGTTTCACAATCTTTAGCAAATAGAATTTGATTGCTTGATTTTAGAGTGGTGTGATTATCTCAGCATTATTTCAACATTTTAGGTGTGGATGAGCATTTTTAAAAGCAACTAGGCCATTTACCAGCCTTTTTGTTGTCTTGCTTTAAATCAAACACTTCAACCATGCAGTGTAGAGTCCCTACACTCTTTCCACCTAATATTAGCAGCAAATATTAAGTGCAAACAGGAACTGTGTTATAACTGAGTTGACTTGTGAATAGTGATGTCCGAATGTTTTATGCTAAATGACAAAGTAAGTCTTATTGTGTTACATGTGTTTCAGGTGGCATAACAATGCTGTACAAGTTATTTTCCTCAGAACCAGCATCAAAAATATGCTTCCTGACTGCTAGTTGAAAGTTTTGTTGATAAAAAAATGGATGGTCTAAACCATGATGGATATGGTTGGACTAGAAGATCCGATGGGTCCCTTCCAACCTGGTTGTTCTGTGATTCTGTGATTCTGGAAGGTAGAGACATCAGTACAGAGTTGCAATGTGAAACTACCAAAGTTGTTATCCACTGTATGCCTTCTCATCACTTCTGAGATGCCCACATGCCTAGAAGTGTTCTCACACCTTGCCCCACACCTCCAGGCAAGGCAATATTGTTTTCCAGCTTATTTCAGTTAATAAGGATCCAGAAACCTTCCTATTTCACTATGTGTTTCTTCAGTGGCTGCAGCTAGAAGGTATGTTGTGAGAATCCCTCACTAACATCAGCAGGACTGGACCTTTCAGGATGTATTGTTGTAGCTATTTGTTCTGCTTCTGGATTTCATGCAGCAAAACAGATTCTGCACCCAGGGCAACCAAATATAATTCCCTTGTCAGTCTAATGGGATTTAAACCCATCATTACCCAAGCAAGTTCTCTAACCAATGGGCTGTAGGCTGTTCCAGCAGGAGAAGAGGACATCTCTGCAATGCTACTACTGGAGTATACTTAAATACCTGAAGTGTATCTATATCAAAGCAGTAAAGTTGTCTAGGTAAGACCTCTTTCAAGAGTGTAAGATGCACTGCCTCGTTGATGCATCTGAATTCCTCCATCAAAGTATAACAAAAATAAGTGAGAAAACATTTAAAATTAAGATTTCTTGATTTCCTACAATATTTATGGTCACTTCAAGTCTCTAAAATAGATAACACTTGACACCAGGGAGACACTAAAAGTTACAGCTTGGTATTTTTTAGCTTATACAAAAAAGGTTAACCTCTTTTTTTACCTCTGAACAGTGCAGCATATTCTCACCAAATTTAGGATCTTCCTTTACAAGAATTGGATGAATTTCCAAAGACTTTTGTATAAAGCCACTGATTAACTTACCAGTTAAAAACTAAGTTATTTACACATTTTCACTCCTGTGTCAGTCTTTCCTTTGTCTGTAATGGTCAAACAGCGTAATAACAGTCAATAAAACTTTTCTTATAAAGCTAAACTTTAAATGAGCTTTAAACTAGGTGTGAAGGGGGAGGGGATTGAGTCCAGGCTAGACAACTGAGTGCCTGGAAGTGGGCCACTGGAGTTTAGGAGGGGGCGTGCTGGTGAGGACCACCAGCGCGTCACCACACAGGAAGTGGGGAAGAATGCAGTCTCGCTCAACAAGGGAGATATAGATATTCTGGCATCAACTACTCCAGTTAATAGGCAATTGGGAACAAGCACTGTCCCCTCTAGGAGGGCTGAAGGCTCTGCTACTCAGCTGAAGTGCATTTACACCAGTGCACGCAGCTTGGGGAATAAGTTGGAAGAGCTGGAAGCCGTTGTAGGGCAAGGTGCCTATGATGTCATTGCCATCATGGAAACGTGGTGGGATGACTCTTATAACTGGAGTTCAGGTATGGTGGGGTATAAACTCTTCAGGAGGGATAGAAAGGGTAGGAGAAGGGGTGGAGTAAGGGAGGACTTGGACACCTCTGAGATGGACTGTGGCGATGAGGAGATTGAGTGCCTGTGGGTTAAGATCAAGGGAGCCCATAAGAAGGGAGATTTTGTGATGGGAGTCTGTTACAGGCCACCCAGCCAAGGAGAAGCAGCTGATGAGCTCTTCTTTAAACAGCTGGGGTCAGTCTCCAAGTCAGTGCCTCTTGTCCTTGTGGGAGACTTCAATCTCCCTGATATCTGCTGGAAGTACAACACAGCAGAAAGGAAGCAGTCTAGGAGGTTCCTGGAGTGCATGGAAGATAACTTCCTTGCACAGCTGGTTAATGAACCTACGAGGGAAGGTGCCCTCCTGGACTTGCTGTTTGTCAACAGAGAGGGGCTTGTGGGGGATGTGAGAGTAGGGGGTCGCCTAGGTCTTAGTGATCATGAGATGATAGGGTTTTCTGTCCTAGGTGAAGTGAAGAGGGTGCTAAGCAGGATGGTAGCACTAAATTTTCAGAGGGCAGACTTTGAACTGTTTAGAAGGCTGGTTGGCAAAGTCTCCTGGGACACAGCACTTGAGGGCAAGGGAGCCCATGAGGGCTGGGAGCACTTCAAAAAGGAGATCCTGGCAGCTCAGGAGAAAGCCATCCCTGTGTTCTGGAAAAAAGACCGGCAGGGGAAAAAACCAGCTTGGTTGAGTAGGGAAATCTTAAGTGAAATTAGGAAAAAACAGAATATTTATAAGCTCTGGAAGGGGGGACAGGCCTCTTGGAGGGACTACAGGAGGGAAGCGAGGCTATGTAGGGAAAAAATCAGAGGGGCTAAGGCTGAGCTAGAGATCAGATTAGCTAAGTCTGTAAAGGACAATAAAAAATCTTTCTATAAGTATATAAACAGTAAAAGGAGGACAAGGGAGACCATACAGTCCCTTTTGGACTCAGAGGGAACAGCAGTGACAGGGGACGAGGAGAAGGCTGAGGTACTTAATGCCTTCTTTGCCTCAGTCTTTAATTGTAAAGAAAGCTGTTCCCTCTGTGTAGACATCCGGGAAACAGAGGAGCAATATGAGGCTTCCATAGTCCAAGAGGAGGTGGTCAGAGCCCTGCTTGGCCAACTGGACACCCACAAGTCTATGGGGCCAGATAGGATACATCCTAGGGTATTGAGGGAGCTGGCGGATGTATTGGCCAAACCCCTTTCCATCATCTTCCAACAGTCCTGGAAGACTGGGGAGGTACCTCTGGACTGGAGGCCGGTTGATGTAGTTCCCATTTACAAGAATGGTAGCAGGGAGGATCCCGGGAACTACAGGCCAGTCAGTCTGACCTCAGTGCCAGGGAAAGTCATGGAACAGGTGATCTTGAGTGCTATCATGAAGCATATGCAAGAGAACCAGGTGATCAGGTCCAGTCAACATGGGTTTACCAGAGGCAGGTCCTGCCAAACCAACCTGATCGCCTTCTATGACAAAGTCACTCGGCTGCTGGATGAGGGAAAGGCTGTAGATGTGGTCTTTCTGGACTTCAGCAAAGCCTTTGACACAGTTTCTCACAGCATTCTGCTGCGGAAACTGTCAGCCTCTGGCCTGGACAGACGCACACTCTCCTGGGTAGGAAACTGGCTGGATGGCCAGGCCCAGAGAGTGGTGGTAAATGGTGTTAAGTCCAGCTGGAGGCCAGTGACAAGTGGTGTCCCCCAGGGCTCAGTGGTAGGTCCAGTCCTGTTCAATGTCTTCATCAATGACCTGGATGAGGGCATTGAGGGTACCCTTAGCAAGTTTGCAGATGACACAAAGCTGTGTGCAAGTGTCGATCTGCTGGAGGGTTGGGAGGCTCTGCAAAGGGACCTAAACAGACTGGACAGCTGGGCAGTGTCCAACGGCATGAGGTTTAACACGTCCAAATGCCGGGTCCTGCACTTGGGGCACAACAACCCTATGCAGAGCTACAGACTGGGAGAAGCCTGGCTGGAAGACTGTCTGGAGGAGAGGGACCTGGGGGTGTTGGTCGACAGCCGACTGAACATGAACCAGCAGTGTGCCCAGGTGGCCAAGAAGACCAGTGGCATCCTGGCTTGGGTCAGAAACGGTGTGACCAGCAGGTCCAGGGCGGTTATTCTCCCTCTGTACTCAGCACTGGTGAGGCCGCTCCTTGAATACTGTGTTCATTTCTGGGCCCCTCAGCACAAGAAGGATGTTGAGGCTCTGGAGCAAGTCCAGAGAAGAGCGACAAAGCTGGTGAAGGGGCTGGAGAACAGACCCTATGAGGAGCGGCTGAGAGAGCTGGAGTTGTTTAGCCTGGAGAAGAGGAGGCTGAGAGGAGACCTCATTACTCTCTACAAGTTCCTGAAAGGAGGTTGTGGAGAGGAGGGAGCTGGCCTCTTCTCCCAAGTGAGAGGGGACAGGACAAGAGGGAATGGCCTCAAGCTCCACCAGGGGAGATTTAGGCTGGAGATTAGGAAGAGGTTTTTCACGCAGAGGGTCATTGGGCATTGGAATAGGCTGCCCAGGGAGGTGGTTGATTCACCTTCCCTGGAGGTGTTTAAGGCACGGGTAGATGAGGTCTTGAGGGACTTGGTTTAGTGTTAGATAGGAATGGTTGGACTTGATGATCCGATGGGTCCCTTCCAACCAGGTTGTTCTGTGATTCTGTGATTCTGTGATTCTAATTCAGATCTTGTATTGAGGCTGTGTTTGAAGAAATGAGGTTGCAATTAAGCAAAGTTATTAACATTTATTTTTTCTAATTGTGATGATCATTGTTGGTTACAGGCGCACCTTGGTCAACAGTTTTTATAACTCTTAAAAAGAGCCTACACAATATGACTAATTCTGCCAAGAACCACATTTCCACTTATGTTAATTTGCTTGCAACAGCTCTGCTGATTTTTGTGACTTCAAGACAACTGCACGTCATGAGATAATTGCTTTGTCTATTTCTCACTGTCCTTTAAGATTATATTGCTACATGGAGATTTGAAGGCTTTCGCAACACTACTGCTTTTGCAGTCCTGCGAACTGAGGCATTGGCACCAGAGAGGACAGAGGAAGGATCAGAGTAGAAAAATTTAAAGGACAGAGACACTGCTAGATACATATTGGTCTGGATTTTTAAGGTGTTGAAACAATCCTGTATCAGTTCTGTGATCATGAAGAGAAAAAAAATTCAATTTTTTCTCCTTGATGAAATAATTTAATCTAAATTACAAGAAGATGGAAATTTTGTGTTAAGGTGGGTTTGTTTTTTAAGTGCTCTAACTTGAATTCTTATTTTGTTAACTTAACTGTGTATTTGTAGCACATGGCTTAAGGATAAATGCAACACATTTAAGTATTTTATTTATTAGGAATTTTACTTTCTTGCAATAATCGAAAGTTTCAATGACTAGGGTGAAAAAAACCACTGGCCAATTGTTTATTGTTGTACAAAATTTGCCATTTTTATTTTAGGACTCTGTAACACTTCTCAAAACATATATATATATATAAAAATTAGGTTACTTTTAAGTCAAAATCTCAGTTAAAAGAACATTTAAAACATTTTGTATTCAAATTTTAAAATAAACATTTCAACTGATCAGAAGAAAACCCCAACTTCTGCCAGTTGAGACTGTTCATGGATTTCAATGTGGCCCCTGGTTCTGTGTTTTTTTTCCATAACTCCCAGGCTGTGGGTTTGATGTATTTTCTGTTCAGAGAAATAAAATTCCTGGCTCTGAAGGTGGCAGAGCTGCCCAGTGCAAGAGGGGAAGGAAACCCTGGGACTGGGCTAAAGAATTTCTCCTCTCCTTGTCCAAGCAGCACACTACAAATTCAAAGCTCCAGCTTGTCTTATCCTTACCTGTCCAAGAGAAAAAGAGTGCTGCTTGTTTTATAACCTAGTGGGTAAAACCCACCAACATCTACCACCGTGGAGGCTGCAAAGTACAATCAACTGCGAGCCCAAGATACGCAGCATTACCACCCACCTTGTCTTAGGCTGGGCAGGCGTAAGAGGTCAGAGAGGGTAAAGAGAAAGAACTAGAAAAGCTGCCAAGAGAAACTCAAAGCAGAGCAGAGACCTTCATGTCTTGGATGCTCTGCTCATTTTCCATGTACTGGTGTCCACAGGAGACTTTGGGGCAACATGGCAGAAAATAGGGCTGGTGTTCAAACTGTATGGGTCTGAAAGAAGAGTTTTGCCCATCACCCCTTCAAAATGTTGATTCCTTTGCTGCCCAAAGGATTTTACTTTTATTTTCTATCTAATTAAATATTTCACTCAATCACAAGTAATGGCTTAATCTTTCTATTCACTTTTAAGGATTTCATTTGTCCATTACACCATGTTTTGTAGAATAACTTTCAAGTTTTCTTAAATCTGTTTATTAGGAAGCCTCAAGAGAGACTAGTAGAGATCATTCCTTCTAAGTTTGGATAAGGGAAGAAAAAGAGGCGTCTTTTTATCCTCTGTGTGGTGTCAGTTGAAGCTTTATTTTGTATGCACAATTTCCTTTCTATTAAAAAAAGAATTGCTTAACAACCAACATGTAGTTTATAATAGGGAGGAAATTTTGTGTACTGTAAATGTGTGATAGGCCGTTTGGATACAGGTTGCTCTTCATAAGTGAATCAGAAGTTGTAATGAACACAGTCCTTGTATTTGTGGGGTGTTGCAGTTACTATAACACACCTGGAATATGAGAGGGACTGTGAGTATGGGTATTCAATATCACTATTGTTATGGGTATTTTTAGTATTGCCCATTTTAGAAAGAGGATATAAGTTTGAACAGCGCTAGGAGACTTGCTATAGGTCTTCTTATTTATCTGACTTCTACTAAAATAGTGCTGACAGCTTCTCTGGTTTGCATCTGTGATTGGTTGGTGCCATGAACTGTGATTCCTTGTGTCTTTTTGAGCAGCTAGCATACACTGCTTACCAGTAGCTAGGACGTAGTCTTCGAAAACACACTGTAATTCATCATTTAAGTTGCTGCTTTTCACACTGTCTTTCAGTGGTTTTAACTGGATATGTCCTGTCTACTTAATAGCTGCTGGCATGGTGTTGAGTATTTTGACAGCTGGAACAGGTTTATACTTTTTATCATGTCCTTACTTGAGAGTAAGATTGAGTGTCTGGTACCAAAACCCACTCATCTGATGCAGATTAGCTAAATGTTCCTTGGTCTGCTTAATAGTATTTTGAGCGTCCTGTGTGATTATTAGGAAGTTTTAATACATAAAGAATATCAACTCTGATGTAATGAGAAAACAGATTTTAAATGTCATGGCTGCAGCCTTCCTTCAGGTCTGCAACTCAAGGCCCATTTCTCAATCAATTTAAAGAACATTTACCTAGGGTTTGGCCGGGAAGTGTGAATTTGAAGTGGCAACATCTTAACCGTTGGCTGCATCTTACTGCAATTGGCTTCTGACTGCTGTCAAACCTTTGGAGGTATGATCATCTCACCTTGCAGGAACATGTAAGGGTCAGTTTGAGGACTGGGCCTTTTGCTACAAGAAGGAGAAAGATTTGGAGTAGAGTCTGAGAGCATAATTTGGGACAGGGCACGAGGTGCTTGAAAAAAGAGGCCATTGACCTTAGGCTTTTTGTAGCCTTTCATTGAAGGAAGAGCTCTGGCTTTCTTTAAAGCAGTGACTGGAATTTTTGCATACCTTTTACTTCTACTGATTTACCAAGAGGTGTGGAGCTTCATTCTCTGTTGAGAGTCTTCGATTAAATCTCAAAATTTCAGATCAGATGCCACTTTCACATTGGTTATGGTTCTAGTAATAAATTAACATGACTATTCCCTAGCCCCACGGCCATCTGGCACATCCACATTATTAATATTTGAACCATGTTGAGGAATGGTTTGGGAGTGCTGGTTGGCCCATGCTAAAACAGGGCTGCAGAATGTTCTGAGAAATACACAGTCAGCTTTCAGTGGCAGGGAACGTTCCTTTGCATTGTTTTATTTAGTAAGATAATAAGAAGCACCTTAATTGTTTGTTTCATGAATTGAATAATGAAAATAGAAGGTGGTAGCCAGTGAATGAATAGTAGAAGCAGAGCTTTGGTGTTGCAAACAGGCAGTCAAAATTGTGCTTCCTGTGCCAGTAAGGAAATCATGTGGGAGCCTGGTAGATTTAACGGCCTACACTCTCCACTGGTGTAAATGTACCGATGATTTAACGTTTATTTATTGTCAGCAAGAAACCAGAACACCAAGCCCCTTCCAGAGCATCATATTTCTACTTAGTGTGAAAATAAAAGCCTCTGGCAATATTAGAGCGTGTTTTCAGGTTACAAGAAAATGGGTACTTCAGAAGATGCCTGACTTGCTCTAGAGCAAGTAAAGTAGGAGGCAGCTTCTCAAACTTCTTGGTAGGATTTTTTTTGACACCATACTTCGTGCATTCTTGTCATGCATTGCCAACATGCCATATGCTTACAACACATGGTAAAAGCATGGGTAAGAAAATGTGATTGTGACATGTAAAAAAAACTCTGGATCCGTAATACTTTTGAGCTAAAATATATTTCTGCATTTGTTATATAAGTTCAGACGATTTTTTTTTTTTCATCGAGCACTTTGGATGTATATCATTGGAAAAGATAGAGTAATTTCTACTTACAGGACTCCATACAAAAAGAACAAAGACTGTATCAATTGGTTAACAGCCAACATTTCAAGGCTCTAGTCCATAGTTTGCCAGTGATTCTCAGAAATAAAAGTTAGTCACTTGAGTGTCCTGTGTCAGTTTACTAGTCTGCAAAAGCAGATTTCACTAACTGTAAACTGTTTGAAAATTGCATGTGCATACGAAAGAACTATGTTGCATTTATGATTTAATTGTGTAATGCCCATTTTATGTCACCTGGTTCTCTGTATATAAAGAGTGGCAGCTCCTATCTCAAAGAGCTTATATCATGAAGAGATAAGATAGGAAATGAGTGGGAGAGAAAAGGAGCTAATGAGAGGTGAAAAAGATTTGCCTAAGATCAGTCACACAACAGCTCATGACAGATTTGGAATAAAGTCCATGCTTCCTGCATTCCCAACCAGTTTCAGACTCACTAAATCTTGCTGTCTTCGTCTATACTGTTATTCAGTCTCACAAGAGAGCCAGGGATCCTAGCAGGCTCCTCTTCAGCAGTTGTCACAGGAGTTTGTTTCTAAAAGCATGCCATTGATGACCTCAACTGCATTCGAGAGAAGGAGGCAGTAGAAGAATGCATGAGAAATTTTAGTTAGGGAGCTTTAGCCACTGACACAGTTAGGAAGATGGTCTGCATGCGCTCCCTGTGTGGTTGTGGTTGAACAGGGAGAGAGGCTCTTTCATAGGTATAATAAGGGAAAGAACATAGCTAAGGTCCCTGAGTCAGACCAGTCTTAGGTGTTTCAGAAATGTATCAGAAATGGTGTGACCAGCAGGTCCAGGGAGGTGATTCTCCCTCTGTATTCAGCACTGGTGAGACCGCTCCTTGAATATTGTGTCCAGTTCTGGGCCCCTCACCACAAGAAGGATGTTGAGGCTCTGGAGCAAGTCCAGAGAAGAGCAACAAGGCTGGTGAAGGGGCTGGAGAACAGACCCTATGAGGAGCGGCTGAGAGAGCTGGGGTTGTTTAGCCTGGAGAAGAGGAGGCTGAGAGGAGACCTCATTACTCTCTACCTGAAAGGAGGTTGTAGAGAGGAGGGAGCTGGGCTCTTCTCCCAAGTGACAGGGGACAGGACGAGAGGGAATGGCCTCAAGCTCCGCCAGGGGAGATTTAGGCTGGAGATTAGGAGGAGGCTTTTCACACAGAGGGTCATTGGGCATTGGAATAGGCTGCCGAGGGAGGTGGTTGATTCACCTTCCCTGGAGGTGTTTAAGGCACGGGTGGATGAGGTCTTGAGGGACTTGGTTTAGTGTTAGATAGGAATGGTTGGACTAGAAGATCCGATGGGTCCGTTCCAACCTGGTTGTTCTGTGATTCTGTGATTCTGTGATTCTGTTTACATATTTATGTGTGGACATTGAGGCTTGGAAATTATTTGATATAGTTGACTGAAGAACATTATATAACTTATTCCCACTAAGACATTAGAATGAAGGCAAAGTTGTTTGCCATCATCCTGTATGAAAATTTCTCGGAAATGATTCACATGGTACAGCGATACAACTTTTATCACAGACATCCAAGCAGAAGACACTGCAAAGCCAATGTTAATAGATTCCTTGTCTCTCTCTTTGCCTTCCTTCTCTCAGCAGGGTACCGGGCTCTTCACAGACTCAGAAAAGAAAAAAAGGAAGGCTACATTTCATTTATCATCCCTTCAAACTTTAAAACCCAAGAGGTCTCTCAGATAAGACTCATTTGATTTAATTCATTCATCTAACAATAGAAAACAGAGCCAAGGCTAACTTACATTTTTGTTCATTTACCATGCCCCCAGAGGTTTCATACTGATACCTTGTTGGCAATGATGGTGAAATACTCCAGACTTTAAACCTATAAAGATTTCAGCTTTCATGCTGACAGAAGTGCAGATATGAAAAACCACGGAACTGATGTCTTCACTTCCCTATCTGCATTTCTGGGGCTTAATAAATTTACTCATGTGAGGCTTCAGGGCTTGCTTAAATATACTGTGCTGAAAGTATTAAATATATTAGTGGGCTTCTCCCAACTGATGAAAAGAAGGTTGTGAACAACTTGTGCTGCTCATGGCCAGAACACGTGATGCTTTTGTCAGGAAGGGAACTCCCCATCCTCCTTTGAAATGTGGAATAATGCAACCCACAATGAAGAAAATAATTTTGGGTATGTTGATCCCAGCTCCAGGTTCTCCCTGCAGGGTGCTTTCCAAAAACAGCAAAGGGTGCACTTTTGTCCCATGAGAACATGAGTTTTCTCCCTGCAGTATCTCCCTATGTAGGTATTAGCAAAACTTAAGGCAGAATAAACTCAACCAGCAGATATATAAAGTTAACAGGCAAAACCATTGATTACCTTTCACTACACATGGCCTTGCATTTGGTGAGTCACTGCTCTAGGATAGTGTTGGCTGAAGTGAGGATTAAGAAGATGCATGAGTTACAAATATTTGTAGAATTTTCTTGGAAATGTTTCATATAAGTTCATTTTTCACTATTGACTTGTAATATTTCTGCTTGGCATCTATATATGTTGGCTAGTCCTTACTTAG
Source organism: Coccyzus lansbergi (assembly GCA_033558105.1). Taxonomy (NCBI): domain Eukaryota; kingdom Metazoa; phylum Chordata; class Aves; order Cuculiformes; family Coccyzidae; genus Coccyzus; species Coccyzus lansbergi. The sequence goes on along the minus strand of JAUMJK010000574.1, from coordinate 1,564,169 downwards.
TAATATTTCTGTCACTTTTGACCAAGCACAAGGTACATGTACAATTTGGTCTCATATTCAGGAAACCACCAGTAAGGCACAACACTGGACCACACTTAAACAACAGAGGCATTGTGTGGATGCTAGGCATGCCCCATGTCAAGTGTAAAAAGCAAATCTATTCTCAGTTCTTCCCCTCTTTTATTCAAGGCACTCAGTTATTATCCTTTTATATCTAAAGAAATCATTTACATCTACAGAAAGGAGACTGTAGTAAAAGCTCTGTGTTTAGAATCCCAGGTAGCTCTTACAAGACTAAACCTCATTTAAGCAGAGCTAACAACATGGTATTGGTGAAAAACTTAAGGAGAGACTGAGAACTCAACGAGTCCTAAAGCTGATCAACCTTACTGTATTATTGACACTTTTGATAGAGTAAGTGCTGGGAGGAAAGCTGATAAGAAGCTGAAAGGAAAGGGATAGAACTCCAGGGCTTGATCTCATCTGTTTTTGTTTTGTGGTCAACACCCTCGGTCCTGTGGTGTGCCTGTCTCCATGGGCAAAGAAGTCCTGTGTCCTCACCAAGCCCTTGGGCTTTGGAGTTATAGGGAATGTTTACCCAAGATTTCCAGAAGAGTGAGTCTTGGAAAAGTTATCTAGCATGAAAGCCTTAGATAGAAGACGGTAAACTTTTTTGGTGATGGTGACTTTTTTGTGTGTGTTGGTTTGTTTGGTTTTTTTTATGTTGTGTTGTTCTTCTATCCTTTTAAGCAACTGAAAATCTACTATTATGATACTAGTCAGCAAGCAAATTTAAAAATAAATGAGCTATTTGGGGCACTATTATGTTCGAAAAAAGTGGGCAGGTAGTTCCTGACTAAATTAGAGATGGACTTAGTCTGAATCTGAAATCTTAACAAAGGAATTTAGAGATTGTTTAGATCCTGAATAGAAAGGCGAAAATCAATGTCTAGGCTCCAGCACTGGCTTTAGGACCAGTCCTCCACACATAGGTGTTGTCCTAGTATTCTTCCTAGCCTCAAGCTGAAGAAGCAGGGTGTTAAAACCCGAAAGGGGACAGCAAGCCTCTCCATCCTGTAGGAGAGCAGGGGTAGCCTGCACCCATTTGTGACAGAGCTTCCTAAGATTAAATTCCCCAGACAGCCATGGAAGTGCTTATAATGAGAATGTTGCTCTTATCATTTTGCTGTCAGATTCAAATCTAGATCCTTCCTGTTGTCAAAGTTTTCAAACCTTGAATTTTAATTTTGATGGATTTATCACCAGCCACCCTTTGCACACGGTTGTTTCCATCTATTTCTGGACATACTGGCTGTGCTGGGATAGCAAATGGTAGAAAGTATTAACTTAAATGAGCTACATGAAACAGATTTCTGTCCGTGTCCCCTCGGCATTTCTTGATAACAACACTGTCAACAGATCTAAACATTGTCAAGATGTGTGAAAAGCAGCTAAGTTTATGCTTGTGACTAGAACTTTTCAGAGAATGGGCTTCAAAAAGTTTTCATGTTTTTATTTTTTCCAACAAGCAGGAAAAATTTCCTTAAAAGTAGATACTTTTTGTAAAAAAATAGCACCAGTTTTACTCTTTGAAGAGTTTTGTTGGGAAAATGTTGATAGGCTCTTCTTGATAAGCAAGTGGTTTCAACATTTTATTATATAAAGTAGTGTATCTGTTAACAGGAAAGAGTCTACCTTGGATTTTTAAGAATTCTAGTGGATGGTTGTGACCACATTTTCACCAATACAATTTTCTATAATGCTGATGACTCAGACCTCATCAGGTGCTCTATGCAGTTAAGTACTTAGTGTAGAGCAACAAGAGAGGATATCTTAATACATAAAGCTAAAAGATTATTTTACTCAAAGGACAAAGTTAATCTCTGCATGGGTTTGTAATGTTTTTCACATGAAGATAAAGTACCATCACAAAATTCATCATCTTTGACACTAATACAAGTCTTTCACCCTAGTTTCCCCAGCAAAAATTTTCCCCAGAGGTCTATGTTTGCAAGAAAAATCAAAAGAAAAATACCACACGCAATTGTCCCCTTGGGGACAAGGAAGAACAAATGTGTGACATGTAAGATGTGTTGTTTACTGGTCTATTGGAAGGTGTTCTGATGCTACAGTGATGAACATATAACAAGATATTGAACAGAAGTACTTTTAGCTAAATTGTCAAATTCTTACTGCTCTTTTCCTGGAATCATATAAAAATGTGATATATGGATTCCCACATATATTTCTCCAAGAAAAGCTTTTATGTAATGAAATAATAGATGACATTGTGTATATTCATTTCACTGAAATTCTTAACTTGTCCTTGTAGAAAAATTATTTCTACTAGCATAGAAAATGCAATTATTTATGTGTGTTTATATATATCCTGTATTGCATGAAATACATTACACCGTGTCATACACATTTGGCAATTATATACATGTCGTTCATGTATATGAATGTATGTATATACATACATTTCTACTTGTCTATGGCTCAAAGATGTTTTGAGATTTTCTGCTTGTTGTTTTGTTCCAAATTGTGAGGTTGAGACGATATTTAAGAAGTAAATGTCAAATTTTAGCAAACAATTGGTTTCTCCTCACACAATTCCTTTCATGGGCAAAAATCTCTCTTCCTCTGAGTTAATTAGAGCTAACTTTAACTGCACCTCTGTTCTGGTGTCCTAGATTTGTTTCCTCCTCAAGTGTTTCTGAGCAACCGAGGAGGTGCTCTTGCCTGTAGACAAGAGAAATGAAGGTAAATAAGGACTTTCTTCACCTTGCACTGAGCATTACTTATTTGATAAGAGTGGTTCAAATGGGTCAAATCACAAATAATAGGACATCAAACTCATGTTGTTCTGAACTTCAGTGAAACTCCAAATGTGAGCCAACCAAACAAATTATAGCTGACGTGTATGTATCTGGCTGATGACTGCATTTTAACTCTGACTCCAGGGATAGCTCCTAGGCACTTCTCCATCACAGATCTCAATAGTTAGTTTTCAAGAAGGGTGAGTTTGAGGTTCATTAAACACAGTGAAATTTCCTAATGCATCACAATTACAAAAACACCTGTGCTAGGCAGAGTAACTTTCTTGTTGAATCACTGGATTAGACTCTTTCAGTTGATGTGCTTATGTTCATTTATAAATCACTTTAACAAATAAGAAGCATTCCAAATTGCAATTTTCTTTCTTTAGATAATTTGATAATTGCAGCGTTCCTTAAAGTATTTATATGAGGAGGTTGGCAATTCATAAACGTTAAATTATACTGTATCTGCCTATTTGTCAGTTGCATAAAATTACTGAATTAAATCTTGCAGCTATCAAAATAACATAGCTTAAGCTACGGCAAATTCTGAAATACAGCTGTCCTGTGCAAAACAGCTCTAAATACTGTCAGTGTTCGGAAGAGGTACTACCTGATATTCAGAATGTATATAGGTAGGTCACAACTGCAGTGCACTGCGGTAATTTGCTCTGCTGTTCAGGGTTGTTAAAGGTTTTCTAGCTAAATTTTTCCAGCCAGGTTTGTATTCTTTTGTCTTTTTTTTGGGCTTGGTTTTGGAGAACTGCCTTATCTGAGTTGTTTTATAAAATATGTTCCTGGTCTTCATTATTCCCTATGAATATATATTTATTTTCCATAACTTGTTTAATTGTACAGGCCAAGTTCAAAATATCTGCTGATTTGGATTTGGGATTTTTTGTTATTTTTTGTTTTTTCTTGAATGTTTAATCAGTGAATGCATAAGAAGAGCCCAGAATTGTGGTTTTGCAACAATTCCAAGTTAAGGTTTTGAGTGTTTGTGGGTTTTTTTTTCCAGAGGAAAAATAAAAACATATATTTATAATACAAATCCTGCTTATCAAAGATCTGGATGGGTTGTTTTGATATTCCCTAGCAGCTTACATTTATAGATGTGCTTATGACATACTTATGACCAAAGCCATCTTCGTTCCAAAACAGAGCATATATACCATGCCTTCCTGGAATTAAAACTACACCCCTCCTCCCCTGAAGAACAGAGGGGATATACTTCTGTCTCAGGTATTCCTTTCCACAGAATTTGCTCATGGGCCTTTCCATACTTTAGAACGTCATAATAAAAGGAGACAGAATAGGCTTTTTTTTCATTTTCAGTTTGGTTTTTTTTTCCTCTCGAACATGGTGTCCAGAAATGCCAGCAATGAGCAGTGCAGCCTAGGCTGAGGCGAACAAGGCAGAATGTCAGCATATGGATTCCTCAAGCATCAATCTGGTACAAAACTCTGTTATTAAGCCAGGGAACAGGACAGGGCACTTGACCCATTGGTGTCACTTTGCACAGAGGTTGCTCCCTGGAACTGATGATCATCAGTCTTGAATTTCCTGCAGTAATCACAGACTGAGTTGATAAATTGCAAAACTATTTCTTTACTCTCAGATCCCAGGGAGATGCATAACATGTAGAGCTGCTTTTGATGGTCCTGTATTTGAACCTTGTTCTGGGTTTTTTGGGTTTTTGGGGGTTTTTTTTCTTTTGAACATAACACAAAATTTAAGTTTTTTCTCATTTCTTAAATACGAGCATATAGTTAAATGCTCAGACAGGAATTATTAACATTTTGCCTTTGTAGCCATTTTCTAATCATTGTGCAGATGAAGTATTTCAGGATGAGAAAGTTACTGTAGTTTTTTAGCAAGTACCTCAGGCAATTTGCTGGCATATATCAGTGCACTTGTCAAATGCTTTGACACAGATGTCTAGTTTTGGCAACCACAGAATTTGAATATCCTAGCCTGTATATATCTATTCATAGAGTCAATTCAGATCCGGTGTAGGTGGGTGCAACTTCATTGACTTCAACTGTGAGGCAGCCGCCTGCACTCAAACTGAATTTAGGCTTAGAGAAGTGTGCCTGAGAACAGCCTGGAGAGCGCTCTAAAATGGTCCTTCAAGACCTGTTGCTGTCTCTGTCTGTGAGCAGGGCTGTGTTGCAGGTGTGACAGAACCAACAGGGCTAACTGTCTCAGAGATAGATGGGCTGGCCTTGCCCGCCCTTCCTTTAGTGTGCAGAAGGGTAAATTGGAGTTGCAAACAGCCCTGGGTGACGGGGTGGTCTTACTTGTCCTTGTGCTCCAATGCCCATCCTTACCCTCTCCATCACATTGCTTCTCCAGTTGGCCTGGGAGCAAGTGTAGAGGTTGGGACTCTGCAGAGGGCTTTTGGCCGCTGTAACTATCCCAAACATCAAAAAGACTCTTTATTCTCCCTCTGGCCACATACTCTAACTTCTCACAGCTACAAATCCCCGGGATTATTAGTCATTACTATTACTCACTTAACTGAGCCTCTAACTAGTAGCCCAATAGGCATTGACAAGGGAGAGTTTCTTTTCTACCCGTGGAGGAGCAACCACCCCAAACTGTCATAGCGATGGAGGTTCAGGCTGGTGGTACAGAGACGCTTTGACACCTCAAATTGGTCCCAGTCACTTTGGGTACCCGCCAGAACACACGGCTTCCCCTCTGCTGCTCCAAAAGCCTTCCAGGGAGAGTTTCACATTGCAGAGAGGACAGCCAGGAAATTGTTGCCGGCAGGATCAGCCTTAACGTACCTGCTAATATCCCATGGGTATGTGGTGGCTGGTGCTGCCTCTGCAGCTGTCACTTCCCCACTCAGTGATCCCACACACCGTGAAATACATTAGTGCGGCTGGAGAGGAGAGGGAGGGTGCGTGTCCCTTGTGTTGCTAGTGATCGCCTCTCCTCCTCCATCCCAATCTAGAGCCACCACATTCCCTGCCTGTGTGTCAGGCCAGGGGGGCCTAGTGAATGCATTGCAATTTGGAGCAAACACCCAATTGTTAGCGTATTAATAATCTCCGATACCATGGGCTTTTCTAAAGATTTGACTTATTTTAGCGATGCTATGAGAGAAGAACAAAAACAATTGTTGTGGATGTTTGTTTGCCTGTAGATAGAAATGCAATCACCACATATGTTTGGATTTGTCACTGCTTACCGTGTCCAGATTTGATTTTTCTCAAGATGATCATGAAATGAAACCCGATGGATTGACACAATGCCTTTGCATTGCTCTGAGCTGCCCTGCTGCTCTCAGAAATAATCACAAAATACAGTGCTACATGACACAGATCATCCTTTGGTTTGAAGAACACAGTGTTAATTTTATGCTCTCCTTTCACATAAACACCCTCACTTGCACCTTAACAAGCCCCCAAACATTGGTTACCAAACGACCATATTATATCATCCCCCCTTTTGTTCACTCGCTATAAAATTGAACAACTGGGACTGAAAGAATTTGGCCTCGATCCAAAACATGGCTAGATGCATCTGCATTTGGCTCGGTGCCCAAAGATATAATATTCAAATGTGAGTTGCCCTTAATTTTTGTTTAAATCATCCTTTTAATTTTTTTTTCAGGGAAGAGTACAGTGCTTGCAAGATGTTTTTCCTTCTCATTGTCAGATTATTTTTTTTAAATGCAATTTTTATCTCTTCTTTCCCCATGGAATTCAGAAAAGATAAAACCCAGTGGGACTGTTTATAAATTAAATGTCGTGTTCCCCCCCACCCAAAACTACTCTTTCAGAACTGCTTAACATTTAATGAAGAATAGTGTAATTTCTGTAGTTGCTTTTAAACATCCTACAAAGTATATTAGAGAACATTATTTCTCTGACTTTTTTTAATAAATAGGGCTCTTACTACCTACAAAATTCTAAGGATTTTCTACTCGTATGGCTTTAACTGCTGTTGGATAATATTTATAAATATGCTGTGGACAATAAGGATTTGGTACAGAGTGTTGTGGTGAACCTTCTCTGACTGCAGAGGGCTTTGGGTTAAAGTGGAGTATATCTTTCTTTACAGTGGAGTTTCACCTATATCCTTTGTGCATGAAGCTGACTGTGACTGAAGCAGAGCAGGACTTTGAGAAGTGGGATAATACAAAATTAGCCGCAAATGCAATCTTTTTCTTGCATTTCTCTGTTCATGCTGCCCTAAAATCAGTGACATGAAGTGGAGGAGCAGGTCAATGGAGAATGTAACTTTCAGCTGAGGAAACATTTGCTGTATTTTCCGTGCTTTAGTTGCTGTTATTAATACTGATAATGCTTAGCAGTAGTACCAATTAGATTGGTGTAAATAGAGATTATAATGTGGTTAGGGATAACACAATTGACAATACGTGTGTTTAGTAAACAAGGCTGTCAGTATGTATAAAACATCAGCAACATGTTAAAACTTGATATTTCATAAGACAGTAGAGCATGGGGATTGCTTTGAGACAGCAAGCTGAAAAAACATTTCATTTATAAATGAAACGTGTTTTAGTGTTATAAACCCCAGCAGGCAATTCAACTCATTGGGGCTAATCATTCAAAATCTGCTCTTTTTTTGTAACAAGCTGAAAGAGAGACAGAGCGGCATTTCCAAAGACATTAGGGGTTTTACTTAGTCCTTAGAAACAAGTTTATTTTAGCTTTATGTTTTTTTCAGATTTAAAAATTTCTTTCTCCTGTATCTGGAGACTAGTCCTAAAAGGGTAGATTTGTTAATATTTTCTAGACTTACACGAATTGTTATGTAAATAATGACAAATATGGAGACTTAAAATACCTACCACATGTGGTAGAGGAATTAAAGGTCTTCCTTATCTACCTAATCCAACACCTTGAGTAAGATATTTAAAACTAGGTGTGGTGAGTAATTGTAAATTAGGTGCTTGAGAGGCTGAAGCAGTTAGCAAAAGAAGTTTATGCATATTGTCCAAGTATTTCAGAAACTGAATTTCTCACTGTCACTTCTTTGGCTATTGTTACTGCTTTCTTACAATACTATGATTTGTAGTGGAGTGGGGTTTTTTTGTTGTTTGCCGTCAGGGCTGGCAAGGTGGATTACCAGCATGCAGAAGAAGGGGTTTAGGTATTAGTAGGTGGATTGAAAAGCTTGAGTTGGTGTCAGTACATGTTGATCTCCCAGAGATAAACAGGTGCAAAAAATCTTGTCATTTATGAGGGATCAACTTTTACTGAAACTGACTCTGAAAAATCACTCATCCCTGGCTTGGCATTTTCTCTTCCTCCTCTTTTCTCCCTGCCTCCCTGCAATGGTACAAGACTTTTTTTCTGTCTATAATTGTACATACAGTACAAACCTGGGAGAATAGATAGTGGCATGACATATTCAGCATTTGAAAAGACTGTGATGAATCAAAGTCCTAAGCAAAAGAACTTAAATACTTTTTGGTGAAACTCTGGTCTTGTCACATGGGTTGCAGTTAGCTAATATTGGGAGGAGACCTAGAAAAAGCAAGTAGTGGTATTAAAACATACTGAGCATAGCAGCACATTCTCTGCTCCTATTACTAGATTCAAAAAAGGTCTCGGAATAAAATGGAGTTCTGCTTAAAGCTACTGGGAAGGTGACTCTTAGCTCTAAGTTGTATAACGAAACCCTGTTAGAAACCGAAGAAAGTAAATAAAATAACAAAGTTCTTTTGTACTGATCTCCCAAAAAATGAACATGGCAAGTTGTTTATGAGGCCACAAATATAGCCTAATTTCAGAAAAAGTGCTGAATGTAATGATAGGGAGGAAGAAAATAAGCAAAGTAAACATACATCTGCATGGAACAAAGTAGTCATAGATTCCTCTAAGATGAGAGGGGAAAACTGTTTATTTCTCCTAATCTGATGTTTTAACTTTCCCAAGATGTTCTTACTAGAAAGCCTCATGGCTAGATATTTGTACAAACTTAATCTACTCCTTATACATCTTATATATGGCATGGTAGCTCGCACAAATGAATTATCACAAGCGTGAACCTTTTCTTAATTTAAAATAAAGATTTTCACCTCTAAGTGTTACTCTCCATTAACCACTAGCAAGAAGGTTGATAGAAAAAAAGCATCAAAATAATGTCACCTCTCTTAAAAACAGACAGTGGAGGCAGACCTAATTTGTATATTCCACTGTTACAGAGCAGCACCAACGAAGCATGAGTTGTCACCTGCTGACATTTTGTTCAACTGACAGCTGCAGAGCACAAAGTCTGCATGGTTAGATGCTGATGTTGGGCTCAGTGGAGGTGTAGACATACAGAAAGAATAAATATCAGAAAAACAGATGCTTGGTATGATTTGACCACTTGGGTCAAAAAGTCAGAGATTCATTCCATTTCTCCAAGGACCAATGTAACTGGCATCTGCACCAGGAGGCTGTAGCTGCAGATGATTGGAGTAGCGTATGAGGTAGCCTGTCTGCTGCATGAAACGTCTACTCCCACCAACTGTGGATCTATGGAAAAACACCTGGCAGCCCTTAAAAACAGCAGAGCAATGAGCGCACTGCATAGTTTTTTTTCTACCAAGAGGTCTTGAGACTAGGCTGAAGGAGAGATGCCTGCAAGAGCTGAGCCCCAGGGCAGGGAGGTAGACCGAGCACTTCTTGTTGCTGCCTCCTAAGAGTCGCATGTGGCTGTGGAGGTCCATGTGCCACTGCAGCTGAGTATTTCCACTTGAGTCAACTGGTTGCTGATAAGCAGCTGCAGATGTGCATTGTGTTCATATTGATTCATCAGTATTATTTTTAAGTATGGAGAAAGTTGCGGGAACTGTCTCATGTGGTACTGTGCACTGAGAGCATTGGACCCAGTGGCTGTGTTACACAGAAGGTGGTGTATCCCCATACTGACTAGCTGCCACTCAGATACAACCTCTAATGAGCTGCTAAGCTTCGAGTAATTTCTGAACAGTGCAAGCATTGTGCAACTTTTACTTATTCATTATCAACAAATGCAAAGGTTGAAATGGTTATGATTGCGCTTGAGTGTAGATGTTCGCTTTTTTTTTCAGCTTGGGCTTATCATGTGTCTTTTGCCCAGCTGCTGTCTGGGTCTTTTCCACAGCACTTTCTTTATTCCATCTCTCTCGCAGTTCCCTATAGCAAGAGATATGCCGGCTCTCCTTTCAGCTGCCTCCTCCGCAACAGTCAAATTCCTGTGAAAGCCACTCAAATCTTTCTGTCAGATATTTGAGTGACTGCATTATGGACATTATGGATCATATATGCACATCATATGACTGGATTGTGCTATCTACTGCTAATTTTATGTTACAGATTTTCTCAGTAAAGAATGAACTTTTCTATGGCTTGTAAAGCTACAACTTCACCTTTGGTGCCACAGGGCTACTGAGAGGTAGACACAATTACTTCAGCTGGTTACTTTGCCATTATTTTCCTGGAAATGGCTTAGATCTAACTCATGACAAATCTTTACTGTCCATTTTTCCTTCTGGCATTTTTGACTTTTTTTTTTTTTTTGTCATTAAAGCATTTCTCACATCATGTCTAGAGAGACACTTCTCAATGGGGAGAAAGGAATTGTTTGCTGTAACACTTACCTTTCCTTGAGGATTTTCTTTCTCTTAATGCCAAGGTAAACATTTTTTCTGGCCTTGACCAGTAAAGTTCTGAGAAGCTTCATGAACTGCAGTTGAATGCTACTTGCTCTCTGAAATCCCTCTGCAGTTTTAAGGCAGCTGTTGAGGCAGCTTTTCACCCTAGCAGAAAAGGTAATGTTTGATCCTTACAAGATAACAGTTCAATATTTGATTCCTATTCCAATATTCCAATTAAAGGCAAAGTTCATGGAAAGTTCATTATCTAACATACATAATGTAACAACCACAGAATTAGCTTAATGTAACAAAAATTATGTACTTATGTAGAAAAAAAAGTAAAATGAAAAGCCAGTTACTTTTCAGTAACAACTTTAAAAAGTAAATCATACATGGAAATTTTAAAATTATTTCTAAAAAGCCCATACACATTTATGAAATCCCTGGAGTCTGCCATAAAGGCTCTTTCTGTCTGGTTTTCTCCACTGATCTGTAACAGGTTACAGTCTTGCAAGGTCTAGCCCTTGCTCTGTGACTAGCCCTACCCCAGTGCACAGACAGATGTCTTCAGCATCCTCCATTTGAAGTTTATGGGCAGCCAAATACTCTCTGAACAAGCCTTTGATGCAAATGGTTTTTTTGCTGTTCCTGTCTCAAAACACAACTAGCTCTTGCTAGTTGAAGTATTACCATGGTAATACTTCAGTGCAAGGGCCAGTCCCATGGGCATAGTGATCACATGGGATCAAGGTAAAAAAGTGATTATTTAGTCCTTTTTCAACTTGGGGATTCTTAATTCTCATTAAAGAGAGCACCCTAGAGAAGTGATGGAGAATTACTCAATCTTATAACTGTTGCAAAGTGTAAATGCAAGTTACTTCGTTATTTGTTACCAGAATAGGGTTACATTTAACTCACTGAGCACAGACCATTATTTTAACACCAAACAGCTCTTGGGTCTTCTGAAATAGCTCATAGAAAAGGCCTATGTAATTTATTAGAAAAAAAAAAAGGTAATTTGTGTTTTGGATTTTGTGAATCAGGGAAAGTAAAGGTATCTTTGCTATCATTTCTTCTGTATTTTCTCCTTTTCCCACCTCCCCACAGAGTAGGCAACTGATGATCCTCTTGAGAAACAAAAATATTATGAGCATGTTTCTCCTCGTTGTTAACCTTGTTCTGTGTATTGGCTTTCCACCACCAGTAATTCCAGAGATTTGCTTTCCAAAATACTAAGTGTAATCTGGCATTCCTGCTTTTATTTCAAAGAACCACTTATCACAACATATGTAGGGATAGATAGGGGTTAGTCTCATGAAGTCTATCTTAATTTAGTTTAACTATATAGTATATATTTCTTCCCTTCTTCAATGTCTGCCCTAGAGTGGTGAGTGAGATGTAACTTAGTAATCAATACAAATTTTCTGTGATTCTGTGGTGGTCTCAAAGTAGTGTGGGAATAGAATGGAAAGACTGTATTATAGTTGCTAAAATATATACAAAATGCTTGACTGAGGTTTCTTGCACCATCTTGTCAGCTTTTGTGAATCTGTAACTCTTTGTCAAAATGAACTGGGGTTGGACAGGAAAAGCAGCTAAAATCTATGAATATTCAAATTCTTATTCCCATTAAGTTTGTAATTCTTCATAAATTTCAGTGAGTTTCAGTGCCAAGGTAGAACTGAATGATCTACTGACTGTGTGGCTCCCGAGGGGAGCTTCTGACAAGCATGAAGAGTATTCTATTTCCCACAGGATAGGACCCTTACCTTGGTGGGAAGTGATTCTAAGGCCTGCCACCTGTGTAAAATGACCACACAGCAGTTTATCAAAACAATGGTGGTAAAATGCAATAGCCGAATGCTTTATTGGCTTGGCTCTTGACAAGCTAGGACCCCTAGCTTGGAGTGTTCACATGGTCCCAGTCTTGTTACAGGGATCTTATTTTACAGCTTTGAGGGGTTTGTGTGTATTTTTTTTTTTGTTTGTTTGTTTGCTTTAACAACCACTTAGAATACCTTGTCATACACAGTATTTATCTGTTTTGTTACGTTTCTTCATATTTTCCTGTGAGCAACAGGTTGAGCACAAGATAGGTAAATACCTCTATATGGGTTCTAACATCATTCATTTAAAATATTCTTCAACTCAGAAACTTCATGTTAAAAATAGTGTGTGCATCTCCTGGTTATAGTTTTGTTCCTTTACAGTTACTGTACAGTGTACATAATGCCAAAAAATTTTTTTTTTCTAAGAAATACTCCTGTAAGCTCAGCCTGCTATCCAAGATTCCAAATACCTTCTTGTCTACTTGTTAACCATAACCAGCAGTAAAAATCCAACAGACCACATTTTCCCCTGCCACAGCGTTTCATTCAAGGTTAGACTTGACACAAAGTTAGGGTTAACACACCACCCAGGTATTTTGAAATTAATTGTCAATGCTGCTTCCTGAAAAAGGATAACCAAGCTCATTCTCTGCTGTTTTGTCTCTGCAGGGCAGGCAAGTAGCAGAAGCAATAATAGCCACAATAAAGAATTAGTACCTAAGCAGGTATAATTTAAAAGCAGTGACAAAATATTTTCTAAATGGCTTTTTTTAAAAATTTGTTGACAAGTAGTTTCTTTATTCCAAATACTTATAATATTGATGGATGTAAGCATAGTTTCTTTAATAACATGAAGGTTCTGTTTTGTCTTCCCCAAAATAAATAATATCATCACATACTCTTTCTTTGTGAAATAAGCAGTTTTTCCATAGGGAAAAATGATAAAATTCCCTAATAACTTTGTTAAATTATTTGCAGGTGTCAGTCATAAGAATAGACATGAATAAACCAAAGTAATGGTTGTATAATACTAAAAAAAAAATCATAAAACAGAAATACAGCAAGAATAAACAAACATCAAGGGGTCCTGAATGTAGTTTAATTTTTTTGTTGTACATGGTAATCTCTGGCCTATGCGTGCATCTCCTCTGTTCTAATGACAAAGCAACCTGCTACAATTTCATTTTAATAGGGAGTAGATTTTTTTGAGGGGGCAGGATACTCTGGTCCAAACCAGCGTAAAGAACAGTGTTCTTGATATCTTACAAAATATAGAGAAGTATTTTGATTCTCTAACAGAAATTGTAGTAAACTTTCTTCAGCGTCTATGTATATCTGTACTCTCACCACAGAAGCTTGCTAGCATTCTTGACATTTAGCGTCAAGCACAGAATTTACTGTATACCATGTTTATTTCTATTTTTTCCTGATGCTGCAATGGCTTTCTTAACACCTAAAGAAAGTGTATTTGTTTCTGTTGAAAGGTGGCTAGCTTTTCCATGTTGAGTCATAAACTAATGAAGTTGTATGCAGTCATTTTCTTTGACTTCATGTAGAGTACTGCTGGGTAAAAGAGTCTGAATGACTATGTTCCTTCTACAAAGAGGAAAATAGAAAGAAAAAATCCTTTCTGTGATACTTTGTTAGCTAATTTAATTTTTAATTTTCTACACTCAAGGATTAATAAACCAATATTTTAAATATGAAAAAATTACACACCTCAGTAAAATGAAACAGATATTGCATACTTTAAACAATTCATCAAATAAGTTTTCTAGGTTTCCAGTGCTGTACTTAGCTGTTTGTGACACCCATCATCAAAATATTTTTGCACTTGGACAAAGTTTTCATACTGTGAAGCTCTCTATAAGCATGGTAAGTGATCTGCATTTATCTAGGCTCAGGCATCTGGTGACAGAGGAGACTGCAAGCATCTGACTTGGACCTGAAACTACTCTAGCCTTAGAGCAAATGAAGCGTTCTGCTGAACAGTTTTAGATTTTGGGGGAGGTTTTAGCTCTTCAGTAGAATTAGCCATGGTGCAGAGGTGCTGCAGTGGATCCCACCACCCTTCTTTCCCTCTGCAGGTATGGTCTCTGTTCCTTGAGAGTGAGGAAGGGGTGTACAATACAGATGCTTCAGCAGAACAGATCCTTATAGGAATGTTTTCCTAGACCACAGACCCAAGACCATTACTCATTTATGTCTTCTTTACAGCACTCTGACACCACTCTGCTGAAGAGCTAGAGACTGCCTTCCTGCAGTGATGCTGTGCTTGTAGCCATATGAGCAAGGACCGAGGCAATGTCAATCCAGCCTCACCAACAGCAGAGTACTTCCATGGAAGAGACGTGGCTTTATTTTGATGAAATGCAGAATGCTAAGAAAGTGTCATGTAGATAATATTTCCTATTTATCTATCCCGTCAGCTGACCATTCTGTGCTTGTCCTGGAAACAACTCTGCTAATAGATTGGCTCCTTATGCAGTGTCTGAAGTCCTTGAGCAATTGTTTTTGCTCATTTTTTGGCTCAGAACAAGGACAGCTTTCGGTAAAATAAGTGCTGGCTCAAGCGTTCTCTGCTTTTTCCCTAGGTGTGTGGTAGATATATAACAATGTAATATCTCTGCATCTAGAGCCTTGTTAATTTCTCTTGCAGTCTATGTAAAATCATCAAGTGTAACTGTGTGGTACCATGAAATTAATCATCTCCCTCAAAAAACAGTATACAAGTTGTGGACTGAGCTGAGCTCAGTGCTAATCAACAACAGTCATATTGTTCTGCTGTGGCATTAACTTGCCTCTTCCCTCCAAGTCAGAATCATTAACTGGAGCTTGAGGGGCAGCACTTGCATTGTGCGGCCACAGTCAGCCATGCAGTTCGTTTGCAGGGACGCAGGAAAACCTTTACTCTGGGGAACACTTGGAGTGCCCTAGGAAGTGGATTGGTTTTTGATGAAAAAGCCTTCTCCATAACCCCACAACTAGTTTGCGGATGTAGCTGGCTGTCCAGGTGGGGTTTTATCTACTCACCAGGCTTTTGTTTGTGACAGCATGCAAATAGTGTCCTGCACCTCCAGCTAATGACAAGGAGTAGAGTTAATTTTTAAGGAGAAACTGCATAAGCATGCTACAGTTGAAGTTCTTGATGTAAAGAAAGTCACCAATTCACAAAGGAATTTGATTACCTCTATCCATTATACACACACAGTGAGTGATCGTGCTACTAACCATCTGTCATCTATTTCATTTGCATCATCAACACCTGCCCTGTTTATCTGCTACATTCTTTTCTTCGCTGAATTCTTACACTGCTTTAATAAAATACTGAAATGTTATTGTTAAAAACCAATTAATTTACAATCCTCCATAGAGATAGTATTACTTATAATTCAATTTAGCTTCTAATGACCTGCTTTCTTGCAAAATGACTTAATTCTAGTGTCAAAGATTAGTTATTAGACATTACCCTGCTGTACCAGTCATGTACTGCTGAGACAGGCAAAGCAGCTCTAGGTGTCCCTGGTCATTAATCAGAACTTGGAGACATTTTCCCTTTAACTCATTACAGAGCCTGGTTTCATCTGCCACTTTTAACTGTTTACTTTATGGAGTATTTTGAATATATATACCTTTCTTTGTGTTTTAATATTTTGGGTGTTCAAATTGGGGAACAAAGCTGGAAGTCTGATTCCTTTGGAAAAAGCTGTCATTGTCAGTAATTTCTGCAGTCTCTCCACTGAGGAGTTTATTTTGCATCTCAACCGTTACGTGAATGGGACACTAAAAGCAGTACTTCCTTTTCTGTATGTAAGTTTTGGGGAAATTAACACGATTGGATTTTCCACACAATTATAGCACTGCATATACTTCCCTCTTGCTACAAGAAACAGTATTATAAACCTACACCACAGAGTTCAACCTGCCTTCCCATGAGGAACATTGCAAGGCAGCTAGCTACTGCTAGCCACCTCCTTCTTGGCCTTCACAAAAGGTGTTGGGAAGCTAGTGGCCAAATCCACCCAATTCCCACAACACAGAATCATAGAATCATAGAATAGTTTGGATTGGAAGGGACCTTAAAGATCATCTAGTTCCAACACCCTGCCATGGGCAAGGACATCCCACTAGATCAGGCTGCTCAAGGCCCCATCCTACCTGGCCTTAAAGACCTCCAGGAATGGGGCATCCACATCTTCCCTGGGCAAGCTGTTCCAGTGTCTCACCACCCTCATGGTGAAGAAATTCTTCTGAATGTCTAGTCTAAATCTATCCTTCTCCAATTTATATCTGTTCCCCTTTGTCCTATCACCTCCACTGGGCATCATTTGCATCAGTAATATAATAAGCAACAATTGGTCTCATGGGCATTCAGAAGAATGGCTGGGTTTGCAGTGTGCGCATTGAGGCTTCATGTACAAAAATATTACGCATATTATAGGGCTGGGTCAAATTCTTCTTTCTCACTATATACCAGGCAAGTCTTGTCTTTTCTTGTTCATTACTAATATGGCTTCTTTCTTTCTCAAGTGGTATAACACTTCACTGGGATTAATTCTATTTGTGGGGCATTTGCAGACTGATAGGACAGTAAGAATGGATTTGATCTCTGGAAAACAGCACTGTCTGTGTCTTTGTGTTTTTTTGTTTCTGTGTTACATAAGAGAAATACCTGCCACTGAATTAAATACCAAATCTTTAGAGCATTTCAGCAATAAAGGTAATAAAAATTACATATACAAATAGAGAGTTATATATCTAAATTAAACCTTTTCAACAATTTATGACAATTTAAGTTTTAAAACAATTACACACAGAGTATTTTTAAAAAGCAAAACAAAGTTAAAACTCCAGGTTCATCAAAACCCATTCAAGGAGATTGCACCTGGTAGGATCCAATATGAAAAAGGTTATTTCTTCTATCCACATTTCTTCTGTTCACATGCTGCAGTACAATAAAATTTTTATTTTTAGCATGTTTAAGTGTTGCAGCTTGGAGTGGGTGAATTTCATTTTCCCAAAATACAGTCACTGTTGTATTTCAAAAACTGAGAAGCTACCTAGTGTTATAAAAGACAAATAATGTCTCATCTGACTTCTTGACAACTGCATGCCATGCTGGTAGAATAAGAGAGGCTCATTATTTTCCTAAAGCGTAGAAACTGGCTGTACAGTGTAGGCTGATGAAACTTCAACAGCTGTCTTCTAAGAAGCAGGTTTTTTTCACAATAGACTATCAAGGGACATGAGAATAGTACACCAGACTAACTCTTAAACAACAGGAGTTCTTACAAATGATCAAACTCAGATATGAGCACCTAAGAATAACCTCCTTTGGATGGCAGGGGTGGGACATTGCTCTTCATGTAACACAAATTCTAAAGCTGTACATAAAACATTTTGCTGGGTGAATGCTATGTTTATATAGCTTATAATATTTGCAGACAAAATCCTTCTGAAACACTGATATCTTAAATACCATGAGGATCAGCTCTTTGGACAATGTGGTAAATTGGTATGAACATCTTTAACAGCACTGCTTTCCAAATGATATAGACCTATTACTTCGATCAGACTAATAAATAATTCACATTTCTAAATGGTTTCTACATAGAGTGGTGAAGCATTGAAGAAGGGTAGGAAACATCCAGCTAGAGCCTAAATGTCTTCAGACATAATCCTAAAATAATCCTGTTTTCAAATGGTAGAAGTTCATGCCTCCTGTTCAAGCAGCACCTCATCTGCATCCAGATCAGGACTTATGCCAAACTAGCTGTAATCTAATATGGAAATGAGATGTTGGCCTTGATATTGTGTCATTCTTCTGAATGGGATCACCTGCACCCATATCTCCTAGGAGGAAATTTCAAACAGAGTTAGCTCCTTAAACCTTCTAATTAAAATGAGAAATCCCCAGGCTTCCATGACTCAACCTCAGAAAAAGATTATTAGGAATTTAATAGGGAAAATATCGCATCTCAGACCATCTGTGACCCAGTGCTCTGTGAGAATTTAAAGAAAACTGGAGGGAGGAGGTGCACGCTCCAAAGCACACTCTAGGAGTACTTTGTTGGAGCTGCAATAAATCAACATAGTTAGAGTACAGCCTTTTTCAGATTTAATTACTGTTACATAATTATTAGCAAAGCAGTCTCCTCTGAAACTGTAAAACTCATTACATCAAAAATCCCCAAGCTCCTGATGGAATTTATGAACTAGTTACTTTCTTCCTAGCTTTGGGAAAATGCAGTAGAATGCATTTGGGTTTGTCTCCAGCAAATTTTTAGTGTGCTGAGCTATTCTGTTCTTCATAGTTTCAGGGAATGTTCCCTATTTGCCACTTTTTTATTATAAAATGTGTTTGTTTTCATTTGTTTGCCTTTCTGCTCCTGGCACAGAGTCTAGATGGAAGCACTTGGGGACCGATACCCTGTCCCCCTCACTGCAAGGAATTCGCATCTCATTTCCTCCATCACTCTAGTAGCCACTGATTTGAGCTAAAATGTGGATTCCTTCATGGAGATGAATACACAGCCTTAAAACCTGTCAATGATCTGAACAAATTGCCACTAGGGAAAGTCATTTGGAGTCTATATCAAGCAGCCCTGAGGCCAGCCCTTCTCTGACCATTGCTGTCAAGTTTGAGACTACTGAGAGCAGCCTCCTGGCTCTCCTGTAGGATAGTGGAGACATTGTATGATGTCCTAATTGACAGACTGATCCTTAAATCCGTGGCATAGCTTCATAGATAGAAATACTAACAAATATCCTCTCCTTCTGAGAGAACAAGTGAAGTATGGAAATAGTAGCAACTCCTTTAGGGTCCTGATATTTCACAGCTGGTGGGGCTGGGCTGAACAAGAAGCGAGGGCTCAGCCCAACCAGGTGAAAACAGCTACAACAATCTTCCCTTTCCTACTTCTTCCCTCAGACAGTAAATTGCGTTTCTTAACAGACCTTGTGCTAGCTTAACCCCACCATCAGCCCCAAGGAACACTCCAAGAGCTAAGCCAGACTTTAGCTGCTTATGGGCTCATGAATCACAAGTCTAGGGAAAGCATCATATTAAGTACAATGAGATAGTAACATAATCAATGCTTTTGCTTTGTAGCAGAAAGCTGAAATCATATTTGCCTGGTGAAAATGCTGTGATAATATCATTGTCACATGGCAGAAGACAGTTATGCTTTTTCTGCAGCTGGTCTGGTAAGATTGCAGCATCACAGAGCAACTTCTTTCCCTCCATTTACACCCTATCCCCCATCCCAAGTTGAACAAGTTGACTTGCTGTTTCATGTGAATTTGTAAATCTTATCATGGCATTGTAGACATAGTAGTGAGATAACACTTTCCCAAATGTTTAAACTAGTGACTTTGAAAACTTAAAATACTGAGCTACAGTGAGTCAGAAATATAGGGACATTCACTTTTGCTCTACATTTAATAAAATTTAATTATCTTCATGGATATTTCTCTTGGTAGGTATGACAGGTTGCAAAATAACAAGAAATCCATGCAAGAAAATAAAATATAACTTAATTTTGCGTAACATTTTAATGTGAGCTGAATCCTAAATTGGTTAATAGAGTTAAATGATACATTTATAATACTCCAAAAAAGAGATTAAGGAGGCAAGCAAGAATGAATAGGAGCTGCTTTTCCAAAAAGAGAGATATGGCTCAAGGATCAGGATGCGCATTTCACATGGCATTAGCTGAAGTGAAGTTTCCTGTACCACATTTCTGGTAGACAATAGATGAACAGATGGTTTAGAGAGGAAAAGGATAAAGAGAGTTCAGAACCTTATTTTTAAATGAAGAAGGAGTCAATAGAGTTTAATGGAAAGTAGTGTTATATGGCTGATTTTTTTTCATTTCTTTTTCTTTTCTCCCCTTGGAAAAAGCAGTTGTTGGAGTATTCTGGAGATGTGGGTCTTGAAGAAACCATTAGGAGAAAAACCCCAATAGTTAAGCTAAGAGGAATGAATAGGGTAATGCTTGTTGGTGGGCTGAAGAAGAAAACAATGTATATGAAACAGAAGATAAAGACAGGACATGAACATAATCCTAAATAGTCTATGGAATCTATTTGAATTGAAGAGAGCTCTGTCCTGATCCAGGTCAGGGAGAGAAAAAATAAAAGCCATCTTGAGGGCTCTCTCCTTATCTGAGCAAATCTTTTCCTAAAGCATCTAGCTAGAAAATTGTATTGAGTTTATTTTCTTGGGCACACTCTTACTTTATGAAAGATGGGCTCAGGCTGTTTATTGGCATAGAGGCAGAGAGCATGATTTGGGCAGTTATGTGGGCCACTGGGTAAAGTATCAGATTGAGGTCTCAGACACTTGAGCAAGTTACCATAGCTTAATGAGTTCCTGCATAGCAGCTGGGCTGTTGCAAATGTAGGGTAGCACACGCTAATTCAAACTATTTTCACTGGGGCTCAGCTGATGCATGGCAGCCATTAAGCCGAGGTAGCTCAGTCATATGTCTGAAATCTGATTTAAGGAATCTGGGTTCAGCTCGGTTCAGGAGGTTTGTTGTCAGGCTTCTGCTCACTTTGTGACTTCTTTGGGCAACTATTTCATTTTGACTTTCTCATGTATATAGCAGTAGTAATGATGCCATCTCACAACTGTGAAGTGCTTTGGAGCAAAGAGAGGAAAAACAAAAAGGAGGGGGAAAATGCTACAAGAGCAGTGTATTTCTATTTGTTGCTGGGTAGAAACGTGGAGTACGTTGACCTTAGGCTGAGTTTAATGCAAAGTTTTTGTGCTTATCTTCATTAATACCTGAGTAAATCCAATATGCTTAAAAGGGGGTTGCTGGTATAGGAGGAGGTAGAATTTTGCCATAGGGACAAAGCCTTCCGTTGGTGAGCACGCATAATCTCAGGTGGCCCTACACTCCCAGGAAAAGTGCACAAGTGTCTGTTTTTTACAAATAAAATATGCTTTTTAATCATTTAATATTGACAGATTTTGTGTCTCCCTTGTTTGAAATGTAAGTGTTCCCCTGTGGAAGGATTTTTATTCTGTCTCTATGTGGTCATCATAACATGTGGCCCTCCAGACAGCTATTCTGCTCGGAGCTGAAAAACACCAAGGTTTTCCTTTAATACTACAAATAAACATTCATGTTATTTTTTTCCATAAAGTGGTATTCTAAGCATTGCGCCAGTTCTTCAAGTGACAGATTCTTTTGGAGGCGAAAGGAAAGTATAAGTATTTACTGGTTGCCATAAGTATTTCCTAACAACTTAAGAAGCACTAAGTCCTGAAATATTTATGTATGCACATCAGTTACAGTACTCTGCTACCAGTTATTGGGCAGAATGACAAAATACATGTATCAGAGTTACGATTACTGTGATAATTACTTAAGGGAATCACTCCATGATGAAAATTAAAAATAAAACCATAGTATCATGTAGAGCAATGAAATATTTGTGGAATGATTTATTCTAAAATCATGGAAATGGTGCATATTTCAAAATATTTGATCCAGAAAATTAACATCTTGCTGCAAAATGGTCATTGTGCTCTTACAATAACAACTTCAGAGTTGTAAAGGACAATGCCTCTCACGTACTCACAGTCAGTTTCCTGTCTTGCTCCTCCTGTTACAAAGGACTTTCAGACAATAAACTCACAAATTGCTACAAAAATCGTCTGCTATTACTCCTGCGTGAATTAACAGTGGATGATAATGTCGAACAGTAGAGCAAGAATTGAAGATCTTGGTTTGGGGGTCCTGCCTCAAAAGCATAAGCAGCCTCTGCTTAGTTATTCATCACACTAAAGATTTTCAACAGAGCTGTGCTAACCCCCTCAGCTACCGCTTCTGGGCTGGCAGTAGCAGCTGTCTCTTACCATTATGCCCCGAGGAAGCAATGGCATTTGCCAGCAACTCCCTTTGTGTCTAACTCATTTCCTACATTCTCTTCTTTCATTTGCATAGTCAACTGGTCCTTATGCCTCAAGAAAATCAGGAGAGCATCTGAGGAATAAGTTGTTAGAAATGGAGTTTTTAAACATCACACCAGGAGGTGCATGCACAGACCTCATTATATTCCCAACAGGTCTGCCAGCTCACGAGAACATAACACACCAGAGACTCTCTGTACTAACAGTTGACAGTACTAAAATAAAGAAGGCAGCTACCCTGCTCCCTCCCATCTCAGGAAATCATTGTGTAAATACAGTGAAATAGTTCTGTGAATCCGCTCTCCATCATGATGCCCTTCTAGTGGACCGAGCTTATTGATGTCAGGAGTGCTAGAAAGAGTAAGACTTAACTTATAATAGTCTGTCTGCTTCTATTGTTCTTCCCTCCATCTGTCTCTCTTCTTTCACAGCAATTTAGCCTGGGGTCGTCCCAAAAGCATTAGTTAGAAATTAGTCAAAATAACCTGAAATCCTAGAAGAGGTTAGATCAGAGACTTGTATTACTGAACCTCTTCAGAATCAGAGCTTCAGCAACATTAGTGCTTTGATCTCTGATAGTTTTTCCCATTTGTGGTTAGCCAGACTGCAATGGCATGCTGACGCCTTTGCTGCCCAGGAGATACCTGGCAAAGGTGTTTTCCAGGTGAGGGGCTGCGGTGACATCAGCCCCTCTGAACAACCAACAGCTAATGATGCCTCAAAGGTACCGCTGATAAATAACAGTAATTAAGATAATCCTGATCTTCTCATTCTTTTTGACTAGCCCAGTGGATATTTGGCAAAACCAACCTCCCAGTACTGGGTGGTGTTTATGTCTTTCTTAGGTGCTTTCAGTCTGCTTTTCAGTGTGCTTTTCAAGTGCTTTTCAGTGCCTTGATGCACTGTGATTTTAGGATGTTGGAAAAGCTCCTTTTTGCCCCAGCCTCATGCCCTCTTATTCTGAGTCTGGATATGGCTGTTTGATGTAGTTTCCCAGCTATAAGTGGAAAGTAGGCACAGCTGAGCAGTGCTGAACTAAACCAGCTGCTGACTTATTGGACAAGTGGCAAGGGTTCAATTGCAAACGTTGTTAATGAAAAAAAGATAATTCTATGCCTATGATTTTGGCCTTATTTACTGTTGACTTGGTCCTGATGCCAGTTGTCTGAAGCAACGGAGAAAGTATGCTGCAAATCTCTAACAATTTCACTAGCAAAGTTGGTCAGAAAACTTCCAACAAAGCAAAAGTGCTTTGAAATATCTTGCTTTGGTTATGAAAAAGACTTCATTGGGTGGGGTTTTTTGGAACAGGAGGAAGAACGAGCATTGTTGTGAAATACATGGACTTGCAGCCTAGAGTCAAGACCTGTTGTGTGGGTTGCTGGTGCCCGTGGATGGGCTCCTCTTATTTGGAAAGGTCTCAGTTTTATAGTCATTTTTCTCACTCAGGCAATTGATCAATCAGAATTGAATCTAAAGGAATAAATCCACTGTAATCACTCTTTACTTGGCTTTGTTGTGCAATGGTGAACCTGGTGTTGCTGGACAATGGTGTTATCTTAGTGCTAGAAGAAAGTAAGTGAGACATCTCTGAACAAGCAGTATCACTTGTTCAGACATGACAATGTTGTGTTACAAGCCTATTGAAAATTAAATGTATGTGCAATTTATTGCCTTTGAATAGAAAATGTATTCACACTAATCACAGTGTATGCACAAATCTGGATACCTTATGCAAAAACTTATCAGTACTTCACTAACAGAGAAACTGTATGCAGCCATCAAGATCTAGGTTCTTTGGTCATTCTCAAGCTTTATAGTCAATGTTGGTGTTGTATTATCTTATATTTTGGTCCTGTTGACTCCAAAAGATATATTGGATGCTCAGTGCTTTCAGAAAATGTGCTGTCATGGTCAGGAGGCTGAGGTTCTAATAGCAGTCTGACTATGGATAGCTTTTTTATAAATATTGGTTGTATCTGTGTCTCTATTAATGCATGCAGATGTTCCTCGGTCTTATTAGGATATGATAACCTCAAATGGTGTTAGTGGTTTTGGACCTGTTTGTACTCTTCTACCTACTTAGGAAACATCTAGAACAGTTTTTCTACCAGAAAGCACAAGCTGACTTCACATGCCTACAGACTTTCTGCAAATGAACCTCTGTAGTGACCAGGGAACCTAAAATTGAAGCCATATGGAAACTTACTGTGCATATTAAATTGCATGCAGCAGTGTTAACAGCATTTTGATTTGTGACTGCAAGTAATAAATGAATTATATTAATTTTGTAGCTGCAAGCTAATTTCTCCAGAATTACTTTTTAATAACCAGCATCATGTTCACTGGTAAGATTTAAATACATTTAGGAACAAATCTGAGAATTTTTCTTTAAAAAAAATCTAATACAAGATTATCATTTGAGATTGAGTTTATTTAGTAATTCTCTAGATATTTCAGAGTAAAGTGTCACATAATAATCGAGTGGCCTGGAGACCAGATTACTTGATGCAGGAGGTAGGGTTAATCACAGGTGGAACAGGTAAACTAAGCAAAGACTCTATATTGCCTATGGCTACCTTCACACATACTGGCCTACATGAGACAAGGGCCACGTAGAACAGGATCTAGGATATCTGAGCACTGAAGTTATTCCTCCTTGTGTGCAGTCCTTTATTGCTGACAGCTTATCCTTTTTGGAAGATGAGTTGCTTCCCAAACATCTCACTGGTGACAATAAGAAGGCAAAGGATGATGGTGAATGTATGCTTGCAGCCTGGGGTTGCTAGAAATGTGTGTAGTTACCTATAAAATATCTTCTCTTATGCCTTGGTCCACTAAAAATATATTTAATATATTAATACTGATACTGTTAGTGCTTTTGTTTTTGCCCAGAACAGTGCTGAATTTGAGGGGAGGGCACATCTCATCACACAGAGAGGAAAAAGGGCATAAGGAATACGACCACAGTAGCAGCGAGATATGCTCAGGCAGCTTGTACTGTTAGACTCTCACGGAGGCCACTAGACACAGCTTAAATGAACCACTGAAGAGCTTTTCCATAAGGCTGTGCCTGTGGTAGAGGCCATTACTCATGGTAGAGTCACCATCTTACAGAACGTGCTGACATCTGTGTGAGTACCTGAGGGTACGGGGAACCCGTGATTGAGTAAGATGTGGATGTATTGTACAGCAACATATCTCCTCTAGGGCATCTTTTGCAGGCTCAGCTGTTGTGAAGTGCCTGTTAATCCAGCATGAAGGCTGAAGTAACTGTTATGGGGTAGATGACCTGCTGTGCAAAGCAACTGCATCTTTCAAAACAGAGAGAGATTGAGTTCTAGCTGGGACACACTTGCTGTCCAGACAGAGCACATTGGCACCCCAGCTCACATTTAATGTACCTGTTCCTGAGGAAGTAATTCTCTGAATTTGTTGTGACCACAAAATTGAATCTTTCCTGCAGAAACCAAGTACTTCCTTATTATTGTCTTCGCTGAGTGCCACCGTGCATCCTCCCCTGAATTATTCTGTCTGCTAGGACATACCTGGTTGTACTTTTGGTGGCATTTATTTACATCCTGCATCATTTGTTATGTTGGCGACGTAATTCTATAGTTTCAATATCTGTCATTCTGATTTCTCAGTTTAATTATCTTAAAACTCTCACAAGAAAAGAGTCTGAGATAAGACATAGGAATAGGGTTATCCTTTTAGCTATATTTGTATTATTTTTTTGTATAATAAAAAACCCCAAGTGCTCAGAATGAGTAAGAATGTATGAAAATTGGGAATGGATGGAACATGATACTTATGACTAGTATGAATCCATGGGCTGGAAATCCGCGTGGCTAAATACGTAGGAATCAGACACTCTTTACTCTCTGTGTATAATGCTCCTAATTTTTGTGGTGTTTTGGCATCAAAATTAGTATAACTCTATGCATTCGGTCAAATTATTTCCCCACTTTCTGATGGGGCTCTGCAAATTCTGCTTCTCAGTGTGTATAGATGTGTCTCTGTGTGTGCTGATGGGTGTGAAGTTGACCAAAATTATTATTATTATTATATGTATTGTGGGGAATATATTTGCTTCTCTGAAGTGGAAACATAAAAAAAAAAAAAGCCAAGCATAAGAACAGCTCTCTTTGTAAATCCAGAGGGAAAGAGCTTTGCATTGTGACTGACAGACACTCCCTCAGAATTTGGGTATGGAATCTGAATTGCTTAATTATTAAAATTAACAAGAGTTCTGCTTCTGCTGTTTTCAGTGCCTGGACAAGGCTTTTCTTTCCCACATGCCCTTATCCTAATGCAGGGCAAATATTAGCTAGTATTCATACTTCCCCTTGGATTCTGAGGAAGATCCGATCGTAGTTTCTTTGTGAGCTGTCTGCCCAAAAGAAATGTAATTTCAGTTGCATCTAAGCATTATGCATCTGCTCATGTGGCTGTAAATAAATAACATAGTGAATAAGACTATGTGTAGCTTCCCATGTGATTCAGAATCCAATCTGGTATCTGCTGAACTCCTGTGGAAGGACAGTAGACTCAATCCTTCACATTCCTGCTTTTAAATGTACAACATATATGTTAGAATCTCTGCTTTACTCTAGATTCTCTGTCTATACAAAGGTCTCAAATTCATTTTCATTTGCAAACAGAATGTCCAAGCACTTCAGAATTTATAACTTTTTAGATATGGGTATATATCTAGACCAGGAAATATTATCAGTTTGAAAAATACTATTTCACATATCAACTTCAATCCAAAAAGAGGAGGGGAAAAAAATTTAAAACCCCACCTGCTTAGCGATGCCCTACAGAAATGCAGAAAAAACCTTCAGAATATAACAAAGTACAGTGTTCACTAGGTTGGGATGGGAATGAAGATATACTGAATATCCAACAAAAAAAGATAAATCATAAAGGTTGCTTTTCTCTACAAACTTTATTATTTTTTTAATGTCCTGAAATAATCCAGAATTTCAGCTACAGCTAGATCTGGCTTGTTTGTATATACATGGTGTCCCAGAATTAATTAGTTCAAATAGCACAGATAACGAGCATAAATGTGGAAGTCTAAGGAGCTAGTGACAAAGGAAAAGAACCAAGAGAAAACAATGTTGTTGAGGAGGAGGAAACCTCTCTACGACTCTAGCAACCTTTGTGGGTGATGCCAATGTAAAACCAATCACTGGAATTCCACATTGCATGCTTTAAAAAAAAAACAACTTTCCCCCCCTCCCAAGCTTTTCTGCCTGTGAATGCGGCTTCCCTTTCCCTTTTCAAAACTCTTTCTTGCACATCATCTGGGGTAAGAGGAAAGGCTCTGTAGAAAAATAGGCCATCCTCTTGGCATAACATACAAGATTTTTGTGAGATGACTTGTTCAGGTCTGATTGTGTAGCAAAACGGACTGGGGAGTGCGATTCTGCATGGCAGCCCTGTGTATGGTAGTTAGATTTGTATCAGTGAGACACGACAGGTCTGCCCTTGAGATTCTGCAGTGGCACAGTGCCAGCTGTTCGCCACGCTGATCTGTGTCTCTCCAGAGCAAAATCACAACCTGCTGCCATGGTTCAGCTCTAGGTCAGACCCACAGCCACATTATTGAGGGAGGTGGTTTTTGTTTGTTTTTTTGCTTTTAATATATAAATGCCTGAACTTTTATAATGGGAGCTGCTTTCATGACATTTCAGCCCCAAGAAGTACCATCTTTGCTACTTGTGCATCAAAAACTGTAGAATTTTGGTACCAGAACTAAACTGACTTTAACCTTGAATATGGACTTTTATTCAACCACAGGCTTGAATTAAACTAAAGTCACAATCTGAAAAACAAAACCATGCAGCTACTTTTTAATTTAGGCAAGTATTATTTGCTTTTGCAAGGGAAGATTCTGCCATGTGTTTCTTGGGGATTTCATTCATCTTTATTGATGGCATTTCACTTAATTTGCTGCCATTTGAGAGCCCTACAGGCAAAGGGGAGAAGAGAAGAGTAAAGTAGGGGTAAAAATGGGAGAGGGAATTGTCAATATAGAAAAAATCTGCCGTAATCTTTGTGCCTGTGTAATCACCACACATTTTAAAAATCTTTGTGCAGATAGCTATGAAGTGAAAGATTGCAGACTGTCCCAAAGGGGTTGCAGCAAGGATGTGTCGTAAAATGAGCATATTTCTACTGTAATGCAGAAGAGCTTTGAGATCTCTGGCAAGGCTTTGGTTACCCCTCCCTCTTTCCTTGTGCATTGGGACTTGTAGGACTCTGAGGTTAGGGCTGCCTGGTTTTACATTTTATTATTGATGAGGGAATTCAGAGGTACAGCCTAGCACTGCCCAGTCCATCCTACTTGGTAATTACTGATGAGCTCAGTGTTGCAGAGGGTAGGGTGCAA
The DNA here is from genome assembly GCA_033558105.1 of Coccyzus lansbergi. Taxonomy (NCBI): domain Eukaryota; kingdom Metazoa; phylum Chordata; class Aves; order Cuculiformes; family Coccyzidae; genus Coccyzus; species Coccyzus lansbergi. Next base: position 1,535,590 of record JAUMJK010000574.1, on the reverse strand, counting down.
ACCCTGCAGTACGCTGTCATGACTCCCACCCTTTTTTCCAATTCAGGCACATCTCTGTCTTCAACAGGACTGGCTGAAATCCTGGAACATCATGTTTAGTTTCTTTTCCAGCATTTTTATTAGTAAATCAATTTTTTTTCCTCCTCACTTTGTTCTGGCATCTTTGGATGCCTTTTTTTTTTTTTTTTTTAGTGTCCTCATGTAGGAAACAGGATATTAAGTTGGTTGGATATTTAATCTGAAATAATACAAGCATTCTTGAATAATTTGTGTATTTCTGATATCATAAAAATATACAGTGCTTTTAAAAATCTCACTAAAATGTTACTCTGGGAAATAATAAATGACCAAGAGTTCCACTTTGTAAAATACCCACATATGAAATAGCTTTTCTTCTGCCAGCTTTCAGGTTACCACCTCTAAAATTGACAGAAGGCTTTATTACTCTTGTGTTAGAGGACAGGGGAGAATAGAAATTTCTCACCTAGTTTTTCTAGAGCAGTTGCTATTTTACATATTTCTGTCCTCAAGGAAGTGAAGACAGTAGTGAAGAGAACAAAGCAGGCAGAAATGAGCAGCTTTGTTTTGCTGTATGAATGGGGTTGAAAGGAGATAAACCTTATAAAGCTGAGATTGGGTAGAGAATCCCACTGGCTTTTATTCCTGTGAGGTTAAAGCACCAGAACTTTCTCAATGCTTGAATTCATTCTCTAAAATAAGGTAACTTCAAAGGCTTTTGTAAATCACTTCAGAGTTGGGAGCACATTATGTTCTGTGACTAACCAGCAAAGGACCACAAAAATGTTTGTCGTGTGCATGAAAGAGAAGGTATGTGATATAGCCTACACTCAAGGGAATCCTCTACCTCCATATCTCTAAATAATCCATACCCTTCTAGACAGGGGATGCTGAGTTTTTTTATGCTGTCTCAGTATTTCTCTGTGACTTGCTCCATTATTTATTCTGGACTGGCTTTCCAATTTGCAATGCCTTGAGCAAGTGTGGTGCCTGCCTTGAGCTACCAGAGGGGGAATCTGGCTGTGAATTGCCTCCCCATCTGTCATGGAGTGAGTGAGAAAGATCTGAACTGGCAGGGATGGGTTTTTTTCCCCCTTTCCTTTTGCTTCTGCCGCCAGAAGGGGAAACTGGAACTGGCCCATGAGTTACTGAGTTACTCCAGCGGCCACAGAGCTGGAGACCCCCAGATTGCAGACCCTGAAGTCTTAACACCCCTTGGGTGCCTGCTGAATGTATTGCAGCAGGCATTTCCTTCCCTTGGTGTAAGACTTTACAGCTGCTTCCACGCTTCACTCTCAACTTACTCAAACACACACTTCCCCAATGCACTGATGCTGATTTGAGGTGCTCAGCTAACTTTCAGCACCCTGGAGGAGGCTCCTCTTGCAAAACTTGGTTAGATAAGTTTGCTGCTAGTGCTCAGCAGTAGGGCTTCTCCCCCTACTTCAAAGTATTCCCTGTTTCTGGGTACACTTGCCAAGAGCTCCTTGTAATATATATATATCTGTGTCTCTGTGCAAATTAATGTCTAGAATTGCATGCTTTCTTCTCCTTGTCTGACTACTTCTCCCTTCTGCTCTCTCATGTCACCCTTTCATGCCTGGCTGAATATCAGCTAATCCTGAATAACAGTAAAAGCAATCTATTTTACCCTCTTGTCTTTCCCCAGACCCTTCCTATATTTGGTACAAAACACCTAGAGATGTTTTTCATCTGACAGCCACACCTTTTATCCAAGGCAGAAAACTGTTGCTTCTACATTCCACAGTTTGTGACCCTGATGAAAGGTGAGGTAATCTTAAGCCAAACTTCCTGAACCATAGTTGAAGACATTGTCTCAAAAGGCTCAATTTTAGACCTAGTATTTGTGTCCAGAGAGGATGTTGGTCAAGTAAAACCCCATGTCTGCCCCACTTCTGATCCCTGGGACTTAATACCCTGCTTCATCAGTTGTGGTCTTACTCAGAAGAGATGAGCATCAGGCTGCTGCTGTGCTAAAGGAACTGCAATGTTTGATGGGGCAGACTGTTTACAAGAAGCCTAGCTTGTGAGTTCAAGCAATTTACTAGGAAAAACTGATCCATCCCCTCTTTGTCAAGTTGCATGCTTAGGTGACACTCTGAGGCTGATGCGTGAAAAACTGTGACCCAGACTGTGATTCAGCCAGGGGTCTCTAACTTGCAGGTGGAATTTACAGTTGTCTTTTTTTTTTTTTTTTAAACGATTCCCTGCTCATTTACCATATACCACTTTGGCACTTTAGGTAAATACTTGTTAGGTAGATTTATCCCTCAAAATCAAGAGGTCCTGTTCACTCAGAGGTTTAAAGCTTGATGGTTTTTAGCTTAACTGCTCATTCGTTTTGTCACTCATGTAGCTTATTGAGATTGCTGAGTGGTTAGAAAACAAGCAAGGTGCAACTGACTTCACCGCTTGTTAAGGTGCAAGGATGGATCATACAGACCCTTGTAGCTGCTGAACTAATGTGGGTTGCAGACATATCTGTAATTTACTGGTGCTGTTTATTAGCCAAGGCTAAGTATTGCAATGTTCAGTGACTCCTCTCTGCAGTTTTTACTTTCCACACTCTTACACACCTCCGTAAGCCAGAGCTGGAAGGGCAGCTAGTAGCCTGTAAGTTCGTTCAGGGCCTTTCCCCAGGTGAAATTCAGTGTTTTGTTGAACTATAAAGTTACCTTCTTCCTCTAACCTGTGTTCCATTTAGCACACTGTTTCAGTGATATTTTGGGTCTGCTTTTGCTGCATTGCTAATACATCCTTCTGAAGATAGCAAGAGGTTCACCCTGATAATTCATGATTTCCATCCCCAGGTTCAAGCACTATGGGGGTGCGGGAAAGCAAGCTGTGTAGGCAAGACCAAAGGCAGCTGTACACTGTGAAATAATAAGTATCAGGCAAAACACAGTATCACAGCTAATAGATGTATTTTAAAAGTGGAAACATCTATGTTTAATTGCAATTAAAGTATGTAGTGAGAAACCACAGTAATACATTGTTATAACAGACCTTTACATCTTGAAGTCAGAATAATACAAAAAAAAAGTGCTGATTATATATGGTTAAAATAACTGAGGCACAATTTTGACAACATCTAAAATATTAGCATGTGGCCCCTGCCAGTAACACTCTAAAGGTCAAGCTTAATAATCTCAGTGACAGTCACTGGTTTTCCTTAGCTTACCTAAAACCAACAACCGAAAAAACTGTTTTAGTTTTTTGTTTGCTGTTTTTTTTGCATAGCTTTCAATATTGCTGCACCCTCACCTCTGCATATTGCAAACCCATCTCAGATCTGAGATAATTTCTTTAAAGTTCTGAATATTTTTAATCCTGTTCTCCTCAAATACATAATATATATTTTCTACCAATTATAAATACATAATTTTAATTAATCTGATTTCAATAACATGCATTTGTATACTTACTGTACAATCAAAATAGACATTGACTTTACAGTGTGTACGCTTTTATTTCGGCGATATTGTTCAGACACACTGCTCAACAAATCAAGCAAATAGGGAGATAAAAAGAAAAAAAAGATGGGGGAAAAAACCTCTGGAAGGAAAAAGAATCTCACAGTGTTTACAGACAAAAAAATGAAAGGAAAATACTTATCAGAAAAAGGGTTTATTAATACATAGAAAATCCCCACAATAGTTGAAACACACTTTAGGAACTAGTAAACAAGTTAAATAGAGTTGTGCCAATTATGCAGTGCCCAAGCATCTGCTTGCTCTTAATTAGATGGGGAGGTGAATGACCACTGTTTATTTTCATTTTCCTCATTAATTATGAAAAACTGCATTTAATTCATCTTGCATGGTGAGAGACTGGCTGCGCAGATGTAAGTCGTAAGGAAAGTGGCTCTCTGTAGGCAACCTGAACATAGAGCTCTGCCCAAGGGGACCCCTGGGTGGCACTGCACAGTAATGCATGCCATAATTGTAATTTTTGCCGTAGTCCAAGCTTTCTTCTTGCTTCAGGGAAAATATCCCATTATAGTTAATTGGGGGAGGACTTAAGGGACCTTCAAACTGTGGACTGGCACACTCAGGGGAAGTGCTTTCATAGAAGGACTCATAAGCACTGCAATAATTGTAGGGTTTCATGGACTTGGAGTTGTCTAGAGTCCCGTGCCCAGGTGGGGTGCCAAGCTCAGGGCTGTGGTAGGGAGGGTAGAAGGTGGAGTATGGTGAGCGAGTGTGATGGGCACCTTCGCCTGCCTGGCCCATCAGGAAACTTCTGGCATTCAGCTGCAGGCATCCTGCCACCAAGTTTGTAGTTGGCTGGGACAGACCCTTGCACAAGTTTTGGACGAAGGTGAGCAGGTCGGGTCTCTTGCCAATTCGCAGGATTTCAGAAAGAGCCCAAATGTAGTTCTTGGCTAGCCTTAAAGTTTCTATTTTGGACAGTTTTTGTGTTTTAGAATAACAAGGGACCACTTTCCTTAAATTGTCCAAAGCATCATTAAGGCCATGCATCCTGTTCCTCTCTCTAGCGTTGGCTTCTTGTCGCCTGAATTTGATCCTTTCCATCCTTATCTTGCTCGTTTTTTTTTTCCGAAGGCCCCTTCGCCTAGGCAAGCCATTCTCATCCTCCTCCTCTCTCTCTTCCTCCTCCTCCTCTTTTTCTGTGTCTTCTCCAGGAGATCTTTTAATATTCTTTCCTCGGAGCACGATCTGCTTTGAAAAGCTTTCTGGGTTCTTTATTTGCTTTTGGTCATCACTTTCTCTGGAAAACTTTCTGCACATCTGGGATTCTGGCATTACAACAGACTCATCAAACGGTAGTGTTAACATGGTTCTATAGTCTTAAGTTACCTGAAAGAATGCCAGCACAATATTTAAATATTTTCATTTTTAAAGTTTGCCGACTTATACACTCATGCAGTTTTCGTGTATTTGCGTGTACACTCTGAGTATGTGTATATATAAATGCACAGTCTATTTTTTTGCATAAAATGTCAGTTGCAAATGCTCATTTTTTAAAAAAAATAAAAGCTGTCTAGAATTTTCAAATCACTTGAAACATTCAGGATCTTGCAACTAAAAAGCCCCATTTCTCACAGATAAGTACAGAATGAATGAAAATATAAAACATACAATTAGCTTCATGCTCATTTATCTTATTTTTAAACAAGCCCTTCGAATCCTCGACACTGTGATATTCAAAGAAATGCAAACCGTGATAAAGCAATACAGAATTTTCATTAATCCAAATTCCCCTGGGTGAAAAAATGAGGAGAGCGAGAGTAGTCTTAAAATTGAAAAGTGCCATATCTCTATTAACTGATGGTAAAATAATTTAAAATCACTTTCTGACTTATAATTAAAAGTTTTTTTCCCTCCTCCACATTTCTTCCCCTGAAAATCAAGATATTAAACTCTAGCAAGTTAAAGTGGGTTAGAAAAAAAAATTATGGAAGACCACCCCCCCGATCACTCAGCAAGTAACAGTTAAAAATTAAGATTTTTTTTCCTAATGATTTGTATGAAAATCACGTGTTACTTATTTCATATTAAGACAAAAATCAAAATTATCGAACCCTAAATGTATTCAGATCAGAGTTAGGAAATAAGATCCTCCACTTTTTTTTTTCTTAGAAAATTTCTAACTGATATTAACTGTTTAGTTAGAATCAACTTATTTCCTTTTTCTCTTTTTCTTTCCTCCTTTTTTTTTCCTCCTCCATCATTTGGGGGGGGGAGGTGAAAAATTCCCTGCACACTATAGCAGTGTTTATGTTCTGCGAGGCTCAAACGTCTCCCTCCAGCTCATAGCTGACAGGAACGGTCTGGAGATTCTGACTGCAATCCTGCACATGTGTTCAGAATCTAGCCTGGAATGGGAAAATAATTTCCTTTCTTCAATTATTTTTTCTGTTGTTATCAGTTTGGGAGCAGTAAAAGCTTGGACCCCACGATCCTCAAAGAGACGAACAGAATCAACGAAGGGACTTTTTTTAATAGAACAAAACTAAAAAAAAAATCCAGTCAAAGACTAACTCTATCAGTATTGTCTACACACTTGCAATATTACATAACACCAATGAAAGTATGCATTGTATAATAATAATAAAATTTTAGGAGGCGTTATTAGACAGTAAATAGCATACATAAAATACAAGACAATGATACTGTATCTTTAAACACTTGCATGCACACCCAGCACCAACTGAAATATATCTTTATTTGTATTACCTTAGCTTTTTATTTCATTCAACAATCAGTTTTCATTTTTTGCCTTCCAAATCTTTTCAGTCTGAATGTCGCATCGTCTCCTGGAGTCTAGATCTGTGTATATCTGCACTATCTCATTGATCTCTAAAAAGTGACATTGATGCCAACTGCCAGAGCTGGTACCCATGCCATCTGCTAGTGACGTCACGGGGCAGAGAAAACCACGTGAGCCTTTCTCCTGGGACCTTCATTCTGCACTGATCATCTGGCATCCCTCTAAGTGGGTACCAGCATTCATGTATCAACACAGAAGGTTAGGCTGATAGGAAAAAAAAAAAAAGAAAAGAAAAAATATCTGCACCAGCATTTCACATACAGTAGGTGCATTTCCACTGGAGCTGCTTCTTTCTAGCAGTCTAGCTGCACAGATAGACATGCCAACATTTGGTGCTATCCCTGCCTACAGGTACGGCTGCCCTGTGGTTGTTAATACGGTATTGTTTATACGAAAAGTGCTGTCTTGTATTAATCGGAGTCCTTACAGTGCACCTGGTACCCAGGGAAAAAAAAAAGCAAAGAAAGGAAGGCAGGAATGTGGAGATAATGCTTGTGCTATAACACACAGCATGGTCTGAAAAAGTAGTTTTTGTGTGATGCTGCTAGGAGTGATTTTGGGGGTGTGGGCTGTTTTAAATACAGCGTGTTGTCCCAGACTGCAGGGTAACAGGAGTAAACCTCCTGCTGGCTCTAAGAAATCCTCCCCTCACTTCCCTTGGTAGGTTTTATTGACATTCCCAAAAGAAAAAGAGGCATTTATGGGAAACTGGACTTACAACGTGAAGCTTTAAAAAGCGATACCATTTTTTCGGAAGAGCGTGGAGGGACTTGCTTATCCCCATCCTGCCCTGGTGAGATACAACTGGGGTGCACCTGGTCCTGGCGGGGTCACATGCTTGCAGGCAAAACTCAATGTGTTCAGAGGGCTTTGCCTTCTTCCAAATTTTCTCCACCTACCTGGCCTATTTGCCAGTGCTTCACTGAAATGTCTTTAAAAACTGAGTTATTTCCTTTGGAAGCACAGTTTCTCTTCCTAAAATCTTCCCCACTACTCTTCCATTTGCCTCCTTGTATGCTTTTTTCTTCATGCCCTTGTTTCTGTTAGCTGCCTCTTCTGTACTCCCTGCTTTTCCTCCCTTAACCCTTTTGTCTCTTTTCACAGGCAAGAAACTGTTAAATGAAGCTGACAAAGCCTCTCGGCTCAGCCTTGCCATGCAGCTTATGGCAAACTCCACCTTGGTGTGTTTGGGGTTTGTGATTTGTTTTTTTTTTTAACTTATTTATTTATTTATTTAAGGAGTGGCATGTCACATATAAGTGATATCAAAATAGTTACAGGAGGAATGATGTGTCATCTTAGAAATATTTTTTAAAGTTTACTTTCATTATTATCACGTATCACTGCATTTTAGTGACTAAGTAATCTCTGTTTTAAAAAGTGAGTGATTTAGTATGCTTTTAGTATTAAAATAATCCCTGGCAGAGCTGCTAATGTTATGGGTTTGTGTCAGTGTTTCCATTATAAATCCTGTTTTTGATGGGTTTATAACTCATCTGCTTTAATTCAAATTGGGCCCAAGCTTGGCATTAATGTTCCTAGCCATGAACCAATTATTTTGTTTTCACAAATTTTCATTTAAATCTGTTTGGGCATTTTTTTATTAGAGAAAGGAACAAAAAAAAAAAAAACCGAAGAGCAGAATAATGTTTGTGTGTGTGCTGAGAGTGTGTTACATTCATTTATATGTAAGTGATCAATGATTTTAGAGCCTTTCATCAAAAAAATAGAAAAAGCCCTCACACCAAACTTTGAATTTTTTTTACAGAAGTGAGAAATATCAGATTATTATTTTTTTACGGATCTCAGGCCTCTTTTTTAGATTTTTTTGAGGTAAATTTATTGGAAGTCCAGAGATGTTAAAACTTGTGGCAACTGTTTGAATGGAGCAAGAGCTGTGCTATTCATAACACTCATTTTATCCCAGGTATTACAATCTGTGTAACAGAGGAGAGGATAGAATCCCATTATTCTCAATAGGAATTTGTGTATCAAGATTTATATTGTGGCAGGTCCTGAGGGTTGTCAACCTTTTCAAGGATTTTGCATATTCAGAGTACTATACAATGCACAATAATCTAAATATGCAAAGTCCTGAGGAACAAAAACCTCTTTCAATGCATACTAAAAATACTATGAGAAATTGAAGCAAAGGTTGACGTTGTAGTGGCTTGGTGTTAAGTGAAGGGCAGTCAAAATTTCCAGTTATATCACCCAGCCTCCAAAATGCAGTTTTATAAAAATATTATCACCCTCTTTTTTATTGCTGAAGTAGATGTGTTTTTTTAAAATACTCAAATGTTATTGTAAAATGCATATTGAATGGCTCTTACGCTGCTACTAAAACTAAAATAAATTAATTAATTTTTGTTGAAGGATTCCCTCTGTAGTAGTAACATTACATTTTTGCAGATTCTTAATCCATCATTTGACCTTTTTAATATTTTCAAATAAATAGTGGAGAAACAAAATAGCTGAGATATCAAGGTTTAAAAAGCCTCTACTGTGCATGCATAATAATTTTTCATAAGGATTTTACTACGCATTTTGTATTACGGATCCATGATATGCAAATGTGTACTGCTGTTAATATGCATTCACAGCATACCCCATAACTGCTGCTTTGCTGTCTACTGTGAATGCATGTTAAGAATAATACACAAAACAGTTAAATGCACTCTATAGAATGGCTGCACAGCACCGAATATGTTACTGAACACATACAAATTTTTTTACCATGCCTAAGCTGTGTAATTTTGAATTACAAGTGACTCTTTCAAATGTAATATTATCATAATATATTTAACACAGCCAAACATTAAGAAATTCACTGAAATAACATTAAGTTTTAAGGACTGCAGAACCACCACGGTGCATCAAGGGGACTGACCCAAAAGGCAATGGGAGTCCTTCCAATAACTTCAATATGCTGTCTCCAGATCTCCAGGGCACATCTCTGCTCTTCCCCCCCTCCACTCCCTACCCCCCCACCCCCACCCCGTTGATTTTTTTATTATTATTACATTCAATTTTTTCATTGTATCTCCTACCCTCCCTGATCCATATCTTTTAGTTGTGCGGTAAAAGCAGAACTGCATCAGAATTATGGGACTTTAATGATGTTTGGTCAGGAACAGTTTGGTATGTTGTAGTCTGGATCATTCACTGGTAGCAAAGGGACCTCATGAGCAGCAAGGGACAGTTCAGACTATGGAAAGTTAGCTATATCTTTTTTTTCCCCCTTTATTTCCTCATCTTTATAATATAAGCACTAGAAGTGACAGCAACTCTTCTCCTTGTGTGCAAAAGTTCTCAGCAACAATTCTGTAAAGCCCAACTCCTTTGCTAGTGACCTGGTGCAAGTTTGCCTTCCTGCCTGAGTGCCCACATGCGCAACCCAAACACCTGGGGAGGACAAGAAATAGCCCTTCTGAATCTGCTCACTTCTGGGCAGACCGACAGCTAGCGTCTGTACCAGAACCCCAACTGTATGCATGCAGCAGGGCTGGACTGTCAGCTTCCTTCGGTGGGTACCTCTGCTGCTCAAGAGTGAGACTGGGAGAAAATGTATGTCTACTGCGCATCCTAAACTGCAAAGTCAAACCAGAAGGGCCAAATACAGTAGCTCCCATCTCCATCCTACCACTGAGTTCACAGCTCAGGAAGATGTGGGAATCTCTGTGGTTTGGTTTTTATTTTTGTTGTTTGTTGGTTTTGTAGTGGGGTCTTTTTGTTATGGTTTGGTTTTGTTACAAAAATAGAGCAAAATGGGATGGTATCTGGAGCAGGGTCTCTTGTCTGCCAGCCTTTACGAGTCTCACACTGGTCAGAACAGGAACCCTGTGGTAAAGACAGGACTATGTCCCCACAGAAGTTGCTGTTGGGGGACGAAACAGATCATTGTGCCATACGTGTGTTGTGTGACAGCTGCACATGCCATGTGCAACTAGCACTCTATAGGACTGAAGTGAAGCACATCCTTGTCCAGAAGTGACCTGTAAGTTTTCTCCCTTTGTGACCCCAGTATAATGCCATAGATTATAGACCACTTTGTGAGGGGAACCTACCATTCCTGTCAACTTGGCTAAGCCATCTCATACCAGTGCAAAGATGATGTAGAGGGATATATGTCCTTCTCCATGAAAAGGGAGACTTCAGAGAACTTCCTGCCTTAGTTCAAGAATTTAACTCATCTACTAACACTGCAAAATATTTTAAATGTGCTTTGTACTATCTAAGCCCATGTAATGAGGATGTACTTCCTGCTCTAATCAGATATACTTACTTTTATGTTTTGAATAGGCTGTAAGTGACAAATATGGAAGAGCTACAAAGGGGTTAGTTACTCTATTTTAATAGGTGTCACTTGAGTTAAACATGAATTTAGAGTCTGAAAATGGACTCTAATTGCTTATGCTTAAACAAAAATGAGTTTGTGACCAGAAATTACTCTAAGATTTCTGAAACACATGACTAGAGTGGATCTGACTTAGATATGATGTGCATTTGCTATAATCCTATTAATTTTGAGCTGCTCCTGGCTTACAGTAATGCAAATAAGTTGAGAGTAACTGGGACCAAATAATTTTAAGATAGAAAGTTTATATTAAAAAAAAATCCTAGAAAACAATGGCATGATATAGCCTGAAAGCTTTATTAACGGACTGAGAGGTAATATGTCCCTTGCAGAAATATGGAATTTGAGGTACTTCTCCTCCCCTGAGGAAAAGTGCTTGAGTCAGACCAGTCACATAGCTGTGTCAGTTCTTGAAACTAAAGGACATTAGGATTCTATTGCTTTGTAGTGTGAAGCAACCCTATGGTACATCTAATAAACTGTGTTGTTTGTTTTAATTTATACTTAGTGATTTGAGTTGTCATGCTTTCTGTCATGCTACTCTACTTGAAGGATGCTTTGAGATCAATAAGTTCAACAGCCTTTAGCGGCTGTAGCAGGGTTATTTGGCTGTAGCACACACCTTGATGCTGCTGTCAAACAGCTAGTTAGCAATGCTCATTTTTTCCTCTCTTTCTTTTGTTGGTGCCAACAGTGATTAACAGGTGTGTTTCTTCTGTATTACTATTTTGAGAACTTCTGTCCCCATGAAAGTGTGTTTTTTTAGGTAAACCTCGCAGCCAGTCCTTTCTGGAAGAGGTGGTATGGGCATGCATGACCCCAGAAGAGACCTGCATTGTTTTCTCTTCCCCAGGTAGACCTCGTGGCTATGATACAGGTTTCTTGTTCCATAATCTGGGGCACTTCTTACTTTACAAAATCTTTGAGGCTGATGGGCTGCTTTCCTCTCCCCACTACAAGGCACCATCAGCAAGAGGCGTCTGATGGGATATTTTCCCTGGATCATCTGTGTGGATGCTTGTGATACTTTTTCTCCCTTCTTGCAGTCTTCTTGGTGTGAAAGTATCATCTGTTGTGCAGGGAGTGATGACTTGCTGAGCCCTATATGCAGAGATGGTGTTGGGTTGTTCCCCTCTAGGAAGTGGTGGGGGCACCAACTCAGTTAGAAGCGCAGAATAGACGTACAGAAAAGTACCTGCTGAGATGAGCAGTTTGCTTGGGACTACACAGCATGCTTTAAATTAAATGTGAGATACAAGGAAATAGAAAAGTTGAATTAACACTGACTTGATGGAAATGGAAAATAAAACCTAGGAGCAACCTCAACTTCTGGTGGACAGTTCCCTCCCAGGAAATTACAGGATGTTTTGTAAGGGGAACTTTTTAAAAGATCCTTGCAAAGTTTATGAGAAACTCTGACATTTCCATTATTTGCATCAGACCTTTGAAACTCAGCAGGGAGAAAGCCCTCAGGCTAGAGAAATGACTTATCTTTACCCCCATGAAATTTTATCCAGGTTCAGATGAGCTGTATGATCCTTAGAATCATCATTTCCTTTCTCTTGTGTGCACTCCTCAGGCATATTTTAGCAGTATGCTCAAATAATATCTGAACATCTTAGGGAAAATATCCAAACAACCTTGAAAATAACTATTCCTTTAAACTTATTTTGAAACCACGTTATTAAAGTTGAGAAGTTGAGTAGCTGACAGTAGGAAATGCCAGAGCTACAATTGCCTATGAAATCTCAATTCTTTCTCTTATATACAAATATACAGGTAGTTTCTTAACAGCAGAGCTCAGCTGAAGTGTTTGCTTTTATGAAATAATATTCAGCATGGTACAGGATGACTCAGGTTTACTGTAATGGGAATATACTCTCATTTTGGATTGCTATTACCCGAATTTACAACCCTTCTTGGAGAAGGTTCTTCTTGAGATATGTGTCCAATGAAGATAAGTAAATTTTCCATTCAAAAAGCAGAAAAGCGGTGCAATAAGGCATCCCAAGCTGTTAATGAACTATGGCCTCCCTCACATTTCCCAAATCTGTGTTATGCTTTTAACTTCTCCGAGCATCTGTGATTACCAGCTAGCATCTGCAACATGTGATAATGCATGTACTTAAAAACCTTACTGGAAATCTTTCCTTGTCAAAAGAGAGAGAACTTTGGGTTAAAAAAATTCCCTTAAGCCGGTGTTAGAATGAAGTATTTATAACACTCCTATGAAACAGGAAAATGCTGCTTTCCAGAACCATAAAGGAGCACAAGGATCTCACAGCACAGTTTCTGAACTTGTTCCATTGATTTATATTGCAAACAATAGGAGTACTCAAGAACAAGATGTCTATTTGATAAACACTTCACAAATTACTTTTCAGAAGCAGATTAGATGAACTGTACAGTCTCTGTTTCCTCTTGTCTTCCTGCATTTTGCTGTTATACAAAGCTATATATATCTTCACTAATCTGAATGCAATGGAAGATGGACAACAGTGTACTTTGGAGGATCTTGACCATAACATTTTACCTCAAGACAAAGAAAATTTATCACAGTTTAGAGTGGAAGCTGAGTCATTTGAGATGTTTTACTGACAGGATTAATTTTCTTTTGACAGCACTGGAGATTCAGTGGCAGAACTGACCACAAGTAGAACAGGATTTAAAAAACTGTTTTCTAGATTCAGTCTCCAAGCTCCTAAGAAGGTGAAAGGCGCAGCCAATTTCAGCTAAGCTGTAAAATGGTGCTGAATTCAGGTTCTGCTTTAATAATCTTTTTCCAAAAAAACATTTTTGAAAATTGGTGTTTAAAGAACATTTCTTCAGTGATGAAAGAATAATACTATTACTTTTAGCTGCAGATCTACTTGTAGAGTAACTGATGTGTCTTATCTTTATAAAAACCCATTTTAATGTGTTTTTTACCAAATGTCCTGGGAAAGCGGACACACTTTGATGTTATAAATTGTAAATTTCTTAGATCCCCATTGCAAGCCTAATAATTTTCCTAGGATAGAATAAAGAAGAGAAGACTAGGAAAAAATGTGATGGTTCCCATATATTAAAATATGCAGCTGAAAAAAAGGAGAATCCAAGGAAGAATATTGCTTATAACTGAGCAGACTTTTTTTTTTTTTTTTTTTTTTTGTAAGATCTGTGGACTTCCTCTAGGAAGCAGCATTGTCTAACAACAGTCAGTAAAATCCACCAAAATCAATACTAAGCTATAATCTGCTATTAAAGAGGTGAAGTTACTGTGTATTTAAGAACACGCTGAAGAAATCAGTAGTTTCAGTAATTTCCTTCTCTTTCCATCTTCTCTTTCTGCATAATCTCTAAGGATTTGTGTAAGCCCAACAGCTTACCAGCTTCCTTGGCCACCAGTCATCATGACAATCAGTGCTTCGTGCTGCAGCATCGAGCACACAGTGCTGTTTATGGAGGCTTAATTCTCTGCAAAGTAGTCTCACCTTACAGGTTATACAAAGAAAATCAAATTGCATCTTTTGGCAGTCTGGAGTTTTTCTTTCACTCCTTGGGCTGGCTAAGAACTGATTTGAACCCTCAAATATTTTAAAGCAACCATGGCCAGAATGCACCTGGAAGTTTGGCAAAAAGCTCCTCTCTTCCCATTTTATTTTTTTTTTCCAAACTCCTCTGTCTAAGAAGGGAGCCTGAATCCTGTTTGCATATCCCCTTTGTTGTGCTAGTTACTGACTTTCTACCTGGCTCGTGTGGCCTTACTTAGGGCCTGACCTTTTAAGCTCTTGAATTAGTGAGAAAAGTCCATAGAAGACATAGTTTACAAAATACTGAAACAGTCAGTGGTCAGTAGAAACAGTACTGAATATGCATGTATTTTTGCAAGTTAGGAATGATTTTTGAGGTATTTTGTAGCCACGGCAATGTTTACAGTCTCTGACAGTATATATCTGACCTCATTTTCATTTCTTTGTTGTCATTTTTAATTCAACTGCTAAAGTTCTTATTGCAGTTTAATTCATTATTGCTGCAGTAAAACCAGGAGTGAAAAATAAGCGCTTTACAAAGTATTCAAATATATTCATTCTGAAGAGTGTGCCATAATATGTTCAGGGCCTCATTCTTATGTTCAGAAGTTTTATGACTGGCTTGAGTTGAAATTTGAAGTGCATTTTCTTCCTAGAGAGGCTTCTGCATTTTGCATTTGGACCTGTAAGACATCTCACTGGGTAGAGCTATTTAGGTAAAAAATCTCAAAAAGATACTTTGCTATGAATTTTGAAGACAGCCACATGGACAGTACTTACTGTCACCAGCAGATAATGGCTGGAATAGCTGTCTCTCCCTGTGCCTTAAAGCCTTTGAACACCATGAACATAGGCAAGGCAATAATGATATAGTGAAGCGATGGTGAAAATATACTTGGCATTACAACATGGGGCCAAACCCCAAGAGATTCAGAGCTTCTGCACTATGCCTTAAAGGCTGGGTGTTGGAAGAGTAATATTTGTGAGGTTCAGGTTGGTGGAGTTTGGAGTAAATATTGTTTTTCATTGCTTTCCATTCAGTCTGTTACTCATTTGCTTCTTGCAACACCAATTAACATCAATGAGGGTTTTTTGCAAAGACTGCAAATGCTCTGACTCCTGTGGAAACAGAAATCTTGATTACGAACAAGATATTTCTAGTGTGACCTTGTAACATAAAGTGACAGAAAATGGAACATATTTTATTTCATAAGATTGTGTATTCTTTTTGGCATAAAACTTTGTGCGTTAAATGCATTATAATGAAATCTCATTCTGGGAAGACATTTAAGAAAAGTAAGGTCTTTTCTTTGTTTCAAAGGGATAAAAAAAGATATTTCAAAAAAGATGCTTCAAAATCACATATAATATATAAAATCAAAACCAGAGGCTTTTTTTTTTTTTTTCAAAATTAGACATTTTGATTGTAAAACAAATATTCACTGAAAATTTCACGTTGTGGAACATTTTTTACATTGATTGTGTTTCATATCTGAAGGACAGCAAATTTAGAAATGTGAGCTTTCTCCAAACAAAGGAATGTCTCCGTTTGACTACTCTACTGAAATCTGTATAGCACCTGAGCTGAATCAGTGTTTCCACAGGGCAAATCCCTTTCAGCCATGCATTCTGGATTTGCAGCTTTCACTTTATTAACCCATTTCTCTGTCATTTACTATATCCTATAATTCAGATAGCCTATTCTTGTTAACTAACACATATAAATGTTTCTACATGTTCCCAAAAGTTGTTTGTTTTTTTTTTTCTTTAATCATCAGCAATTCTCTGGAGTACCAGTTCAGGCTCCCTCATACCCTCAATTCCATTTTGCCAAACACGACACAAAAATGATAGCCTTTGTTAAAAAGTTTAATGTTCTTAATTAGTAGAATTGTCAGACTAATTAGAATACCAATTAGAATTGGCAGGGCTATCGTTAATTTAGAAGTGCTGTGGTCTAATGTTAATCACTATTAAACCTTATAGTTTGTGAAAGAGAGGAAGCAAGGAGATGAATACACACACACATATACAGACAGACATACACAACCTCCCACTCCTCCCATTTTAAATGTTAAGAGTCCATAATCATAACAATCCATGCTGTCAATGTGCACTTAGGGACTGCTTAATCCACAGAGACATCGATGCAAAGTTAATAACTGTTTATGCAAAAAAAGTAGCACTACAGAATAAAAACTCATAACACTTTTTTTATCTGCTACTGTTAAGAAGGTAAAATGCCATCAGTGTCTGGAAAATATAGTTGAGGCACCAAGGACTTCTTATTGGAAATGAACAAGAGAAATCCACTTTATTTGCTTTTACTTTTGGTACTATGAAAATTACTTTGCACTTCTTACAGGACATGGCAAATAAAGATCTCGCAGCACTGCACATACTGAAACTAAGCTTCAGTGCCTGCTGGCTCAGTGATTTCATATCAGTGTTTCTTAGACAGAGAAGTTATCACTCAAGTTCCCATGGCAAGTCAAACCTGCAGTGGGAAATATGCTGTCAGCTCAGCAATTTACAGTCGCCGGATCTAGCCCACATGCATGTGTGCCCTTCCCATCGACCTAATTCTATGTTTTAAGTAGTGAGATGATTGTAGAGCAAAACAATAAAGAAACTTCTATTTAAACTACCTACTTAAAACGTCTGTTCCTGACTGAAACCATAAGAAACAAGTTCCCAGAGGTGGATGCTGTGAATATTGCTGTAAATTCCATGCACACTGCTACCATGACCACAGAGTCCAATTTATATCTGCAAGGGATTAGATAAAAAGGGTGCTCGGGTGGCTAGAGAAGCATATGAAAACCTATTGTGTGCAAGTCCCAAGTTCAAATGTAACATTTCCTAGGTACAAATATACTATCTGCATCAATATTTTCTCTATCTGACCTGATTGACTTCTGAAATCTCTTGCCTTTGATAGTTTGAGGCAAGAGAGATGGTGTTGATTATTACTTGTCTGGGGCAATGATGGTATGAGCTAGAAGAGGTTAGACTGCAGGTAGAGCAGTAAAAAGAAAGGTCGATGACATTGTTGTCTGCGGAGCACGTGGATGTCCTCTTAGTAATGCAGCATAGCATAAACATTTTTCCCTTCCTCTCCAGCCTGATCTAACTCAAGTATTTACCCACTTACAGCGCAGATAATTTTCATTCTGATAAAATTAATCTAGGCACTACCATGCTGTCTCTTCTATTCCAGAGAAACGTAATAATTCATTTTCAAGGAAGTCTGATTTTTAAATTTTGTCTTGCAAGTATATGGTCAAGAAATGTTTGCCTCAGTCAAGTGGCATCTGATGTACTTAATGCTTTATTTAACCTCTGTTAATGTAAATCTATAGGTGAATATGTCACATATGTGTGCCTCTGCTTTTGCAGAAGAAAAATTGTGAATACACATGCTTTTTATAAGAAAAGAGACTTCAGAATCACCTACAAACTTAACTTTCATGGTTCCTATCATATTACTGTTCAAAGTTAAGATTTGATCCTGGATAAGTAAATCACTTTAAAAAAAAGAATGATTAAGATGCAGTAAAAGCAATTAACTGATGAAAAATGATATGACTGAAAGCCAGCATTTTAATATGTTTTTTCACTACATAAGCTAAGTAGTAAATTTAAACTACATACAAAGCCATTTTATTCCCTGTTCTTTACGTCAGAGGATAATTCAAATGAGAAATCAAAAGAAGCTAAAATTAGAAATTAGTTAACAACAACAAAAAACTACTGTCTCAAAGCAAGCCTTTTTAAACATGGAAGAATCCTCCCCAAAGCCTAGAGGTTTTTTTATGACTACTATATTATTATTTTTGTTATTGTTATTATTATTAATGGTGGTTCTGTATTTAATAACTAGTACATTCATTTCAAGTCCTTGGTTTTGAGCTGGTGAAGCAAAGTTGAGGCCATTAGGACATTTAAAATCCCACCAAAAGTTTACTCCAAATCTGTCACTCCCATTTTCAGTGAGAGATTTTCTGATTAGGCAAAAAGAGATTCCTATCATATTAGGTTGCTGCAACTTTTGCTCTCAGTCACCTATTTCATGCCATAGCTTCAAGTTTTTGCCATCTAATCTTACAGATTACAAAACATTGTTATTTTGTTTTGGCCAGATAGATGCGTGCAACCATGGCGGTGCTAAGAATGGCAGTGAGAACAGGGGATTTTCGCTGAGCTCAGCTCCTTGTGGACTTTAGTCAGCACCAGTGCCATGTTAGATGGGAGATGAATAACAAACTTGCACATACACTTGAAGCTGTGCAAGGACTCACATATCCCCAGCTTCCTGTTCACTATCTGCCTGAGTGAAAGCCAACGGTCTCTTTTTAGAGAATGGGAAAAGGAGGCACTATCTTCTCCTGAGGTGTCTAAATTATGTGCAATGACTCACCTTATACTACTTTCCACTAACTCTATGTATGTGTTAGAAAACCTGCTTCGGATAAACAATTTTTTTTTGGGTGGGTGATATTATATAAATTGAATTCTACTTTAAGTTTTGCAGTGTCAAGACTAAAGCTGGTTGGAAATCCTTTGCCAGAACAATTTCCTCATGATGAAGCTGTTCTTGCAAATTAGAATTTTCTTGGGTGTTTTGTCATTGGTGAAGTCTATTGGTTCAGAAAGCCAAAACCAGTCCTTTGTGTGGTCAATAAATCCCAACAAGAATAATCTGTTCATTAGGCTGTCCCAAAATGTGTATTCCTCCAGTCAGTTAAATTTCATTTTATCCTATCCTAGAAGACACATTTGATCATGGGAAAGGTGGTGTGGGTCTCAGTTCTTCTTTATGGATTTTGTTTTGCAGCCATAACGTGTTTTTCTAGGTGCAGTGCAGTCCTGTCTCTGAATGACCATCCCTTTGTATCATGATATGCAGCTGGGGCAGGAGGCTGGGCTTATAGGGGAGCTTTTGCTCCTGAGAAAAACTCCCACGATATCAAGTGTTGTTGCAGAAACAGGTAATTATCTGTTTTAAGTGTCTGACAATTCACAGTTGTTTCCTACTTTGAATGTTAAAGCTGAAAACTTTCTGAAGTTTAAATATGGTGCTTCAGTTGAAACTACTGTTATGGGATATAACAATCAAATATTGTAACATTTCATCATGGTTAGGATTGAAAACAAACATGGAAATTTTGGGATAACTCACTGGAAAAATACTCTGATTTTGGTTCAGATTTAATGTTTAGCTTTTATCTCAAGGTGCCTTTCAGCCACAACTCCACTTCAAATTGTCACATAGCAGGCTCAGTGTTTCTGCCTCAGCGTAGTACAGTGAAGTATCCTCCAATAAAGATGAACAAAGGACTTCTAAATAAAATGAAAAAGAGTAAGTCAGATCTCTTTATCCCAGGTAGGGAAGTACCAGGTCAGTTCCACTTTTGTGACCCGTAGCAATCAAAGTCCCCTGCACTGAAGCACTGCCTTGCTTCAAACTTTAGTTTGCATCAGGGATGCTTGACGCTACCGCCTTCATAGGCATCTACAACTGTATTGTCCAAACCCTATACTCCTGCTTTTGCTATATATTGCTATATCCCCCAAGTCTGAATCTCTACACAGCTGCCTTCTCTGATCTCTCATGGTGGTGCTCATTGATGTGGGAGCAGAGGAAAACGTTGCTCTGCCCTTCTCAGAGAGATGTGGAGCAATCTCTGTTTGCTTCTCTGGATATCTTACCACTTGGGTGAAAAGGCATCCTTATGCTTGGAGTGCCTGGAGGCAAAGAGCTGTGGTTGTGGAGCTTTGGTATAGACAAATGATTTTCCCATTTTACTGCTGTTTTCCCAATCATTATTTTTATTTTTTGCTTAGGTGGTTTGCAGTTACCATACTTATTCATTCTATTGTTTGCCTTTAGGGGTTCTCTCTGCCTTTTCTCCACCATTAGTTTGTTCGCCTTTTTTTTCCCCCAGTGATTTTATATGTAATCTTCATTTTAATCTACCCAGTTAGTTGTTCTCCTGTCCATTGTAGATGCAATTGTTTCTGAGGAGATGAGCATTATTAATTAATTACAGTTTGGTACAAAAGACTTTGTGTATTATACCACATTTTTTGCTTAAATGTCAGGTTTTCCTTATCTTTGTTGTCCTCTCCTTTTTATGCTAGCCTTATAAAGAATTAGGAAAGAGACTAAATCAGCTGCCAAAACCCATCCATTCCTGTAAGAGGAAAGATCACATAGTGATATAGTCCATAGCTGAGAACACAGGAATTTTTCCTGCTTGTTTAGAACTAAGAATATTCTCATCTTGTATTTGTTTTCTGGCAATATCTGTTGCCAAAGAGAGACCCCTAAAGTGTGTACATGAAGGTTAAAAAGAGATTACCCTGGTTAAGTCTGAGCCCATTCTCTAACAGTTGCTGAATTCTGTGAGCCCTGAAGCATGACCCAAAAACGTTATTGTAATTAATTACGGTAACTGATACGCATATCAATTCCTTTTTGCAAACATACATTTCTGAAATCCACTTCTTGTGGCAGCAAGCTGTCTAACCTAAGTACATATTGAGAATAGCCCATTTAGGATACTTTATTTGGTTTTTTTTTTTTCTGGTTAAAACACTTAATGTGTATAAGCAGCTGAGTCGTATCTCAGATCTAGAAAAACGGCAATGTTTTAGCCATCTTTTTGCCTTCTTTTCCATCACTGAGCCTTTTGTTCCTTGATTTAGAACAAACAGGACCTTGTTCACAATCTATCACAATACTTGATGAATTTCTGGCAATGGTTGCTGTACCACCATAAGGTTTCCTACTTCTGCACCCTTCCTCCAGACATCACTTAGTCAGTGTGCAACTAAGGACAAGGCTGCAAATTAGCTCGTTGTGGCATGTATTGTTTTTGGCTAGGACCACCCATCCTTCCCTAAGCACTGGAGGGGGTCCTTAATGCTTAAAAAGAAGATGCTGGAAAGTATTGCCCCAGTGCTTTACATGTGGAAAGCATTCTACCTGGAAGCAGCAGAGTGACTCCAGGTAGATAGACAGGTGCTATCATCATGCAAGCAGGGCAAAGGAAGGGGTCTTCAATGTAGTCCTTGTTAATGCTTTACTGACATTAAATTCTTTTAAAATAGGGCACTAATAATAGTGAATCATACGTAGCAAAATGCTAACAGAAGTCAATAGCAAGTATGCTGGTTTACTTGCCAACAAAAAAACAAAAGTGAAAATGTTAACATGTGAATGCTGCTCTCTGCATGAAGAAGTGCCATGTTCCAAGCGTAAGTGCAAACTAAAACCCCATTTGTGTGAATAGCTAATTATAAGGGTGAAAACACTGTCAATCTTAACACTCATCTGGGTTTCATCTTGGATGCCAAATGGGTCTTGCTGTCCTATATGTTAAGAAAAGTCTTAGTTTCACAGCCTTGACAGGAGAATAAATATCACCCAGAAGTAACTGAAAGGGAATAAACATTAGACTATTATGATGGGGTTTTTACTAGCATCATTTTTATTGTGACTATATTTAAGTATTCTGAACCAAGAAAATATTAATCAGAAATAAATATTGACAAAAAGATAATTTTCTTGACAGTATCTGCCATGAGGAACCCTACTGCAATTTGCAAAAGGTGCATGTGCTGCTGAAGATTTCTAACTGAAGCTAACTCATTAAGGGGTCTAGAGAATTTGCCAAATGTCTTAAGTTATATCTCATGTCCCAGCGCCATTACAATTTAAATGTGTAGTTGAAAAAACACTACAGATGACCAGAACAAAGTCCCATTACCATCTTGTACCTATTCATTATTAAAGAGTTACCTGTGAAGTTTTGTCAAGATCTTTATATATTAATGTCTGAAAATGTGTAGTATTTAAAAATAGAAAAAATGAAGCTGCTTTTTTTTTTTTTTTTTTTTAAAATATCAGACAGAACTCAAGGTGGGTGGGGAGGACTGCACTCTGTAACAAACAATTTGGATTCCAGGATCCTACAGACTTAGAAAGAACACAAAGGTAATTTTCTTTTAAAAGAAAATTCTTTCTTTTTATTGTTTTATTTTGCATGATGTTAAATGGCAGAGCCATTAGTGTGTATCAGTACTACAAGCAAAGGTGGCAACTTTTTAAAAATAAACTTTATCTTTGACTGTTCTCTAAACTATCCAGTCAATTTATGTTGTTTTGATTTTTGATTTTTAGTTTCCTCTATTTTCCAGAAGCTAAGTCACAGGACTTCAGATTATGAGTTCAAAGGTGTATTATTCCATTGTTTGGAAAAGAAAGATAAATAAGAAAAAAGCTATCCTAGGGTTCCAAACTATGAGAAAAATATACACCTCCAGTTCTGATTAAACCTAGCATGATAAAAGGTCTTGGAATTTAATTACCTGTAAGTCTCCTTTATTGTTTCAATTTAAACCAAATAATTTAATGCGTAAGGCAAAATATTTGCTAATCCTTTTTCTTTTCTTTTTTATGTCAGAAGACTTTTTATGTATGAGAAGCCTGAATCTCGGTGATACAAAAAGAGCTCTGTTGACTTTTATAACATCTTTATTTGATTTTCAGCCTACCTCTGTGAGGCAGATTAGTCTACTTGATCACATTCAAAATCTGAAGAAAATGCTCTTTGAATACTTCACATTTATTGAAGTGATGACATGAAATAGTGAAAAGTAAGCAAGTGAGGGATGAAGAAACCCAAGGGTTGTGAGAAATGCCACATTTCCAGTTAGCCTTAACTTGTGTAATGGAAGAGGATGGGGGGGATGAGGAGACTCAGTGACTATTGTTTCACAGCCAGGTGCTGCTAGGTTTATTGTGCTGTGCGTATGTTTCTCTCCTGCTGCCAAAAAAAAGAGGAAGAAGAGGAAGATATAGAAGAAACCCTTTCACTTGACATGCTGACCTCCAAGCCCTGACAGGTTTTATTACTTAAGCTTCCATCAAAGTGCCACCCTGCACATTGCTGTTGGGGTGTGAAGTCAGTGTGGGGCACTCACTGCACCTTCCAGACATCACCATGGGGAAGGAAGACCACAGGTCCCCAGAGACTAGACAGACCACCAGCTGGAGGGTAGTGGAGTGACACCCCCTGTGTTCAGGGCACACTGGAGAGGTGAGGAGTGCAAGGGAGAAGGAGTGCCAGCTGGAAACCAAAAATTCCCCGTTGAAATGGATCAGAGCCAAAGTAAAATTCAAGGCCAGGGAAGGGCTTTGCAAGCAATTTCTTCTTCAACTACTCTTCATTTTTCCTGACAACCCATTCAAATGTGATCTAGTGAGGTTGCAGGACTAAAGCATATCTAGTCATCACAATTTTAGCAGCTCCAGCTTCCTGGATTTAAGCCCAAGCTGTAGGAGTCCATTCAAATAGATTAAACTGAATACTTTCCTCCAGATTATCCTTCGTGTATGTATAAACAGCATTTGCTGCAGAATGTGTGAACTATAGAGCTCAGAGTCACAGCCTGCAGCATGGCAAACCAGCTTTTCCTGGAGCTCATAATGTGATAATTAAATTGCTAACAGGCACCTTAGTGATGGCATTTGCTAGAGATGTGAAAGCCTTCTTACAATCATACCTTTCTGAAGGGGACTCATCAGTAGAGGCAGAGCTATCAGGATAGAGTATTTTTTTGTATATTTTCTTCAATGAGTACATTAAATTTTTATGTGGAGTGAAATGGGACAGGACGTGTTTCCCTTCCACTGCACAATGATTTATTACCCTAAAAAGACAGCAGAACTAATTAGCAGAGTAATTAATTAATATAAATTTGCATATTTGCATTTGCAATTAGTGCAGCCGACTGATTAGTCTGAAAATGGGAAGTTTGACTCATTAGATGTTAGTGTCTGCTGGACCGGAAAGCGGCTGCCAGATGAGGCGAAAAAGCATAGAATAAGCATGTGCGTGTGTGCGCGCGCACAAGCTCATCATGTCTTTTGTTAGAAGAACGGAGTGCAAATATGTGGTCTAAGATACTAAAACTGCTTCTTTTTTTTTTTCACTTGCGCTTTTTGGTTGTTCTTCCCATTAACTCACTTCCTGCAACAAGCCACTGCAATCATGAAACTCGTTGATGCTTCTGAACAGTCAAATCCTTAAAGGAGAGTAGCTGCTGCAGATCACCTGAATTAGGTGCCGAAGGGGAGTTGTAACGAGCTTCCTTACCGTATGATAGATGGGACAGGGATATTTCCTCTCTTCCTTGTTAGATTGTCTAACCAATTTCTAATGCTCAAACTCAGCAGAACCCATAAAAGCTTGATAAATTATTACCTTTCCAGGTTGCTGTGCTGTCGCCTTTACCTCCTTGGACACCCTTGTGGGTGTGCCTCTTTGTATATACCTAAACAGTCTTGCTCTGTATACCTGAACTTGGTATGCCTTGGTATGCCATTGTCCCAAGTTTTAGTAAGCTTTTAGTGAGGTTTGAAAGAACCTTAAAGAGAGACATGTCTGTCCAGTGGATAATATATCCAAATGCCATAATATCTCTAGGTTGATTACTAATGCTTCTGTCAGTGTGCCAGAGCAGAATCATGGGGTTCAGCTGAGGAAATCCTAGTATGTCTTTGGAGCACTTTACATTGTTCTCTCCACTACAGCTGGAGGAAATCTCCCAGCAAGACTGATTGTCTCCTCTCTAAGATTACTGTGACTGGGAATGGGGATGAATGGGATCTGGCCTGAAACTAGTCCTCTGAAAGCTCACTGGGTTCTTGTCAAAAACCTTTGATCACTGGTGCCACTTTAACACTTGTATGAGTGTTGTAGAATATTCAGATGGGTATTGCCCATCACTTGCCATCTCTGCCAAGTTACAGCACGGTGGAGTTCAAGACTTGGACTAGCTTCCTTTAGCGTCTCTGCTGCATCACAGCAAGTCACTTTGCTCTTTTTTAATTTCATTTTTCCCCTACTAAGCCTAAAGATTTCACTGTAACAGTTAGAGTCATAGTCTCAAAATATGCAGTTATGTTTTTAATAAAGTATATTTCATTCTGTTCAAGGAAAGAGATTAAGCTAATATACACTTTACAGGTACAAACTCTTTCCCCTCAGGCATACCTTTGTGAGTTTGTAAAATCTAAGAGCAAACTGGGCCTAAGTTGATAAGAATATCTTACAAACTTGAAACCATTATTTTTTGTGAGATTTGTAGGTGTTGATTAGCTCCCAAGATGCCCCTGGCATCCTAACTGTGTGCATGGTAATTCAAAATATAATCATCCCTATGAAACAAGACATCCTCAACTTTTCTTTTATACACCAAAACCCAGGTACCATAATTTGGTATTATAATGCCTGTATGGGTATTAAAAGCAAAAACAATTCTGCATTTGCCACAAAAAAGTGAATAAAATCCGTGAGTATTTAAAAATATTTACAAGAGAAAAAATGTTATTTTCTATTAATATTACTTCTGAAATACTGTTTCAATTCTGAAGTCCAGTATTAGTACTAAGAAAGAATTTGATTAAGAAAGGACTAATATGAATAAAGAGTGTTACTTAGAAGAATCTTCTTACAATTGCATGTGAAGATATAGGGTTTACAGTCATTCTTTTAATAAGAATATTTTTCAAAAATTCTGTCATACCCCATTGCATCAAAAACAATTAGGAGAAAACATTGGTTAGAATAAAATTTGTCCTTCATCAATATCATCTCAGGTGAAAAACAGTTTGTAGAACCAAACAATCCAACTTACTTTTGACCATGTCCACTATTATGCTTGAAACAAAACCAGATTTCCAAACATATTCAGGATCTGTACAGGCAAATTCCTGTTTTCAGTGCCCTACTCCCATTGAGTTCTCTGTCTGCATCCTTTGACTCTCTTTAAAAATCTAGCTTTGTTGGGGAGTGAAAGTAATTTCAGATATGGAAGCATGTACGGATGTGAGGCGACCCTGGCCTGGCAGTCGTGGTGCTGTGTTACATAGGTGTTCACCTTGATGTGGGACATGCCTGTTAGCAAGGTGTATTATTGCGAGTCAGCACAACACACACAGAGCTGTCCTCCTGTCAGATTAGCATTGCTTTGTACCCTGTCAGTCTGAAATGTGGGCAGATGCACAGCTCTACATGTGTTCAAGCTCCCAAGTCACTGAGCTGTTCTTTGTATTAATTCATAGAGAGCTGTGAATTTGCTTTTGGATCTAGGTTAAAGTATCGTCTTCTCATATTTACAGCTTTGTGTTCTGACATTATCTGCAATTCTGACCATCAAAACTGTGCTAAAAGAAAGTAATGCTCTAGGCATTTAGGGGGCTATTTCCCTGCCCTCCCTTCCCCGGCTGACTCAACAACTGAGTAGCTGCTCACCTTCTTCCTAAACTCCCCCGTGTAAAATAGCAAAACATTCTGTTTTCATTAGGTCCAAATGTTTCATTTCAGCTTTATTGAAGAGTTGCATTATGATAAGGTTGTTTGATTCCAACCACAAAGTAAACCATTTTGCAGAAACATGACGCATAAGCAAACAGAAAAGTACAAGGCGTACGGTGCCTGCAATTGGAGAGCACCCCCAAAGAGACTCAAGCAGCAGCAGTGAGACAGCACTCTTCTTGGCTACGGAACAGTACAAAGAGAAGGATCACAATGCAGCTATCTTCCTAGGTCTAATTAGAAGCACAGAGCCAAAGGAAAACCTCTGACATTCAAAACCGACAACAGAGTGAAAAGTAATCTGTATTCAGGAGGTGGAAGATGGGAAAAACCCAGCTTCCACTTGGACTCTAACATTGCCTGGATCAGATGGACTGGAAAAATATGGAGGTCTTCCACCCCAAGTTTTGGAGAAATATGGACTGATTATAGATGCAAAGGGAAAGGTCAGAATCTCCCTTTCTATGTGGTTGACAGACTGGCAAATCAGTCCTGAGACAGGAGGTGGTTTCACTTTATAAAAACCTGATATCTGTGCAATCCATTTCACAATGGAGGCAAGTAAAATGGGATTTTTCTATCAGCTAGTATTTTTCTGCCCACAAACATGGACTATATCATAGAAACTGCAAAAATAAATGACCTCCTAAGGTCCTGGTACTGACAGCTCAGGTATTTCAGCAGCCCCTTCTACTAGTGAGGTGCAAACAGGTAAAGAAACCTCAGTGTCTGACATGAGAGTATGACTTAAAGTAGCCAAACCTCCAAAATGGGTACAATGATGAAGAAAATGTCAGTTTGGGTAGGTACAAATTACCACAAAAAAACTCAACTCAATATTTCAGGGAGGCTATAGGCTCCCTACTCTATAGTTTTTTATTTATCAGGACAGGACTTTGCAGTATACTCTGAATAAAACCTGCCCATCCTGGTTGAAGCAGGTGAGACTGGAAGAAGAGACAAGCAGCCACAACATTTGGTAAGAAACACCTGCTGGCCCGTTATTGGCACATGAGATTTCCTGTGAAAAGAGTGCGTGAAGTATGAATGCTGACAGGAGGTGAAAACACACATGGCAACTTAAAGGTATGCGACTAAGACAAGAGGAAATACCACCACTCAGCCAAAATTTGGGAAGCATAAACTAAACCTGGGTGCCAGCAGAATGTAAATCACTGCACAGAAAATGAAAGACTTCAGGCAACATAAATGAAGTGAATGACATAAATGAACCTTCTCTAAGAAACTCAAAGCCATGCATTAGGTAACTACTTACCGACTGATATTGGGTTCCAAGATCAGCAGAAGTCACAGGGCCTTGGTAACAGCTGGGATGAGACAGCGATCTGGAACATGAAGGGTGCTGTGGCCTTGGGAAGGAAACAAAATACTGTGTGAAAACAAGGGAATTCCCACCACAAGAAAGTGCTTAACTAGCAGCAGTTGGAACAGCACTAGTGCAAGAAGCTCCACCGTGAAAAAATTGAGAGCACAGATGTAAAGACAGGAAAATAACGTTCAGATGGAAAAACTGGATTATTGCTGTTGTCTCTGAATATCGGGAGTTAATCAGCATGGATATAGTCGTGCTGCTACCACCGAAACTGGTCATAGGCCCCCAGAGGACATTCCTGACAACCTCTAGCATCTGTGCAGACAAGACTTCATTGCAACACTCTTAAGCTGTGGAGGTGCTCCTTGAAAGCACAGTGCAAACCCAGAAGAAAGATTCCTTTAGGAGATTTTATCTTGGCTGCAGTTGTGTTACAAAAAGAGAGGAAGAATTAAGGGAGCAGCAGTGTGTGCTGCAGCAGTACTTACCAGGAAAGAAACAGAAAGTGACGATGTAATCAGTCTTCTGAAAGATGGGATCATGTCAAGAGGGTCTGTACAAGAACAAGTTCCTTTTGGTCCGGAGAGAGAATGCAGTGAATTCTGGAAAGTGTAACAAGTTGAATCTAAAGAAGCTGTGGCTAGAACGACAAAAAATATTCCGGCAGACATCTTCATACAGCACTATCCAAAATACGGTTTGGAGATACATCCTACCAGTTCAGCATATGTGTACAGATAGCACCAAGCGAAGCACAACATACTGGGCTTGCTTCATGTGGTAGGGCTATTGCTGCACAGAGACTTTGAGTGTACATGTTGGACCTAGAAAAATGAGTTAGTAGCTGGTCTTCTCTGACAAAGGAAAAAATATCTGATGATAAGCGAAGACAAAAGAATTTTTTTGAGGTCACTTCAAGAAAAGCAAGGTTGGTAGTTTCCGTATTACCACCAAAGTAATCCCTGAAAGCAGAGAAGAAATTTTGCCTGAAGAGTCTTGAGGATTTTAGAGGCTGGGTGTCTGATGCACAAACAACTAATGGTTTGCATGCCACAATGTCCCAGGGGCAGCTAACCTGGGTGACTGAAGAGGAGCCAGACAGTTTCCTCAGAAAGCCAAGTGACTTCAACACACCTGGTGAGGTTTTCCCCTGACACCAGTTGGAAAGCTCAGTGAATTAGTACTACTCCCTGACTGGTAGAAGGAGGAGGAAATCCTCCTATGACTAAAGATCATAAGGTGGAAGAAAACCTCCTTTCTAGCAGAGGAAAACCCTATTGGATGGTATCAGGCTGATGAGGTAGTCACCCATGTGAAATGCAAAACATTCAGTTAGAAAAAGTAGTTCTCAAAGTGAAGCTGCACAGGCTCCAGGAGTTGCCAGCATCAGTGCAACTTCTGGGTTTGAAAACTCAAGCTGCAATGCAGAAACTGTGAGTGAGGTTGCTTGCAGCATTCAAAAGCCCAGCAAGAAGAGGAAAAGGAGAACACAGTTATAAACTCTGTAATCATGACTGGTTGATGACACGGCCAATGTGTATTCATCCAGCCAGCTTTCTGTAAATGCCATACAAATGCCTCATCTTCCAACCTGTAATCTATAGCCAATGAAGAGAGAAAGAAATGTTTATAAAGAGCAGTCCTGAGTCCTTGCATTAGGTTCTTAGACTATGTCTTTTTCTGGTGGTGCCTGTTTCACATTGTTTACAATGAGGAAGCCTGGGGAGTTAGGCTTTGTGGTGGGTGCTCAGTAGGAAGTTGCCTTGTGATAGATGTTGCACTGACTCTTCTTACTGTGCTTTTGCATTCAGAAAACAATTCTTCCTGTAGGCACAGGAGGAGTTAAAGTAGAAATACAAAAAGTAAAGTAAAAATAAAATTTTTAAGTAAAAAAATAAAGTGAAAACCTAAAAAAATGTTGCTAAACTTATTTGTCTTCTTGATGGTAAATGCTTCATGTCTGTGCTCAGTGAGACAGCTGAAATCCTGTTACCAGAGGGACAGGGACAGGATCTTTGCATACGGGTGCTTACATGGGCTGCAGAGAGCAAGGGGTCTGCGTGTGTAAAACCTTATTGAATGAGCACTTCTTGTTTTCTTGTCTCTTTTTGTAAAATATTCATGGCTGGGAATAGCCTGAACCTAGGTAATGTCAGTGAGATGAAAGGGGAAAAGGGGGTGATATGACTTTGAATGGTGGCCCCTCTGCCGTATTCTACAGAAAATCCCATTATTGTGAAGCTGAGACAGTGTGCTCTGCAGGTCCTGGCAGCTTTTTCAGCCTGAGCACTTCTGAAAAGATTCATCAAAATGTCTTACTTACTCAAGCAGGTGTCTTCGTCACCCTAGGGAGAAGCCTTCCAGTAGTAAGCTCTACAGAGTGGTCAAGGGAAAGCTAATTAAAGATTAAGACTACAAGGTTCAGCCCTTAACTAGAGTAAAGGCTGCACTGAGTTCCTTAGCAACAACAGACTTAACCAGGGGACTTCCAACGAAGGGGAAACCCCAAGAAATTTCCTTTCAACCACAGCACCAAGCACCACTGTGGCTCATGAGAGAAGGAAGACATCTGAATGCAAAGTCAGGCTCATGGAGAAGAGCATGAGGAGTCAAGGTTCATGCATTTGTTGCAGGTCTTACACAACTTCTGCCTCCTATTCTCTCATAATTAGGTCTCTTTCCCATGCATATGCAGTACAGCCTTGTCATTTCCCTCCTGATCCACCCCCTACTAATGAGAAGTGGTATATGGAATACCTATGGGAAGGAGAGACCATGGCAAAATAGGGGGACAGGCATGTAGTTTCAAGGAATGCAGGCTGGAAGTATACTTTCTCTTTATGTTGCTCCAGCATCTTTTAATGTGTCTCCTACGGCTGAGCATGCCAGAGCTGCATCTCTCATGCGTGGGTAACATGTGCAGGAGATAAAAGCTTGAGGGGCTCAGGAACACTGGTAGTGGCACAAAGAGGCTTTCTAACACAAGGTTTGCAGTTTCATCCAAAATGTACCCTGGCAAAAAGTTTTTTCAGAAATCCATCTGGTAGTGATTTGGCATCCTATGGGAGATGAGTTCCTAGTAAGTGGAGGATCTGGTCAAACAAGATAATTATGGCTACCATTACCTTTAAAGATCTTCTTCTGTGGTTGCTTCAGCACAGATGCTTAGATCAGAATGAGAATGGAGGTTGAAATGTCCTGTTCTTTTTGATAATGACTGTGGGTGGTGAAAGCTTAGTGGTGATTTGGATGGGAAGCTATATAGAACATGACTCTCCATAGACTATTTTTGATAGTTATGCATTTGACTTTCAAGATACAGAACCTGCTACTCTGTTTTTTCTCATGAGAATCAAGAGTAGCAGGCTAAGTATGGTTGAACATTTATTTTCCTTCCTGTTTTGTACCTGTTGTCACCTATATCACATGTAATTAAAGCAGCAGTTCTAGAGAGCAGTGTTATGAATGATCTTTATACAAATACCTGTTTTCAATGATGACTGAAAACAAGAGTTTTAAAGATGTACAGCACATCTTGTTCTCATGCTTCTTTCTTCTAGGAGAGGAGAGGTACTGAGGAACCTTTATATCCCACTGTTAAAATAGATTAACAAGTCTTCTGCTACTCTGCCTCCACGTATATCTTTGTAGTGGCTGCAAATATTAACAGTTAACAGTTATTGTCTTGTCAAAGAAAAATAATGTGTTTTAAAATAACACTGTTAGGAATACAGTGCAGCTATCCTGCCCAAATTTCGTGTTAGAAAGATGCACTAAGCTTCAGAGACACTTCACACTACCCAAATTAAGACAACAGTTCTACTCTATAGTGAAAAAGAGGTAACTTTTGCAAAATATTGATATTATCTAAAACATGATAAACCAAGTTTCAGCGTGGTAGCAAGAGTTAGATGGGATAAGAATATTTTTATGAAAAAGATTACATATATCAGAGTAACATCAGCATTTGATTCTCTAGTTCTTATCCTCTCATTCTGGAATGTAATTGTTGTAGAAGAAGATTCCTATTAGGGACCTGCACTTTCAAAATCCTAAATCCAACTTTCAACACTGGCAGAAATATAGGAGCCTAAGACTCACTGACTTTCAAGAAGGAGTTGTTTTTAATAAGACACATACTATTTTTTTTCACTGTCTAGGTAGAAAACTATGCAAGAAGACCCTCTAATTAGAATTTTAAAACTGTCTGGGGACTGTTTTGAGGTGAGCTATTATTTCCTAAATACTAGAAAGGGACAAACAATGCATTTGCTGTTTAGAGTTGCCAAATCTGAGCTTAGTTATACAGTCCTCTGAGAGCAAGAGCAACTATGCCTAAGATGGCTGTCCAGAGAGAGTGGTCAGAATATGACAGCAATTAGCTGTATTTCAAATCAATTAAAGTCAATAAATGAGTTGTTTTTTTAAAGATCCATGAGATATGATAAATCATACCAAAGTAACTTTTTCAATCATTGAGGTATTTTGGCAAAGTTACTACTACTAGTAATTGCACCAAAGAACAGACGGAGAATAAGCAGAAGAGGAAGTAGAACGACAAACAGATGGGGACATAGGTGACAAATAGGTGATGACTAGAGGGAAAAATTCTTTCTCAGATCTTGCCCTGACCACATGGTTGTTTTCTTGTAGGTATTTGTGGTAGAGTCAAGTCTTTCAGAGTTATCTGAACACAGTGAGTCTTAATTCAAGGGACAATCTACAAGGGAAAAGATCCACATAGTACATATTATAGAATAATCGTCAGAAATGTCTTTGATTTAGAGAATGGATGGGATGTATTGCACCTGTGAATATGCTTTTGCTACACCCATATCTGATGACAGGGTACAAGAGAACTGCAAAACCTTTTTAGGGAGTAACAATTGAAATTTGTATGATTATGAATTTACAAAATATCTTCATTGTATGGCAAAAGGTACAGTGAGAAAGGCTTTGTATTCCTATGGATATTAACTATTTATGTGAACACATTAAAAGAACATGGGTCTTGAATTTAGAAACATGAATATAAACTCCAGAAACCTAAGTCTCATAATTAGGTTTATTTAGATAGGAAGAAGAAATTTGAATATTGTCTAAAAAATCACTCTTGTTCTGGATTGTATGAGGTCCTCCATTTGCAACTAGACTAGTTAAATTACTACAGAAGTAGCTGCTTCCCCCTCACACTTGCAATCAAATCCCATTATGTTTCAATGCAAGTACTGCTCCTGTAGTCGTAACACCTACCTGAAGAATATCTAGGAGAACTACCTATTACTACTAGAGACTCCACCTTTATGCATGCCTCCAAAAGAAGCTCTGTCTTGCACATGTAGTTGGACCAGATCTTCTGCACAGACAGTGTAGGAAGTCCAGACTTGGTTACCACTCAAGCTGTAACACCTTTATAAACTGGACTCCTTCCTTAATACAGTATGACTGTAAGAGGCTTTCTGTTATGGTGCATTGCCAGTTTACATGCCTGACTGTGCTTAATGACAAAGTGAATCATGTTCCGGTACCATAAAGGGTTGTTATGTACTACATATGACATGAACAGAATAGAGGAATCCGAGGTCTAAATAGCTAACAGTATTTTTACTATGAAGTTGGCTTTATAACTTATTTACAAATCTATTCCATTTTATTTATGATCTTGCTTCTGAACCTAATCTAATCATTTAAATCCTGAAACTGAGCTTTCAGAGGCAAACATCAAATATTGTGAAGCTTACTGAAGCCATGAGGTCTGGCAACACCACCTTTAAGCTGGCTCTGCAATTTTATGTTAATACACCTACAACGTTTTTACATAGTTATTTAGAAAACCTACCATCAAAAAGTTATATACTGGCATTTTACCTGTTTTCTACTTTAATTTACATTTGACTTAAAAAGGTTATAGTGTAATAAATGTTACCTGAAGGCCAGTGTATGAATTTCGGGCTGATACTAAAAAAAACCTTGGTCCACCACCAAGTCCAGAAAAGTCAGGCTTTATGTGGAGAAGACCACTGAATCGGTGTGAGCGAATGAACAATTGATTGTCTACCAAGTTAGTTCTCGGGAATGTGAAAACTAGTTCATATGGCCAAAACATCGTTTATTTTCTCAATTTCTTGGCAAGGATCTGATGATTTCCTGTGTGCCCAAAGCATGACTTTGAGGCCTAAAGGGTTTCAGTAGATGATCCAGTAACATCAATGTCAAGGATGTGTGAGAGAATCCTAAATTGGTTAAGGAAATATAAGCTGCTTGTATAGGATTTTGCAGTGCTAATTCCTGTGTTAGCAGGATAATTTTATTCAAGTATCATGGTATGAGGAATTAAAAAAAAAAATCTGCCCTGGTAATTGAAACTTTACATCAAGCAATCATTCATTTTAATATGTCAAATGTACACATTACAAGAAACTGTCGAAAAACCCAGACTGGAAAACCCCAGGCCAAACGATATACCTCAAGACTGAAACTGATTTAAATTCCAAGAATAAGTAGCTGACAAAGATAATTTTCATAGATTAACATTTTTCACCTGGATTTTATATATCTGGAAGAAATATACACTGCATTGGTTATGCATTGATCAAACTTTTATTGTGCCAGCTGTACTTCATAGACCTGAAAAAGTGATTCAAGCAAAACAAAAGAGAACATAAAAGCACAACTATAATGGTTTTAAATCCCAAAGAGGCAATTACAAGTTTGATTCCAGTGATGCAGCTGGACTACATTGGAAAACTAAACACTGTACACATATTAAGTAGATATGAAGGCTAGAACTAGGACTGTAAATAATAAATCCATCCTCCAGTTTTATTTGTAAAGTACAGCCCTTTTAATAAGTTGGGAAAATATAGCAATAAAATTCACACTAATTCATGTGTTAAAACCAATTATTTTTTTTAAAGTTGATTGCACAGTAACTAATAATTTAAATAAAACAACTGGAAAGTGGACTAAAACAATGTTGCATAAGGAAAAAATTATAATTCTTTAGCCTCTGTGACTGTGTTAGGGTACAATATAATATTTTATATTCAGAATATGTCTTGACATCTTTTAATGAAGAAAAGCCTGTTAATTGCAGTTCCTAATATTTATCTTTGCTTTGGATATCAAGGAGAAGAGTGAAGGGCAGGGTAGGGCAGCACGCAGCAAAACACCCAAACAGTGGCATGAGGTATGAAAACCCAGTGATGGAGGTGGTGACTGGCTGGTGAGAGCAGAGGAGAAGGAGACACACGGCTGCTTCTGCATGCTCTGTTTCCAAAAGCAGCCTTCGTATGCAGGACAAATGCACGGGGGTCTTTGCCTTCAGCTCTACCACACTAAGTAACAGTGACATGCTGAGTATAAGCAGCTGCTGGCTGCTTCAGTAGGAACTTCAGAGACATTTCTGGAGAGCAGGTCATCCTATGGGAAACTGCCTCAGACTGAGGTAGATCGTTCTCCACCAAGTGCTGAGTGATTTTTCATGGGCGATTTCAACAGGATAACTCCAGTTTAGATAGTGAAAGTTGAGTGATATCAATCCTTCCCTCAACAGACATTATAAGACTTGTCTACTTTTTCTCTGCTTTTTGTGTGCTGGGTGTACAGCTGGATAGAGCAAGCTGAGGCCATTCCCCAGGCTGTTTGGACACATTTTGCATGTGTCTGAAACTCTGAAATTTCTCATGTGATGGGAAAAACATTTGTGGCTTAGCTTAATGATTAGAATCTAGAAAGATCTGTAGCGCTAATAATAGACAATGTTATACTATCAAATTTTGGTTCACTTCAGTAAACCACTGCTTGATGTAGCTTTCCATGGGAGCCTGTTGGGTTTGCTGCTTTTCTTCGCCAGAGGCAGGTCTGGGAGAATAACATTAAAAATGTCATAACATTTTTAAAGCTGCCTTTCCTGAGAAGTATGATTCAGACTAGTATTTACCACTAACTGGACCCAGAGAGTGTGGGTCTCTGCCCAGGTCATGGTGGTGTGTAAACCGGCAGACATTAGGAGAGTTTGTTTCTTACTTGATAAATTAATGCTTAGGTTGTTTGAAACTGCTTCTGAATGTATTTAAAGTTTGTTGTTAACAACTCTATTGACAGCAAAGGAGAAATCAGACAAGAAGCTATAGCCAAGGTCCGCAAAAATAACAAGCATGGACTGAAATGCTAGTGCCACCTATAGGTTGAAGAAAAGTAACCGGGGGAGCTGTGGCCTGCTGATGAGAAGCACCGGAATAGCTTTGAGATTTTTGGCAGCAGGAGTCATTGCTTGCACTTTTTACGAAGTTTGTAAATGGCCTGTATTTCTCTAGCCTTTCCATTTCTTTTCTGGTATGGTCATACTATTGCTCTGGCTGGGAAATTGTAGCTGCAGAAGTAAATTGGGGAATGTAGATTGTAGATGATTGTAGAATGTAGATGAGTGAGAGGGAATATAAAAAATGGTTTCCTTCAGGGACTAAAGAATGTTTATTTCACATTTTTGCAATGTAGTTAAAGGAAGCTAAAAACATCCTGAAATGAAAGTCATGCATTTAGGTTTATTTACACTTTTGCAGCAGGACCAGAATAGAACTCAGAGGAGTGCTGAACCAGAGTTCACTGAGAAGGGAAAACAAAACTATCCTTGAAACCAGACTGAGGCACAATAAATTTCCAAGAAAAGTGTCAAGGGCTCTTCTCTAGTTTTGAACTCCTATTATGATTGCTAGTACTATTAAAAAAATATTTTGGACCATGTAAAATGCTGGCATAACACTCTCTTTTGCAGTTAGGTAGGAATAGTTTAAGGTGCCCCATAGGCTTGACATCTAGCTGTGCATGCTATTCACACTTCTGAGCTTTATAAGCTTCTGTAGATTTTAAGTTTTTATCCTCTCTTCTGTGAAAGATCTAGGGGATCACGCAGGATAACATGAAACTCGAATCATGATGATAGTAGAGAGGTTTCTTTCGCCTACTTCATGGGACTCTATGAAGATTTGAGGTCAAACATATTGGAAGTTGAAGAACTAGGACCTGATTTCCTAGTCAGGAGAAATACTGAAATGTTTGAGCTCTGAGTGTTCCCACAGGTTACTTGTGGATTTAGGCAAGCTACGTGCCACTAAAAAAGAAAACAACAGTGATGCCAGATGTAAAATTAAATTGATTTTGTGTGTGGGAAACCCGTTAAATAAGGAAAATCTAAAGAAAAAAATATTAATTTCACCTCCTTTTCCAATTATTCTTATCATAATAATAATTACTTTAAAGAATTGAGTGGAAATGTGGGTCTGAAGTTGATTTTATCCTGTGGGTTTTTTTAGCAGCTTCCAGTAGAGTTTTAAAGATTGTTTTGTAATGTGGGTTTTTTTCCAATGTAATTCAGGTGTTTTGGCAATATTCTTTACTGTTTCCTTCTGCCCCAATGTGAGGGGTGCAATACACTTCCTATGAGATTACGTGTTGCCTTTTATTGCTTCCTAGTGCCTATCTTTGTTATGTGCTGTGGTAATATTTCTTGGTTGCTATTATATTCTATGTTCCACTTCTATTTGTTCATTTGTACCTACTATGCTTTGTACTATGCCTCATATTTCCAGGGACAAAGATAAAAAGATTTTACTTTTCTAAATCTCAGAACATCCTCTGTATCAGATACTTTGTGTGCTGCTGCTTTTTGTTATCAGTATGAAGTGTGTTATTGCCTGTGGAATAAACCAAAGAAGAAACCAGCATGACAGGCCTTTTGTGAAACTTTAAGCTTCTAGTCTCTTCCCTGATAACCTTCTCTCCACTATTGTATCCAGTTGATGAAACTCTGAACACGGTTTTCCAGTTTTTTCCTATGTCTTTTGAAAACAAATTGGGCTACTGTTTTGTGGGTGAGGATAAGTAGATGTCTTCTAGCTTGCCAAATAAGAAAGAGTGATCCTCCTATCTGTAGCAAGCACAAGCAATAGTTTCAGTAGAGTTGCTGTTAAATATCACTGTCTGGATTTAAATGTTTGGACAAAGATTAGCTGCCAGTACAAAATAAATAGCATGAATGTTTAATCAAGATCTATCATCCTCCTGGTCAGATACTGTCTTTTTTTTTAAAAAAAGAGCCCAGTGTAAGGGAGACACAGTGCCTACTGAGAAGTCCTATGAGTCTGTTAATCAGAGTGAAAGCAAAGAGAATT
Organism: Coccyzus lansbergi; assembly: GCA_033558105.1. Classification (NCBI taxonomy): domain Eukaryota; kingdom Metazoa; phylum Chordata; class Aves; order Cuculiformes; family Coccyzidae; genus Coccyzus; species Coccyzus lansbergi. Next base: position 1,497,494 of record JAUMJK010000574.1, on the reverse strand, counting down.
TCATCTGTGGATAGATAGGTAGACTTGTGCTTTACAGACCCTTTAAAAATTGTATTTAAAACTGGGGGTCACGACTTTCAAAAATACAGACATTTAGTCACTAGAGGGAGACACGATCTCGTATAACCTAGAGCACAGCTACGATCACAAAGAGATCAGGGATAAAAATTCCCGTGGGAGGAGGTAGATGTCAATCAGACTGGAGTACGCCAGCCCAAGTGAAAGGCTGCTGATATGTTAAGCATCTCAAGGTCCTGGAGATTGGAGCGAGTGAAAGAAACTTTTATGGACGTACATGATTCTCTAGGATCAGCGTCAGCAGTGCCTTTCCATAAAACACATCTGATCTGAGTTCCAATGAGACGACCTTTAACTACAGTGAGCAGAAAAGGCTTTAGCCACGTCTTCATACAGTCTTGATCCATGCCACGTTGCTGGTCTTTCTCAAGAAACCTGCTGAGTAAGACACTGTTTCTCACCCCAGAGCAACATGGCTAGGTGGAGGAGTGGAAGATCAATACAGAAAACCCTGTCTCTCATCAGGAGCATTTCTACTGTCAGAAGGGCACTGGCACATGCTACCAGCTCCTGTCACATGCTGCCCAATAACTATCTATTCCCTCACTGCTACCTTTGGTCTGAGGAAAAAAACTGTTCAGGAGAAGGCAGTGAGGGAAGGAGGTGCAGAGAGGGCTCCTGGACTTCTTGTTGGCAAGGGTAGAAGACCAGATTTTCTTTTGGTTCAAGACCCTGTAGGGTCTATTGTCTGTATAGACAATACGTGCAACTGTTTGGCTGGAGAGAGAGGTATGCAAGGCTGGATTGACAGGGTCTCACCCCAGTGATTTACTTTAAAATGAAAGCTTAGGTGTAAACATTAGAGGCAGACTTTGTGCCTACTGGGAAGTGTTTTGATCAAAGCACCAAGCCCAGTGCAAAGTCTACACAAGTATTATTATTCATCCAAAAAACAAACAGAGCAAGCCAAAGGCCTTGTCCACACTGGGATCAGGATTGGGCTAGCACCAACCGTGTTGCTTCTGATAAAACCACAGGGAAACATCTCTACATCTGGAGCTTCTGTTCAGTGTTAATGCATACTGGGATGCTGTTTAATAATGTATTTAACTAGAGTACTGCAAATGTGTGGTAAATGACATCTTTTACCATTACATTAATAATAGGTGTTATTTATCCTTTATTGCCCAGAAACATTTTAGGGACTACTGTTAATATTTTCTCAAAATAAATGTTTATGGACTCATTAACTCTGGTTTTATTGGCCATATTTCTCACAAAGCTTCTGAGTCATGCCTTCAAGTCTTCTAGGATTTGTGATCCTATTTTCTGTTTGCTTTGTATGTTTTGTCTGTCTGTGTAATTTGAAGACAGAATTGTAAAGTCTAAGATGGAGGCAAGTATTCTTTATTTTAATTAAAATGCTAACATCAGAAATTATCTTATTGAGTGATTGTGTTGTAACACAGCCACTTACTCTGCCTTACAGTAGTTAAGTGTGATTTGATGTTTCCTCTAGAATGCTTCCTATTCTCCAGGGCTTATACTGTAGCCAAAAAAATTCCCTTTAAACTGAAACCTGGCATACAAAATCTCAGCTAAACTTCAGTGCCGCTTGAAACTTAAAAGACAAAACTTTGCTTTTCCATAATCAAGTTGCTTGGAACACTACATTTGGTGGTTCCTTGTATCATGTCATTGTGGAGTGATTGAAGAGCTCAGTGTCTTATATTAAAAATGAAGTGTTTCTGGCAATGGGAGTTCATTATTGCTGACTGTGAAAAAAACCTGTATGATAGGTCAGATGAGTTCTGTACAGGCATACATGTATCACTGCGCACAAGGAAAAAATCAAATCCTTTTTTGGCAGGTTTCGTGTGTATTGCCCTTCCTAAATGGAAGTCTTGAATCACTTGTGGAGGGGCTGCAACACAGCCTCTGTGACTGACCCTTGTCAGAGGCAGAAGTGTCAGCTAGCTGGACATTTTGTCTGATCCAAGCCTGAGACATTCTCTTTTCTCAACAGCACTGTGAACAGGGGGATGAAAGTCTTGGTACTGTGCCATTAGTGTGAGTTTTGACTCTGCTGTAAACCTTAACTAGTTGTTAATGTATGGTTATTTACGTGTAAATGATTTCTGAAGCAAACCAAGTCTGATGCTGAGCACATTGCCTGTTCCCATGCCACTGACTACAGAAAGCTGGTCATAATAATCTGATTGGCCAGTTAGATTTGGGTAGGTTTTTAAACTTTTGATGAAAAATATGTGCTTACATATTAGAGAAGAAAGTCAAGCCTACTGCATCTTGAGAATGCATAAAGATTGAGTCTAGCACTTCTTGCATACCTAGGACCAACAAGTACCTGTGCAAAGATTACAAAGTTAGTTGATATGTACCTACCTCACCTTTCCCCCCCAGTAAATTGTGTACCTGGTTGATTTCAAGCCATTTTTTTAACATGTTTTTTCAAGATTTTTACTATAAATTTAGTGCTTTCAAATGATTGGGAAATGTATTCTAACAAAATTTTTCACCCCATTTTATTTGCGTTCACCCTCTGAAATGCCTTTGCACATAAAAAATGAAAGAGAGGCTGTTTGACAAAAAATAACTATGAGATGTTTATGAAAAAGTTTCTTTTTGATAGAAATGAGGAAAAAAAGTAGTTCTTGTAGTTCAGGAGAAAAGAAGCACTCAAAGTTTTTGGAGTTGTACTGACTGACATTTGGGAATGTGGAAATAAACTCCCAAGCACAAGAATTCATAGCTATTTAAACCAGTCAAGGGTCATAAGGAAATTTAGAAAGACATGACAGGACCTAACACAACAGCAGAGGAAACTGAAAGCCGATAAATCCAAGTCATTTATCTTAGGGTAACAGCACATCTGTTTTTGAGGTTCCAAGTTAGCTTCAGTGCTCAGGGAAACACTAATACCAGTGAACAGAGGAGAGTTAGAACTAGTCAGTCTATACTAGCAGCTCAAAAGTAGGCAAAATGTTAGCGCCTGTTAAAGCTGAACTATAAATTTACATAAATCAGTTAAAGGATACTGTGAACCTGCCTCTATGTCTGTATGTCACTATATGGATCAGCAGTGTGGTCACCTGTGACACAGGATTAGAAATAGACCATTGCAGAAGATGCTGAGCCATGTTCCTCCTCTTTTTTGTTGTTTTGTTTGGGGGGTTGGTTTGTTTGTCTGTTTTTCTAGACAACTCTTGGATTACATTCATAACAGTCCAGTGCTTATACACCAGTACAGCCTAGGAAAACTACTTCTGAGAGCAGAGACTCGGAAACAGATGCAGGTCTTCCTTGTCTACCAATTCCATACCTATGGGGGTATAAAGTTCTATAAATCCAAAAGAAAGCCGGAGTTACCGTTTTCTACCTTTCCATGGATCCGTTGTTCCATTTATGTGTCTATTTTGAGACATCAAACCTCCAGTGATTGGAAGGAGCTCCATTTCCATGCTGTGTCACCGATTCTACAAGAAGTGGAATATTTTCCTGCCCTCTCCAGCAGAGCATCTATTTACCTGCTCAGCTTTGAGCATATCAGTGATTTTGGTGTTCTTACAGGAACACCCATGCATGACAATCGTGGACAGGAGTTGGACAAGTAGAAACTCATAGGACCTCATGCTGATGTGGGAATGGTCTGTTAGCACATAATGGGAAGCAGTAGTGGGCAAGGGAGTTCACTATGTTCACATGGAAGAAGAACGGTTGCTAAAAAATGAAGCAATGGGGCTTGACTCTGCTGTCAGAGGTTATGGAAATTATTGGCCTGAAAGAGATGGAGTAACATACAGAAGTGGCTTAAGAGGAATGAAATTCTGATTCACAGCCTTTATGTGGTTAGTCTCTTCATATTTCTGAAAGCAGAATTTGTGAAAAACGTGAGTTAATAGTACATAAGTAAAATTGAAGCCTACAGCAATTAAATTAAAAGGTAAAAAGATTTGGAATGGTAAAACTGAATACATTTTAATTGAACATAATTCTATTGAAGACTATTAAATTACCACAGTGGAACAGAAGCACAAAAAACCATGATAATGAATTCCTGAATGAAAATTTTAAATGGATAAACTGAAAAATTGCAGGTACCCCGGTGTATGACATGCAGAATGCTCATGATATGAGAACATGAATTATTTATATCTCCTTTAAATGTAGAATGTAAATTTGTTTTGAATTAATTTCTATTGGGAAATCACTACACAGTAAACATAACTGTCTCTTAGGGAAATGATTTTTCCTTCTAATTATTATTATTATTTTATCATATTATTATTTGGAGAAGGGAAGAAAAAAAAGGCAATTTTATGGTAGTAAGTCATTAAAGTAACAGTTATATTGAAGAAATGCAATGCTTTACTTTGGGTGAAATACACTGAAAGCAAGACAACTGTTAAAGTAACTTAGGATCCACAGACTGCACTTTGTGTGCTGGGACAATAAGTTTTATCTCCTTGTTTTTCCTAGAGCAAGTAGGCTAGTAGAATGCTAGGGGGCATGAAAAAGCCTGGATAGTGCCTTACTACTGTTGTGGTCTGTGGAACGCAGAGGCAAAGCTTCCGATGACACAGTTATGGCCATAGAAACGGTCTCAGAATGGAGGAAAAGCTCTTGTGAGTAGGGAAAGAGTTGTTAAGTTGTTAGAGGAATGAACCATTATTGTTAATTTGATTCTTTTTTTTTTCCTTTCTTTTCAGCTGTGCAAGTGTGTTCAACATTAGGGAAGAAATGTATCACTTCAGGGAAATTAGGACAAAGAGGTTTGTTAAAACACAAATATACTCATAGCATGCCTATTGGCATTTGAAATGGCCTCAAGCTCCACCAGGGGAGGTTTGGACTGGACATTAGGAAAACATTTTTCATAGAAAGTGTCATTGGGCACTGGAACAGGCTGCACAGGGAGGTGGTTGAGTCACCTTCCCTGGAGGTGCTTAAGGCACAGGTGGAAGAGGTGCTGAGGGGCATGGTTTAGTATTTGATAGGAATGGTTGGATTCGATGATCTAGTGGGTCTCTTCCAACCTGGTTATTCTATGATTCTGTGATTCTATAGTTTTAGTCAAGTGACTTTACCTTTGCTATACTCCTTTTGGAGCAATGTGTAGATAAATCTAGAGAAATGTCACTGAAGAATTTTGCTTCCCCAGCTGTGTTTTGTACTCCTATGTTTTGAAAAATTGAGGAAAAGAGCTCCTTTTGGCTTCAGTGGGAACTTGTATTTGAGGGTCACTGAAGTATCTTTGTCTAAACGTTGCCAGGGCTGAAGCTTTTGTTGCTTGACCTGGCCTTTGCAATCCTTGCTGTTCATTTCTAATGGTACTTCATTGGTACATCTCTCCCACCCCAGAGAACGACACCTTATTTATAAGGTTATACAGCAAACATTAATTTTGGCAAATGGAACAATAAAAGTATTAAATTATATAACTATGTATAATGAGCTATTTTTTTCTTTACTTGTATCTTTAACTTGCAACCCATCCCGATCTCAAACTCCTCACTAGCTGCTAACTATGTTCTGCCCATTCTCAACCCACTGACAATAGGAAGATGGTGAGCTAAAAAATGTAAAAAATTTTGTTCTTATCATTTTGGAACAACTGTTCTCCCATTTTCTGCTGTTTTCTTTTCATGGACCATTAGCAGCTTCCAAAGGCAATATCCTTTCACTGTCACACTATGCCATGGGGTCCCATTTCAACAACTTCAGACGAGGGCATTAAGTACAATTCTGGATGAGAGTCAGAGCATAACCAAATAAAAATAATAAAGGAAAGCTTGTAAGAGCAATTTGGAATGCTGTCCTGTGCTGAATTCATTTGCAGCTTAGCAGAGAACTACCAGTCACTGGTGATCAGTGCAACACTCCACAGCACCTTATTTAATTGTAAAGTATTTCATACCCTAAGAAACATCACTGTTCATTTGCTTTTCCTTTTTCGGTGATCATCTTAGCTGAATGCTGAGCAGTGAATCAGTGGGAGGGGAAGAAAATTCATGTTTCTAATTCAAGGAGAATAAAAATGGACTTCTTGTTGTTCCTCTCTCTTCTTCTTTGCAATTAATCTGGAATTATACATTTCTTGGGATACTTAAAAAAAATCCGAGAAGGAGGGAAAAAACCTTCTTAATCCTCTGGCAAATTTCTTAAAGCAGAAAGGTCAAATTGTGGTGGACATTGCATACAGGTCCAAGCCAAAGCATCCTCCTAGCCAGCAGTAGGACCATGTAGGAGAAGCAATTTTCTTTAACTCACTTCCCAGGGAGACAGAGAAAAGACTATTCTACAGGTCCTCACAGCACCCCATGTTTCATGGAGAACTCAGGCTGCCTACATTCATTGAAATAACACCTAAATTGGCACTGACTGATCTGGCACCACCTTTTGCATTCAGTGCTTGAGCAAATTATTCATTTTTTATAGTGGGGAAAATCTGTAAGGTGCATGATGAATGAGCTGTTTGGAGCTAGAGTTAAGGCAGCTGCTGACTCTGATGCTGCATTCCCTCTTCACACCTCTTTGGTGGTGATGTATATGCCACTTAGCAAGCACTGCTTGCAAGTGTGGTGCAGAGATCCATGTAGAGCTTGTCAGCTGGAGAGCAGATCACTCAACAGACCTAAGCATAGGACTGGGAGGTAGCTAGGATGGTTGCTGTCTTGCCTATGCTGATAGATCTCTTTGGGTTAGATACTTAACATCTGTGTATCATGATTTCTCATTCTGTAAAAGGTTAATCTCCCTGTTAGTGGATGCTAAAGTTTTCTCTGGCACTGACCTATGTAGAGTCAACATGGAAGGTGTTGGAAGTCTACATGAAGGTTTGTAAGCAGTATGGGTTAGGCGTTACATGTTACCAATACAATACCAGTACTGTAAAATACAGTTTTATAGTATACATTGAGGGTCTTGCCATTTTCTCCCTAGTACGGGAACTATTATGCTTTGATGTGGTAGACTAGACAAGGGTATCCAGTGCTGGAGTACAAGACACATTAGACATAATACTGGAGATGCCAGAGCTGTAAAGAGAAGGGTAGGGCTGTCATTCCCTTGTCTCAGCTCTGTCAAACTAGTACAGGTTACTGATATTAACATGTTTATTTTATTTTTAGTTCTCTGAAATTTCCAATCCCTTCTTGGACTCGTGAAGACTTTTAGCATCTTCAACATCCCTTGACACAGAGATCTGCAGCCTAACCACATCCTCTGTGAAGAAGTATTCCCTTCAGTTCATTTTGAACTGGCCATTGCTAGTTGCATTTCATATGTCTTGATTCTTATACAAGAAGACATGGTAGAAGATGTGTCACAGCAACACTCATATTTTTTATAGATTTCTTCAGATACCGACACATGATCCAATGCTGAGGGAAAAGAGCCCCAGTCTATTTAACCATTCCTCTTATTAAAATAAATGTCATACAAAAGGGGCATACTACTATTGACCATCCTTGCAACCATTCCCTTTACCTTTCCAATTACACTATATTTTTTAAAGGAAGAGAGAATGAAGTTGCAAACAATAAGCAGAAGACTAGTATATTCTGGATTCAGAAAATGCTATACAAGTGCCTTTGGCTTGTCCTCTGTGACAAGTCTGTCATTCATTAAGTTTTATTGCAATATTTCAGGTGGCGCAATAATGTTATTACTGTGACTGGAGGTATGTAAAAGGCAATGACATCCTGGTGCTGTGTGGTAGAATAAATAGCTGCTGCCAAGATAAATCTGTAGATCAGAGGAAGGGCCTGTCCAAACCAGCACTTCTTCCTCTCCATTCTGCCTTGTATGCCTCTCTGCCTGGTTTATGATGCTCCACATTTTATTCGTCACCTTGGATTGCTTTCCTCTTATTGTACATTTGTTAGAAAAGCAAAAAGCCTCTCTAAAACTGTTGGACTGAAAATGAAATATAGGATAGCTGCAGGCTATGTTTTTCTTTGCTGGGAAGCACTACTATGATAATTGTTTCTACAAAAAGAAACTACTACTCTGGAAAAAAAAAAGAAAGACAAAACAAAACCCCAACCACCCTCTGTTTGCTTGAACCTACCATAAACTATTGCTAGTAATTATAGAAGCTGACTGCACAACTGCTTAATTTGACTTAATTGGCAATTTTTTAAAGCTGCAACACAATAAAAATAGAAAACTAACTCAGTGCACAGGTTCAGAAAATGTTAAATTTCCTTTTATGAAAAAGCTGTAAGCCTCCATGTAACGCCGGCGTGTAATTCACTTCACTTGGATATATATTTGTTTTTCTTTCCTTCTTTTCTTCTGTCTTTTCTTCCAGTCTGACAGAAATGTTCCACAGTGAAAGATTATAGAGAAGGAGAGACATCATCTACTATCCTTATTATTTTGTTAATGGCCATGACATTGAAGTTTTCTAATTTTTTTCTTTATTTTTTTAAAGTGACTAGTGGCAAATTCTTGAGTTTTCCCCATACATTGAAGGAAAAGGTGGTCTGCTTGAGAGGCAAATCTTTTTTGAGCTACAAATTTGTCCATCAGGGATTTAACTTTAAATAGATTAGTCATCCCCTTTAAGTCAATTGAGATTTAGTGTATATTACAGAAAATTAAGCCATCTGTACACACTAGTAGCAAGATGATTTAATTACATAATGTTCTGATATGGTAAGAGAACAATTTATATTAAGTCAGTGTTTATTTATTTGAATGTGAGCTGAGGATTGTATATTATAATATACAGATATTATGTAAGTTGATGTGATGACAGAATGAATTGATTTATATGTAAGCACATAAAGGATACTAATCTAGGTACACAGTTAAATACCAAGTAAGAATAAGTTAAGAGTTCACCACCCCGTTTTACACCTTTCCTATTCTGTAGAAAATATCTAGTCGTGGCTTCTTGGAGAGGCCCTGGAAGTCCCTTAAATTTCACCTAGGTCCTTCTCTGTGGAAGGTGCTATAGATGAAGAACTCTTTGGAAGAAGATGGGGCATGTTGCAGCTAGGGCAGAAAAATCAGAGAGTCAATCTGCTCATCCGATGCATAAAAACAATATTGTGCTGAATCTACTCTAGATTTTGACATTAGTCTTCCGTTGGTGCCACCAGACTCTGCAATTAATCTAAAAGATTGCAAGCTTAAGAAGGGTGGGTATGTGAAGTTGATTTTAAGATTAAATTTGAACTTACTTAGTCGTAGAGTTGGTGCACACTGAAGGTGGTTTTAAGTAGCCTGCTTTCATTTGACCTAGCTAGTCACCAGTAGATAAGATTGCTCTCCTCCCAATTTCTGTGATAGTAACTGGCAGTCACTAGTTCCCCAGTACAACTTTGCCATGTTACTTGGTGACTACAAGTGATTCCACAGTTGCCAGCAGAAACAAAGGAAGCATCCAAGGTAATTAGAGAAGATGAGCCTTGGCTACAATAAAGCATATTCATGCTGAACATTTCCAAAACCATAGCACTTAGCCATTCTTGGGAAATATTGACTACAGTCCAATTCTTGATGCACTCTGTGCTTATATGAAAAAGTTGTGCTGGATGATTAGTCCTCAGAGTTCATGGTTCTTGGTTTGGTTTGTATAGGAGCTCCCTACCCTCTGATGCTACTGGAGTGTGGTTTAGTCAAAGAGGAACTACTGGTAAATTCTCATGTCATATTGTGATACATGTATATATATGCTATCATATTCTTTTTTTTTTCTTTAAAGCTCTCACCACTGTATGGAGAAAGAAATCATTAAAACAGGGAAACAGCTCTCCCACACTGTCTGGTGAACATTTAAAAGTCATAGTCAGATTTGTCAACGTCTTCTTGTAAATCAGAGTGGTTGCATGCTGCAGGCTCCCCACACTGGTTAGAGATAAAAAAGGAGGAGAATATTTGAGACTCCAGTGCAGTGGGAAGCAGGAAATTTCTAGTAGAAAATGGCAGGAACTGCTACTCAATACAGGTTTTCAGAGTCGATTTTAGCTCTCCTCCTGTGGGAAATTGTTGTTAGCAACACAAGCAGAACTGGACCTTTTAAATCATTAACACTTCTAACCTGCATATTTATTATTTATAGTTGCCAACTGTTGCCAACAATTGTTGATTCTTCTGATGTGTTCATTGAGCAGCAGCGGACCATATATCCTGATTCATAAGATAAGAGAACATAATGGGGGACCTGCTGCTATCTACTGACATTTGCTGAGGGTGGTATGGGAGAAAGTAACAAAATCCTAGCTTAAGAGCAGTGAATCAAGAGGCTCCCACTTTATGGGTACCCTTTGTATTATTCCCAAGGAAAAGCAGATATTTTTGTTGCTCTGATGAAATGTATCTGAAAGCAGTAGAGGATAGCATACATGATATGAAAGTTACATAATAAAAATTAGACTTGTCGAGGTCATGAGCATACTCAGTCAACCACAGAAAGCTGTTCTATCCAAAGTACTTTCTCAAAATACATTCGGATCCTAACAACTGTAATCCCAATTTAGTGTCTTAAAATGGCAAGAAAAATTTAAACACTCAGTCTGGAATTTCTCTGAGGTAGTCCATAGCTGGAGCATTCACCTTACTTTCATACTAACAACATTTTAATTAGTAACCTGTTCTTTTTGATTTCTTCTCAACTAGAGATACCACAGAGGAGAAAAAAGGACTCATCAGTATTTGACCTTCAAAGGAGTAAAGCAGTATGTACTCACAGGCAGACAGAGAATCAAATGATGGCATTATTTTTTTTTTTTTCAGGATTCATGGAGGGCTAAAAATGGGTTTCATTGAAAGTTATTGTCAAGTTTTTTATGACCTGAGCTGGTTTGATGTCTGAAACTGGGATATTCCAGTTACCACACAAATGAAACACTGCAAGTTTGGATCTAAGCATGGCTTCATTGTTAGTGAAGATTAATTTACTTGCTGATTTGCATATGATTATCTTTTTTCCCCCATTACACCTGTGTCTGAAAAAAAAAATCTTCATGTGTAAGAGTCATTCACATAACCTAAATATTCATTTTTCTTCCCTCTACATTGACATTGACTCTGGCTAAGCCAACTGCACAGAGCTGATGAGTGTGTCAGGAGGAAAGAAGCTTTTGGCTTTCTGGGTCCCTCCAACCCCGGGACATTAAGGTTTCATTTTTTTATTTCAAACGAGAGGTAGAAGCATATGTTAAGAAAAAAACATGAACCCAACCACACCAAATACTCAGTCCTATCAATTTTGCTACCAGTTTTCACTTACACTTGTCCAGAAAACTGGATCAATTGACCCTAACCACAGATGGACTTGAGTCAGTGTTGTTCTTTTATCTTCAGGGGATCTATAGCAGCTATAGTCATTGCACTTATCACAACTGAGAATGTGAACCCACTTTTTAATGGATAAATTATTTCAAGATGTTCAGAGCTGTATTTTTCCCAGTGAGTTGGCACAGTGGGAAGCATCTTTAACATGGTGTAATGGTGCCTTTTCATTCATGTTATTGAAATATGTCTTATTTTTCAGCAGGGACTGACTCTCAAGAATGATCATATGTGGTATGGATAACATAGCTGTAACCCAAGGAGGTTATACAGAAATGGAGTAGAGATAGGGTAACTTTTTGACAGATGAGCGTATGGTTGTGTTTGCATTTCTTGGCATATCGCTCTTCTGTAATTATGTCAGGATTAGTAGTCTTTGACTCAAGAAGCTTGTTTGATTTTAACTCTAAAGATTTGTCTTTCTGCCTATACTCTTTATGTTACTGGGCTTTTGCAGGGAGAGAAGGGTTCAACATAGTGTCTATCAATACTGATCTGAATTCCCTTGGACTTTAGAAAAAGTAAATCTATTATGCACATTTAGTTCTTCCTAGATTTTTATACTATTCATAAAATTTGGCATGGTGTGATTAAACTAACACAACTGAAAAAAAATGTTGAAAAACTCAATTGTGAGCTGTGGATCATTATTTGTTTTTACCTCATTCAGAGGCTTCTAGAATGCAAGCTGCAGTTTACCATGTGTTAGTATACTACTCAGCTGTTGTAAAGAGCTCATTTTTAAAAAAAAAAAAAAGCAAAGAAGTAGTCAACTAATAAAGAGCAGTATTTCCTGTTTCTCAACATAAGAAGGATGTGGAGCTGTTGGAACAGATCCAGAGGAGGGCTACAAAGATCATCAGAGGGCTAGATCCCCTTCCATGTGAGGTCAGGCTGAGAGAGTTGGGGCTGCTCAGCCTTGTGAAGACTCTGAGGAGACCTTATAGTCACCTTCCAATACCTGAAGGGGCCTACAAGAAAGATGGGGAGGGACTTTTACAAAGGCATGGAGCAACAGGACTAGGGGCAATGGGTATTAATTGGAGAGGGGCAGATTTAGACTAGACATAAGGAGGAATTTCTTCATGATGAGAATGGTGAGGCACTGGAACAGGTTGCCCATCACTGAAAGTGTTCAAAGTCAGGTCAGATGGGGCCTTGGGAAGCCTGATCTAGTGGGAGGTGTCCCTGCCCATCACAAGGGGATAGGAACTAGATGATTTTTAAAGTCCCTTCCAACAGAAACTATTCTAAGATTCTGATTCTATTTAGTTCAAATAGTTATGTGCCAGAGACATGCCCATAATGATCAGAAATGCTCTGTAGTGATTTGGTATTCCTTAATGTACCACAGGTTTCATGTTTGTATATCTCACATTTCATGGCTGAATTTTCTTTTTTATATTCTATTCTGTTCTGTTTTACATGTGATCATAATAGGATACTCGATATATCTTCTTAAATTTCTTCATAACAAGATGGGATCTGGGGCTTATTCTTTGAATTTCTTATTTCATGCTGGCTGCCATACTAACCTGATGGCTTCTGTTCACATGCCTCCCATACACAATCCTTGCTATGAAAGATATTACTCTTGCACTCAGGAACATTTTGACCATTAACGACAATTCATTTTCAGAAGTACCATGTAAGTTTGTCAATTGGGTCAGGTCAAGATGTCTCCAAATAACAAACCTAATAATTTAAAGCTCCACAACTCAGAAAGAATTTGTTTAATAAACCTTCCACTTCTCTTCCACCCATCCAAGAAACTCCTGCTTAGATTTTCTTTTTTTTTTTTTTTTTGAGATGTTTATCTCAAACTATTCGTCTCATACTCAGCAGATAGCCTTTTGTGATATTCATTTCATAGCAGACACTTCATTATTCTTCACCTCCTAGGACATAAACAGAACTTCTAGAGACTGAAGTGAGAAAGGTTTTTCCAAATGTCAGAACCCACAGTCAACATGCAGGTAAGAAAGGAGTTTCTCCCTCAAGTGTTCAGGGATACAAGAATCAATATCCAAAGATGAATCACTTATATATCACTTATGGTGTTTTCTGTGAGGAAAAATCTAATTTTTTTCCTGAACTATGAGCACTGGAAGAATAGCAAACTGTGATATACATTAAATCCTGAAAGTAATACATTGGTGATGACTTTAATGCATGCATTATAGAAAGAACTGACAAAGTGATGACCTGATGAATTAGATAAGAGAATGTTGTAGGTGGTCTTCTATCCCAGCCAGAGGGAGGACATCCTGGAAGACCTTTATGCAATTCTTGACTCCTCATACAGTCCTAACACGTGACCATGGACAGGATACTTCATCCATCTGACAGTGACAGGGTTTTTTTTTAATTCTGTCAATTTATTTCCTGTTTCATTTGGAGAATGAACTCTGTAAGAAGGACTCTGCACTCCATAATGAAAAAGAAACTTGAAGAACAATAAGGTAATGTAACCAAATTTTGTGGTTTTAGGAGGCTGACTCAGTTCAGTGACAGGTATGATAAACTCTGAAGGACATGTACTTCATGACACTGTGTGTGTTCTGAAACCTTATGCAGAGGCAGATTGAAATCTTGATAGTTAAATGAAGCTTTAGGTATGAGGAATACTACACTGTCATTTTAAATGATAGAAGTGAGTTATTTCATCAATTTGCAAGTTCCCATAACACTGTAAATAAAAATTTAAAAGCCCTACCTTTGGAAAGCTTTGAAAAAGAATCAAATCACACAACCCCCCTTGTATTTGAGAATAGCCTAAATAGAAGAGTTGCAATATTATCACAATAATTTCAAAGTAAAAGGATAAAGCTAGGAAGCCAAGTATTTTATAATGAATGCAGCATATAGCTTTTAAACAGGACTAACATATGGCCCACTAATGTGAATGTGAATGCAAATTAGATACTTTTGATTGCTTGAAATAAAGTCAGCAGAATCCAAGCTTCAAAAAGCAAATTGTGTAGATTTAACTACCTGAATGCCACACAAAGAATAGTGTTTCTACAATATTTCCATATGAAACAAGGTAATGAAGCTAATTAAGCTAATTCTAAGACAAGATGCCCTAGATAACTTGAAGATGAATTGTACATTTTCTCTGACCCTTGTTTTTTTATTTATTTCCTTTTTTTATACCTGAGTTTCTCAGCCCTGGTTGTTTAACCTTTTGAGGCTACTCTGCTAATCTTGTCACCCAAAACTACAAGGTCTTTACAAGGTATCTGTCATTTTTAGAAGTGAGGTAGCTTACTACAAATATTTTGCTCTTAGGGAGAAGCAGCACAACTGGTGCTGGCTGGAATAAGCAGACATTAGCAACTCCTCGGGTCATAAAGTGTGATTTAGCAGATAGTGTGATAGGGCTTCTAACATATTCTGGCTCAGCTAAATAAAGGGAGAATATCAGAGGTTGCCCTACACCTTGTATGTGCTGGTATAAAGTAGCTCAACAGGACATGCTCTGTACCCAAAATTGCTGGACTGCAAGCATAAAAGAACTGTACAGTAATATTAATTTTCTCTGTGAGCCATTGTCTTTCATAAAAAAAGAAGAAAGCTGCTGTTGGTAAGAAAGAAAAAAAAAAACCCAGGAGGGCTGCCTACTACCCTACATCTGGCATGGCTTGGCCTTATGCAGCCGCTACATCATACTTTCACTACAAGCAGTGGTTTGCAGGTACCGGTAAAGGTGCTTTTCCAGTACTCTTGTGATGAGTGTCCATGGGACGGCATTGACTGGAGCAAGCACAACAACCCCAGCCAGTGGGAGCCTGTGAGCTGAGATATCTACATTCAAGTTCCACATCCCACTTGCCTCTTTGATGGCAAAATCTTAGGCTCTATCAATCAGAGGAGTCAAGAGATAACTTTATTTACCATACCTCCTGATCCCACAACCTCTTTTGTCAAACCATCTCTGCCTCCTCCAGGGACACTAGTCTATGCTCCAAAGTGCTGTCCTCTACAGTGAAAGCAACTCTTTGGCATCCCTCACAGCCAGTGCTGCTTCACTTTGATAGGAATGGACTCAATGATCCAGTGTGTCTCTTCCAACCTAGTTATTCTATGATACTATGATTCACACTGTCAGGCATCTCAGCTGTCACCCCTGGCCCGACCATGCCAAACATGACCACATTCATGTCCATTTACTGCTGATACTGTGGCAGCTGTGCTGAGTACTCCCCTGATGCCTTTCTACCACATCTGGAAAGCTCCTCAGTGCATTAGCAGCCTAATCTGTTTTCTAAAATCCTTCCCATACTTGGGCAGGCACATTGGTACACAAATCCTTACTAGACCTGCCAGGTTTGGGGTAGTTGCAATATCTTCTCTTCATCGCCTTAACTTGGGGAATGGCGTACTGATCCCAAACTGAAGTTTAAGGGAAGAGGAAAATGACTAAATGAGCTATTTACATGTTTGCCAACCACTTGCCAATTTGCAAATATGTGAATTAGCACATTCTGAAATTTGCATAAATTCACACATGGAGCTGTGCGAGATTTGGCAGCTATGAAACAACAACAAAAAAAAACCACCCAAAAAATGTATTAATGGCTGTGCAAAAATGAAAGGAAATTGATTTCAGAATATAAATGTCTTTATGACTGTATGAAGAATGGGAAAAATGGCTTTTGAACCTAAGATTGTTTGTTAGATTCAGAACAGGTAGAAAAGGATGCAACTCTGTATCGCTGATACCCATTTATGCAAATCCTGAAATGGGCTTCGTGATTCAAAGCATTGACTTGGGCTGCCTTCTTTCTTGGGAAACCATAAAAAACCGTTGTGAAGACTATGAAGAATATTTCTTATGAAAAGTGCATTGCAGGAGCCATTGACTAGTGTTAGTGAAGTGTTTTAGGGATTTTCTATCTCCTACACTGTGTGTTTCACACAGCATTACTCACCCAGGACTGTACACTTTCACTCTGAAAATGACCTTGATTGAAACAAATTATGTTTCTAACTTAATGGCTGTGTTAAAATGTAAATTGAGCCTGAAGGGCTTCCTTAACCACTGTTACTGCATTCACGTTCATGTGTGGCCAGTGAGCCCAGGCTGCAGCCTGACTTGTAGTTTTCCTCCAGAGGGATCCCTGAGGACAAGCAGGTGTGTGGCATTTACAGCTAGATCACCTCAGTTGGCAATCAATCTCATTTGGGTCTGTTTCTTCCCTTGTTCTTAGAACTGAGCAGCAGCTTGAATCAACAGCTGCCCCATTCTCTCCACTGGGTGCTACTTATGAAGCCTGTGTTCATATTGACATCTTCCAACTATTTCATGGATGGATGCATGCACATAGACAGGTAATGCATAATCCTTATAATCTCTACCTTCCCAAGTGCTGGTGTCTACAGGTGGCTATTTCTCAGCAAGCAAAAATGATTGATAATATCAATGTATTTGGCAGAGTCTGTCTGACCTCAGTGCTGGGAAAGGTCATGGAGCAGGTCATCCTAAGTGCAATCATGCAGCACAAACATGACAACCAGGAAATCAGGCCCAGTCAACACGGGTTTATGAAGGGCAAGTCCTGCCATATCAACCTGATCTCCTTCTATGACAAGGTTGCCCACTTAAGGGATGAGGGAAAGGCTGTGGATATAGTGCACCTGGACTTTAGTAAATCCTTTGTTACATTTCTCATAGCATTCAGCTTGAGAAACTGGCTGCCACTGGCCTGGACAGGCACACCCTCTGCTGCGTGAAGACCTGTCTGGATGGCCGGGCCCAGAGAGTAGTGGTAAATGGAGTTAAATCAAGTTGATGGCGGGTCACAAGTGGTGTCCCCCAGGGCTCAGTACTGGGTCCGGTCCTTTCTTTATCAATGATCTAGATGAGGGGATTGAATGTACCCTTAGTAAGTCTGTGGGTGATGCTAAACTTGGAGGAAATGTTGATCTTCTTAAGGGTAGGGAGGCTCTATGAAGGGATCTGGGCCTGCTGGATTAATGGGCTGAGTCCAATGGGATGAGGTTCAACAAGGCTGAGTGCAGAGTCCTGTGCTTGGGACACAAAAGCCCTGTGCAGAGCCACAGGCTTGGGGAAGAGTGGCTGGGAAGCTGCCTGGCAGAGAAGGACCTGAGGGTGTTGGTTGACAGCTGGTTGAATATGAGCCAGCAGGTGGCCAAGAAGGCCAAAAACATCCTGGCCAGCAGGACCAGAGAAGTGATTGTGCCTCTGTACTCAGCACTGGTGAGGCTGCACCTTGAATACTGTGTTCAGTTTTGGTACCTCACTACAAGAAAGAATTGAAGTGCTGGAGCATGTCCAAAGAAGAGCAGCAGAGCTGGTGAATGGGCTGTAAAACAAGCCTTATGAGGAGCAGCTGAGGGACCTGGGGTTGTATAGCCTTGAGAAAAGGAGGCTGAGGGGAGACCCTATCACTGTCAACTACTTGAAGGAAGTTGTAGTGAGGTGGGTGTTGGTCTCATCTCCCAAGTAACAGGTGATAGGATGAGAGGAGATAGCCTCATGGTGTACCAGGGGAGGTTTAGGTTAGACATCAAGAAAACTCTCTTTGCTGAGGGAGTTATCAGGCTGCATAGGTTGCAACAACCTGGAAATATTTAAAGAATAGATAGAAATTCTATGATTCTGTATCACATGAGTTCATTAGCAGAGGTGCAAGCACTGTGGATAAGCAGGGCAAGGAGTGATACATGGCACACTTAGCTATACAGAGGGTAGCTGCTCGTATTTTATGCTAGCAGAACTGGGCATTTGCCAGTATGTTCTGTTTTATCTATAGAGATTGTCTTATTCACTACCAAGAAAAGCATACTGTCATTCTTAAAGAATGAGATATACTTTGCTAGTTGCAGATCATGTTATTATTACACAAGCTGCTTTGGTTCTGACCTCTGTTGTCAGCACCACAATCTTTTATCAGCTAAAAATAGAAGGTTCAGAGATGTATGCAATACAGTGATCTAGTATCAAAGGGGTTGCAGAATTTTTTTTGAAAACGCCTTTTTAAAAACAACTACTACTTTTTTACTGGACTGGAAAAGGCAAGTTTTACTACAGTTTTCTGAACAGGAAACTGTAAAAAACAGGAAAAAAGGCAGGAAAAAAACTGTAAAAAGACAGGAAAAAAGAAAAAGGGGGGAATTCAAACTTGGTGTTATACATAAATTTATGTTAGATTAAAATTATCTTGATTTTGGAAAACTGTTGTTTTACTGGGGGCATTTTTTTGCATTATAAAAATTCAAATGAACTTTAGGAAAATTTAGGGAAGCCAGTGAAATGTTAAGTATTGCAGGTTGAGTTTTTAAAAGTCAACTGAAAATGCTAGAGTGCAAAATACATTGATACCACAGGCTTCAGAAACCTTGCTATAGCTTTTCTTGGATGATGAGATGCACAATATTCACAGATTTGTTTTTCCTAGTTAAAAACAGTTGGAACAACCTGGTTGCCCCTATTACAGAGGTATGTATATTTAAAGGACTGTTTATTAGGAAGAATGTGAGGATATGATGTACTGGGGAAAGATGATATAAAAGCCAGTACTCTGTTGTACTTCCAAAATACCTAAAGAGACTTGTAGCCCTCAAAGTCTTTTAGATTCTTCCCCCACTGATTTAAATGTCATATTCCATGCTGGATATGTTTAGATACTACCATTATTGACTACCTTGTAGACTACAATAATTGACCTGCTAATAATCACCTTGGTGTGCAGGACACAATTGGAAGTCTGTCCAGGTACGGACAATTATATAGGAGCACATAAATATAATCCTTCTGTCCTTAAAGTGACATGGTACTTATCTGCTACTGTGTCTATGTTTCTTATTGTGGGAGTCAGCAAATAATTCATTTTCTTTCATTTTATTTACTTTCAAGTCATGATGAGATTAGAGAATTCTGTTTCCTCCTTCCCTTAAAATCCATGAAACCAAAGCTGAGCTGATTCACTTCTTAAATATCACTTAATAGCTTTAATGAGTGTGCTTGATTCTTCAGATCTCCAGTGAAGTCCCAGGCAGAAGTTGAAATGTTTTATTTTGCCTTGGAGAAAATATATCCACTTTGTACTAAACAAATTATTTATGTGTGCAGCGCCAAAGCATGCACAGTCTAATCTGCCCACAGCAATGATTAGGGGGGCTACCTTACTGTCAGTAGCACCTGCTGATATGCACATATAAAGTCTAGTTTGTAGACAGAAATGCCTCAAATTATCAGTGCTGCTGAGGAACACGTTATCCAAAAGAATTTGTGCAAATATTTTTATCTGATGGTCAGCCCTGGGTGATTTGCTCTTGCATGGGTTTTTTTTCTGATCCACTGAAAATAGACGTATCCTTCAGAAAGCAAGGGAAGATGACGTGCCTGAGAAGGAGGGTATGCAAAGTCTTGCCCAGCTCCAGAATTCCCAGGTGGTCTGAAGTAGGTAATCTAGTTTCTCTGAGACTTAGTTGTTCATCCACCTATGAGAAATATAGTGCATAATGTATTTAGGACTAGGAAGTATCCTATCTGATAGTGAGGCACATAGCAGGCATGAAGCTGATGTGCAGTCACCTAAAATACCAATCTGTAACAATTCTGGAAATCCCATATGTGATGTTATCTATGAGATGTAATACAGTATCATTCTGCTGAGATGCGAATTTTTCCTGCATATAGACACTACCCTAGCTGAATGGGGGCATACTGGGGAACCGAACCGAATATCTACATAAGCATCATCCCAGTAAATGTAACTTGGAGGCAGTTATCAAATATCATTCTGTACTCAGGCTCCCAGCCGAGGCTGTTTTGCAGAAGATAAAAAGGGCATGAATGATTCATTAGTGATTTGTTCCTATAGCAGGAACAAATGGCAGGGATGAGTAGTGTTAGAAGAGTCTCAAAACTGTGGAGGGCCATAGAAGAGTATGACAGCCAAGGGCAAAGGCTGACCCAAGGCAGGCAGCCTGAGAAATCCCTTTAACTGGGGTCCTGTGCTTCTCCAAGGGTGAAACATCTGTGAGGCATGAACATTATTAGCATAGTTTTGACAGCAAAGAAGCAAAGGCAAACAGTCAAGAACTGCAGTGCCTGCTTTACCTTTTTACCTGCCTTCTGGTCTGCTCAATTATTTGAATGTGAAAAGTAGAAGCTCCGAGCAGGGATGATGTTCAACTTGTGTCCCTTTACTCTGCCACTCTGTGTTGCTGCATGTGGGATCAACACCAGCCAGACCTGGCACTTGGGTCTGCCACATTCCCTGCTGTAAGGCTTCCTTAGTTCCAGATGTGCAATGCAACCTTTCAACCTTTCAAGCCACTTTTCTTTCTGCCTGCCTGCCTTTCTGTTTGCCTTGCCTTCCTTTTTCTGCATTTCAAAAACAATATAGCACTTAAACATGTATTTACATTTTGAATAAAGGAATTTAGCAATGTTTTTGATGCTATATCCCATCACAGTCAAAACACTTTTAATAATGTTTTCTTGTTTTGTATTTCAGCACTGGCCTTTCCTGTCTTTATCACAGTTGGAGAAAATAAGGGTAAAAAATGTAAAACATTTGCATTTGATTGTTTTTAAACTTCCTCAGAGGTCTGTGTTCTGATTTGTTTCAAGTTCAAATGAAAGTTTGTGTCATTTCTTATTTAACAGCATTGTTTTCCCTTCTCTGAATTAATTCATCCTGGAGGCAGAATTGCCTTTGGATCTTTCTCCATTGCTCTTTAATCTGCTCATAGAACATACAACCCTCTAGTGTTACACTGTTTTTCTGAACAGTCGCCTGTAGTTTATAGATCTACTATTTGACCTCTTTGATCTGGAATTAATGAATGTTCACACTTTGTTTGATGTCTCTGTACCCAGGTTGGACTAAGAGATGACAATAGTTGTGGGGGAAAAAAACCCATTTATTTACTTTGATATTTAAGTTCTGTGTCTAACCGTGCTGTGAGGAGCTGAACTGATGTTGGGCATAAAGGAAACCTGTCAAAATATGGGAACTGCATGTTATAGCAAGAGTGAGCCTTCCATGTTTCCTGGACAGAAATACTTGTACATGCGCACTGCCCAGTGAGCAGACAGTATTTGGGAACATCAAATACATTGCATTTATGCAGACAGCCTTTGTAGTAAACACATCATGGATCGTATTTATCCTGGAAGTGACAGATTCAGTGTACTTCTGTTGTAAGACTTACCCATACTTGCTGATTGCTCTTTGCTAGGCACATATTAGGACAAAGAAATTATATTTCACCCAGCAGAAGACAGATCTGAGGGACCCCAAAACCAAAATAGTTGTCTGGTGAGGCAACTGACTCTTGCAGACAGAGCTAGAAAGGCAGGATGAGCATTTCAAAAGTTTCCTCCCATCCATTAGAAATGCAGAGGAAAAAATTAAAATTGTTTTCCCACTAATTTTTTTATCCCAGAACATAACAAGAGAATCTTATTGTTATTGCTCTACTTCAGTTCTATGGGGTGATTTCTGTACTGAACAAGTATTTCAGGTGAAGTAACTGGTTCCAGACAGTATTAGTCCCTTATGAATCCATTGTGCTCTGAGAAAAATGTGTTGTTAGTACTTAATATTTATGTTTGTTGTGTTCAATAAGTCTTGGGCAGTTATGGTGGCTTTCCAAACTTTTTAAAAGCAGGCGTTAGGAGTCCATCCCATCTCACTGCAGTTGTCCAGAGTGCAAATTTCTGTGCCTGAGCTAGTTAGCCTAGCTCCCTTTGCAGTTAGCCATTTGGGCAAATGAATACCATTATAGCTATGTGATTTTGTAGATGTAATCTTCCTTTAAGAGTTTACGTGAGTAAGATTGGTGGGATTTTTTTGTATTCCATTCCTCCCAGTTTTGGACTCTGTCACTATGTAAACCTCTCCCATTGGAAATTTGATAATTCTCTGTGATGTTATTTGCAAGAAAATTATTTGTACTGATTTAGTTTACAAATACATTACCAGTGCTTCATATTTAACAGCTGAGATGTATTTACCATATTTCTAGTTTTTAAAGAGCTCAAATATTTGCTTATTGAAGGACAAGTGAAAACTTGGTCTTTTTTTCACCTCTAATTCCTCACACTTAGGGGAGAAAAGGCAAGCAGGATATGCTTATTGTGACTGTGATATATTCATGGAAGTTAGCAGCTGTGAAACAGATCAGGAGCTGAAAGAGTAGAATTGAGCTTCTGCTTTCTCTAGATACTTTAGGCTAATGGAACTGTATCCCCCTTACCTTGGTGCTTCCCTAGGAGACTTTCCTGGGCCAGGAAGGTGGCATAGTCTCCTCACTAGTTACCTCCATTGTCACTGCATCCAATTCCAGCTCTTTGTTTAAAGTTTTCCTGCAATGTTCTCCCCCACACTGGTTTTAGAATATCTCTTCTCTCGGCCGTACATCTAGAAAGTCCAGCTCTTCCTCCGTGATGGGAGCTCAGGCAGCCCAGGAAGCGCAGAAGTACTACTTCCAGTTCAAAAGGTATTCACATTAAGGAATAGTCTCTGAGCAGTGGTGGGACTTGTAATTATTCGTTCTTGTGGGCCACAGTGACCATTTACATTTTGTGGAGAAGACCCCCTACAGAATTAATTTTCAGCATTGGGGAAAAATGGACAGCTTTTTATAGTCTGATAATAATTTATCAGCCTCCCTCCTGCAGTCCTTTGCTGGCTGACTGCTCTAAAAGCACGCAATCAACAAGAGAGCAGTGAACAGAAATATTTTCAAGAGCAGATGGGATGTACCTTCAAAAACCAGGATTGTCCCAGTGAAACTGGGACATCTGGCAACCCTAAAAAAATCCAAACTAGTTGAAATAAAAATTATGAGATGGAGGAGCAGAAAAATACGTCTTTGCATTGATTAGCAGGCAAGGTAATTAATCTCCTTCAACTCCCCTTTTGCACCTTGGTGTAAAACAAGGAGAAATAGGTATGTTACTGCTCTGCCACGTGTTAGTTCCTGTATAGTGATTGTTGAGCAGTGCTTTCAGACTTAGAAGGAATATTTCACTTCCTTTCTTTGCTCTTTCCTGTTGCCCCAATAACAATCTTCATGTCATTTATAAACATAACTCATCCCTTGCTATCTTTATCACTGGACCTAACTCAAAGATTTCCTGTTGTCTTTCAGGCATTTTGGATGGAACTCAAGCTCATCTTTGATGACCATATTATTGTGCAAGACACCAGCCTGTCCACAGTCCAGTTTGGAACTGACTGTCTACTCTGGGGACTTTATAACAAGTTGAGGTACATTTGCCTTCTCAAAACACCAGGTGGAGAAAGTAGCATCATCTCCACAGTTTCACATGTGTCATCTTGTTCTACAGTAGGTTCGGGGGTAGAAAGGTCACCAAATTCTGAGTGTGAGAGACAGGGACAATAGAACTCTGAGTTCAAGAAACTGGAGTATCTTTCTAGAAAGATGTTCTAGAAATCCAGATGAACTGTAAAATTGCGATGATTTAGAAATTATTTCTTTATATTTAGCAGACAGAATGTGCTTGTAACACTTATGCAATGCCTTTGTGCAGTGGGATCCCAGTCCCTGTTGGGTGAGGGAAAAACATGTGTGATGTTACAGGTGGTAGGTTATGTGAGGATGTTAAGCAATACTGGTTTTGCACCATGTTTCTTCAGCAGAGATTGAACAATATTTCCATAGTGGAAACTTTAATTTTTTACTGTACTGAAATTACATAGTAGAGAGTGGTTTGGCAAGCACGTCCAGGTATTTTAATGTCTCTGAAAAAACATAGGGAAACTTGTTATTCAACCATCTTGTCACCCATAAAGTGCCAAGACGCCCCCAAATACCAAAGCCCCCTGTTATCCAGCACAGATTTTTCCCAGAGTGATTATGTGATAGTTACTACCAATTCTCCTCTCACACATCTACTCATCTCAATTGTGTTACATTCAAAGTTTTTTTTCAACAATAGCATATTTTGTCAGATTTCCTATATCCCTTTGCTTCTATTTTTATACAACATATACAACATATAACATTTTATTTTAATCCTTTTCTCAGGTTCATACTATAACTATGCCTAACAGGTATTTCTTAATTTTTTTTTTTTTTTTTTTTGTAATTCCAGGTTACTTTTCTAAATAGAAGCTCCTACCTTTACTAAAGCTAAAAATGAAAAATGTATCCACTTTGTCAAACTTAAGTGTGAGTATATATTAGTTCATGGTTTGGTCTTAGGGCAAATGGCATGCGTGTGTATGTCCATGTGTACACAGTCGATTTGTCAGAGATGCCACTCTACAACAGCCGTCAAGGCTGTGTATGCGAGGGTGGGATTTGGCCTCCTAGGAAGGGGACTGCAGATGATGCTGGTAGTCATGGGGAAGAAAAAGGAGAAAACAGATGGCTCCCATGTGCCCACTGCATTTTTACTGAGGCTTATATGAAGTTTACAGTTGCCTAGGCCAGTTTTTCCCTGACAAATATAATTCCTCAGGGAAAATATTCAAGCCATGGGGGTTGCTTAAACTGACCAATCCCATATGCACAAAAAATGTGAAAGCTAGTATATAGTTGATATTTCACAGCACAGACTGATTTTGTTTGATCAAATTAAGAGCAGTTATTTAAGCATTTTAACATTCTGCATATCCTACTCCAGATTACTTACTTTGAGGAATACCTGGGACTTTGAGACTGTTTTTAAGCTATTCCCTTTTATAAAATAAAGAGCTTTTAACACAGAATTCCTTTAACTCATTCTAGAGTGAAAATGACCTCTGCTGGTGGAAATTTGCACATATGTTCAATTAATCAGGTACTATCCAGATCTTCTTTAAACTACTTGTGTTGAAATACTGTTGTCCTGCTTTCTACTTTGTTATGGGAGTTTTCTAAGAGGAACTTAAAAGGTGGTGTATATTAGAAGACTGTCAACTTTCTTCAGTACTAAGAATATATAGGCCCAAGGAATATGAAGAAGATATCACAAATGCTGAAATACTAAAGAAAAAGTCAGAGTGACCCGCAAACATTTATTCTTATATAAAACATTTTGGCTGTGGCACCCACTTAAGCATCCTCTTGTTAAAAATAGTGAACAACCTCCTAACAATGATAAATTTAGATCACATAATTGATGGTAGAATCCCTTTACTCATTTCTATACCGAAGATGAATTTGATTTGGAAGAAGTTAGGAGTCTGTCTTTCTAATATCTCCACAGTTTGATCTGCATCATGTGTATAAAATCTGTAATTTTCTCTCTCTTCCTATAAAGAGCACTTAGTATATGATAACAACCAACAGATTTTGCATGGTATTAATTTGTATGCAGGTATGGAGGGACAGAATATTATGGCCTTACAGATAACCTACATTATGACAGTTTTGAAAGTATTACCTATAATCCTGTATTACTTATGATCCTACTTTTAGGACCATTTTCTAGACCCTAGTTTATTTTATATGCCGATGTCTGTTTGGTTTTGATATTAACAACGACCTGAAAGGCAAGGGAAAAGGAAAAAACGGGAGGGTCACCCACCTTTTGTAGTTGCTGAGTGATGTTAGCCAGTTACAACACAGCAGAAGAAAAGCAAAAATGGGATGTAAAAACACTAGACTCTTTCTAAATGTGTTTGTTTAAAAATAATTTTTAATAACACAAACACATTAAAGAACATCACAGTTTGTGAAAGCTTGATTCTCATAAGAATCTCAATTTCAATGTAACCTTGGTTTTCACTGGGGAAAGAAAGTTATTCTACAATGCTCTAACCAGATGTCTCTAGGGACTGTGCAGTCACAGGACAGAGCAATCCCTATTGTTTGTATGCTGTGTTCCAAAATTGTATTTAGCTCTCTAATGTGGAATCTCCCACATGACAAAGAGAAGCAGAAAAGACATGGCAAGAGCCCAAAAGGAGCTCTTTGTTCTGTGGGTTGCAAGACAACAAATATTAGTTGTTTCATTATCCAGATTGTTCTTTGTCATGTTTCTGGCTAACTTCACGAAGAATGCTGGAATATACTGTTGGCAACTTTCTGCACTTTCTTCTAATTTTGTACACTCTTCATACGCACCCATAGAAAAGCAGACATGTGTACACATGCAAATCACTCCTTTTTAATGACTGTCTTGTTGATAAATAATCTGCTTTTTTTTTTCCTCCTAGTACTCTAGAGTTAGCTCTGAAAAGAATAGTTTCCCTTCCATGTCACAGGTCACCAACCAAACTTTTTTCTTTTATTTGTGCAGAGACATCTGTGACTTTAAAGAATAAAGAAGCTGAGCTATTTGATTGTTTTTTTACTAGAGATGTGGAAGGAAAATTGAAAAGATCATTGCAGTAAAGTTGACATAAAATATAACTCTGAAGGGCCAAGTCTAGCATCAAGATAATACTTCAGCCTGTGTTTAATTTCAAGCATAGTCTGTCTTTTTCAACAGTGCTTAATTTTAAGTATATTCTCCGTTAATTCCAAACCTGAGCTGTGTGGCTGGTTGTTTTTGATTCAGTGGGGTCACATTGAAATAAGGAGGGAAATTTGGCTATGGGTATGTTTATGCAAATACACTTTGTCTACTGAAAACACAAGCTCAGATTTGCTGGTGCAATCCCACATCCTTTGCAGTGGGTGAGACTGACTTCTCCAGTAATGCATGAGCAATGTTCTGCTACTTGGTTTTTGGAGTAGTTCGCTCTTCGTTGCTCATATGGAGATGATATGACAGGTATGTGCTTTTCACCCTGTGCCAAGGGCAACAAAAAGTACATCCACGCTGATGTCCCACCCAAGGTTTTCTTTATGGAAAATGAAAGACTACATGGAAAGAAGAATGTGAAGGTGTTGTGGTTTCCCATCAAATGTAGAATGCTTGCCTGCAAACCTCAGGAGTAACTTACCACAGCTTGGCAATCATATTCATCATATTGCGTCTCTCAGAAACGTACAGCATTTTCTCCTAAAATACAGACATGTCTTTTAAGGGAACATGACTTTTCTCAAAGTAATTTGAGATTGAGTGAAGAGTAGGAAAAGTTATTATACGTGGAATTTTGTATATGGAGAAAATTTAGAGAGAAAGCTGAGAATGCCATTTGATCGAGCAATTGTATACTGGAGAGTGAGACGTTGTCTTTGAAACCCAGTTTCCAAGTCCTGGTGAAAATTGTTACGAAAGAAACTTTTTGTATGTTCTACAAATTGTGTTTGTGGTAACTGTAAATTGCAGTGTACTGGCTGTCACAAAAACATTGGGGTACAGTATCTGACTTGGTTAAAAAGCTGTGGAAAAGAAGCTGGTTTATTTATATCAGCTTCTTTTAATCTGATTTTTCTCATTTCAACTCTTTAGTATGATGGTCGACTGGATGCACTGAAAATAGGAGGACAAGTGCAGATAAATTGCTAATTCAGGCTGGATGACATTTTTCCTCTTAAAGAGGTCAGGATTTCACTATGGAAAATGATATATTTTTATGAGTGTGAGTTTACTGTATGAACATTATGCAACACAACTTTATGTTTAGAGACATCTCTGCAGGATCTTGTGGTATCTTGCTGCATCATGCAGCAATATCAACTTGTTTATTTCTGTTAAATGCTATGTTATAGGGCAAACTAGTTAGCACTATGCATAAAGAGCTTGATGGAGCTCTGTGCAGCTCTGTTGTGCCTATTTTAATTTTGTACATCTATCTTCAAGTGTGAGTGAGGAGGGATAGCAAATGTACTGAAATTATGTGTAAAATCAGTGGTTTACATTTTGGAATTTGTCACTGAATTGAGAGGAACAAAGAGGGAAGAATAAGTGACACTTAATGAAACCATGTATTATTTATGTGTATTCATGCATGTTAAGCAACTCCCCTCCAGGAGTTCTTACAGAGATCCAGATTGGATTCCCAGGTTTTTACTTGATCTTGTTTTTTCAACTCTCATTGTAGTTAACTCACTTAACTACAGTTTTTTGACCTATTTCCTGAAGTCATAGAATAACCAGGTTGGAAGAGACCCACGGGATCATCGAGTCCAATCATTCCTACCAAACACTAAACCATGCCCCTTAGCACCTCGTCCACCTGTGCCTTAAACACCTCCAGGGAAGGTGACTCAACCACCTCCCTGGGCAGACCATTCCAGTGCCCAATGACCCTTTCTGTGAGAAACTTTTTCCTGATATCCAGCCTAAATCTCCCCTGGCAGAGCTTGAGGCCATTCCCTCTTGTCCCGTCCCCTGTCACTTGGGAGAAGAGGCCATCATCCTCCTCTCTATAACCTCCTTTCAGGTAGCTGTAGAGAGCAATGAGGTCTCCCCTCAGCCTCCTCTTCTCCAGGCTGAACACCCCAGCTCTCTTAGTCACTTCTCATAAGACTTGTTCTCCAACCCCTTCACCAGCTTCATTGCTCTTCTCTGGACTCACTCCAGAGCCTCAACATCCTTCTTTCAGTATAAACTTTGAGCTTTCAATACACGTGGAGGGAGACATTATGAAGATATTTCTGGTCAGGATTCCTGGTCAAAGTGCTGCTTGAGGGCATTCTTTCCCTCATGAGCATTGCTTCCCAAGTTTGGAGCAGGTGTACCATCCCTGGTGATGACTGACTTTAGATGGCCATACCAAACACACAGTATCAATGTGTACAGTTGTATGTATACTTTAATATACAGATACCAGATTTCCGGAATCCTTATTGTACAGCAGGTGTAGTGCAGAGACATTGAAGTCAAACTACTAGCCTAGAATATTTAGTGGAAGCTAGAGGCTGAGCCAGGCTCAGGTGGTATCCACTCTAGCTGGTCTATTCATTTATCTCTGGTGTACTGAGGGTACTTAAATTGTTCTTACTCTCAGGCTAAATGGCACACCCTGTGGCATTTGCATGTTTGGAAATATTGTGCAGCTGAGAATAGCTTTACAAGGCTGGATTTATTTGTCAGGATGTTTATTTATTTTTTTCAAGTCTCATGAAAGCAGCTTTGTAGGCTTTGTATGTGTTGTTATTTTCACTAGTTTTCAAGTGCTAAGTTTGTTTTTGTTAGCTCACCTGTTTGTTTTAGAAGTTTTGTTTGTTCTTGGGATTGATGTTTGAGAGTGCTTTGTGCTTTGTGCTATTTCCATGAGTCCTGAAGGCAACAGGTATTTTTATTGTTGTGATGAACTCTGTGGTTGCCACATCTCCAGGCACTTGACTGACATTAGGGCAGGCTGGATTGCTGTGGCGTGTGGCACCTGTAGAACATGGCAAGGCAGTTTTGTATGTCACTAATCCCTCTTCCCAGTGTGTGTCTGCCTCACCTTGAAGGATTGTCTAGTACTTTGCATTCCCTTTCAACCCTGTGCACAGACAGGTTGTCTTGTGGCATCAACAGGACAGCAAACCTCACAACAGGTCTCACTGGCCCTAAAATCTGAAAAGAACTCAACAGTATAAAAGTTCCTGAACACATTTTCTTGAACACACTTCTGTAACACAGAGTAGACACAGCAAAAAAAATCCAGGTTTCTTTTTGGCATGAATGGGTGGAGATTATGAAAATATCAGTTGGGGTTAGGCAAATGTTTGTCCTCTCTCCTTTGTGAACAGGAAAGCTCTGAGAGATTTTCAGAGCTGTTTAGCTGAGATGGGATTGCTACTGGAGAGTCTTACCTGTTCATCCTCTGGCTTCTGACGGAGCAAAAGAGCATGCACTGCAGTTCCTGTGCTGGGCCAGGTAAGCCTTGTTTGCTCTCCATTATTCTTTACTGAAGCTGCATTTGTGCTGTAAGCCTACCCTAGACAAGCACTGCTTGCAGAAAGGTGATGTCGAGGAAAGTATCTCTCTAGGACAAAATTCCTATTCTGCTGTTCCACTGTGTAAAAATACATCTAAAAGAGAGTCAAAGTGTGTCTAATACCATGACTGTGTTTTGTACTACGTTACTCCATGTGCATGGGACAATCCATTATTAGTGGATAAAGCTTGAAGCTTATGTCATTGAGTAATTAAATATACAATGTCTAATAATACCACTATGTAAGACATCAAGCCATGTAGTTTTACTGGTCTGTATAAAGCCAGATTAAGTCATTGACTTTTTCTCCTTTTTTTTTTCCTCAAACATAGAGATAGGATTAGCAATTTTTTAAATGACATCTCTGACTAAGCAGCACAAAATCTGGCCTGCAACAGAAAAGATTACATATAGTCTCCACCCTAGCTCCTCCCCTCTGCATGCAAAGCATACTCGTATCAACTCAGTAAAGTAAAATATTTACTCTTGGAGTTTCCTGTGCTGATTCACAGGTGGGGAAAAAATAATGTTTGTGATAGCTAGCAAAGTCCAGTGTGGATGAAGCCTGAACCAAATTCTCAGTGGGCAGTTCTCAATTGACTCTTGTATTCTCAAAACTACAACTGAAGTTCTAGTCAGTTAAGTTTGGTGTAATTTTAGGTAAACCCAGTCTACCTCCATATGAAAGAAAAATCCATTGAAACTGTACTGAAGGGAAAAAGAGGGTAATAAGTGCAGTTAAACACCTGTCAGAGCAATTCTGGTGAACATGTAGTGTCTCTGATCTGAGACAGAAATCACAGAGGTTGGAAGAGACTTTCAAGATCAGGTGAGCCTCATCTGATTTCTTTCCTTACGTGCTGGTGCATACCATAACACAAGCTGAAGTCAGATCTAACCCTAATGCTGTCCAAATCTGTCCTGAAGTCAGAGCAAAACTGAGTGTGCCTAGCTGCACACAGTGCCTGATTCTTCATTTTATAATGCTACTGGAGGCACTAGTGCAATGCATACACATCCCATAATCCGTACTAGCTTTTTGAGCAGTTATCCTCAAACAAGAAGTCTGAACTCATATGTAAGAGTAGGGCAAGGATATAAAGGCTGGTGAGAAGCAGATTCCAATTGAACTGTGTTGTTATAAATATCAATGAATGTAAAAATAGATTACATAGATGCTATACTTTGAAAAGAGCCCCGTAAGAATGACATTGAAAGGGCCAATGTGCTTAACCATTGCTATATTCTTCATGACCTGAAGATCCTAGTTTTATCAAGAAAAAAAGATATGCTCTAAATTCCAGTTCTACAAATTTAGCCTTGTCCATAACAGTCAGGGTAAGTTATTCCTGGCTCTGACAACACTAAAACTAAAAATAGCATGCTATTTACCTCTTCTGGGATATCTGTCTGTAACTCCCTTGAAACCACTGGAAATAGCAGGATATCTACCATTTATATCTACCATATAGAATTTACGGTCATGCTGTTTTAAAGAGGAAGGAAATGTTGCTTTTCCCATCCTTCTTGTGGTTGCATAGGATTCATAGAATTAAAGCAATAAAATGGGTTTTTTCCTAAGATAAACAAAGGACCATCCATGGAGAGGGAACAGACCTATTGACAGGAGGACTGAACCTAACCTTATTTCCAGACATAAGGGAAAACAGAGCTTTTCATAAATTGTTTACTCTGAGTCATTTTGTCATTCATGAGGCCTATGATTCTTCTTGGCTGATTACATCTTTACTGGCCACTGAACTATTATTTAAAGAAATGCCAAGAAAACTCTTTCCTAATCAATTCTGTGGCAGAAGAAGGGAAGGATCCTAAATGGCAGGAGACTTGGACTGAAAGTAAATGAAATGCTAAGTTTCCTTTTCAAGGAAACCTACCTATGGTGAGAGTTCATGTTTGCTTTGGTCTGACAAGAAAGTCTGGCCCTGGTATAGAATCATAGAATCACCAGGTTGGAAGAGACTCACCAGTCCAACCCTTCCCACCAATCTCTAAACTCAGTACCTCATCCACACATGCCTTAAACACCTCCAGGGAAGGCGAGTCAACCACCTCCCTGGGCAGACCATTCCAGTGCCCAATGACCCTTTCTGTGATGAATTTTTTTCCTTAAGTTGAGCCTAAACCTCCCCTGGTGGAGCTCGAGGCCATTCCCTCTTGTCCTGTCCCCTGTCATTTGGGAGAAGAGGCTAGCTTCCTCCTCTCTACAACCTCCCTTCGAGTGGCTGTAGAGAGCAATGAGGTCTCTCCTCAGCCTCCTCTTCTCCAGGATAAACAACCCCAGCTCTCTTAGTCACTCCTCATAAGACTTGTTCTCCAGCCCCTTCACCAGCTTCGTTGCTTTTCTCTGGACTCTCCAGAGCCTCAACATCCTTCTTGTGGTGAGGGGCCCAGAAATGAACACAGTCTAACCAGTGCTGAGTACAGAGGGAGAATAACCTCCCTGGACCTGCTGGTCGCGCCGTTTCTGATATAAGTAAGGATGCCATTGGCCTTCTTGGCCACCTGGGCACACTTGTGGCTCATGTTCAGTCAGCTGTCGACCAACACCCCCAGGTCCCTCTCCTCCAGGCAGTTTTCCAGCCAGGCTTCTCCTAGTCTGTAGCTCTGCATAGGGTTGTTGTGCCCCAAGTGCAGGACCCAGCATTTGGTCATGTTAAACCTCATGCCATTGGACTCAGCCCAGCGGTCCAGCCTGATCAAATTCCTTTGCAGAGCCTCCCTACCCTCCAGCAGATCCACACTTCCACCCAGCTTAGTGTCATCTGCAAACTTGCTAAGGGTGCACTCAATGCCTTCATCCAGGTCATTGACAAAGACATTGAACAGGGCTGGACCCAACACTGAACCCTGGGGAAAACCCACTTGTGACTGGTCTCCAGCTAGAGTAAACTCCATTTACCACCACTCTCTGGGCCCGTTCATCCAACCAGTTTTCTACCCAGGAGAGTGTGCACTTGTCCAGTCCAGAGGCTGACAGTTTCTGTAGCAGAATGCTGTGAGAAACTGTATAAAAGTCTTTGCTGAAGTCCAAGAAGACTGCATCCACAGCCTTTCCCTCATCCAAGAGTTTAGTCACTTTGTCATAGAAGGAGATCAGGTTAGTTTGGCAAGACCTGCCTTTTGTGAACCTGTGTTGATTGGGCCTGATCACCAGTTTCTCTTACAAGTGCTTCATGATAGAACTCAAGATCACCTGTTCCATGACTTTCCCTGGCACTGAGGTCAGACTGACAGGCCTGTGGTTCCCTGGATCCACCTTGTCCCCCTTCTTATAGGTGGGCATGATATCAGCCAGCCTCCAGACCAGTGGTACCTCCCCAGTCATCCAGGACCATTGGAAGATGATGGAAAGGGGTTTGGCAAGCACATCTGCCAGTTCCCTCGAAACTCTTGGGTGGACTCCATCTGGCTACATAGACTTGTGGAGGTCTAGCTGGGCAAGTAAGTCTCTAACCACCTCCTCTTGGATCATGGGAACCTCGTTCTGCTCCTCCAACTCCCGGGGTTGTGTGCAGAGGGAACAACTTTCCTTACTATTAAAGATTGAAGCAAAGTAGGCGTTGAGTACTTCAGCCTTGTCTTCATCCCCTGTTGTTATTGTTCCCTCTGCATCTAGTAGGGACTGGAGATTATCCCTAGTCCTCCTTTTACTGTTGATATATTTGTAAAAAGGTTTTTTATTGTCTTTCACAGACTTGGCCAATCTCATTCCTAGTTTGGCCCTAGCCCTTCTGATTTGTTCCCTGCACGTTCTTGCTTCCTCCCTATAGTCCACCCAGGATGCCTGCCCCTTCCTCCAAAGCTCATACACCTTCCTCTTCTTATTGCTGTCTCTCAGGACCTCCCTACTCAACCACGCTGGTTTCTTACCCTACCAACTACTTTTCTGGAACATGGGGATGGCTTTCTTCTGGGCTGCTAAGAGTTCCTTTTTGAAGAGCGCCTAGCCCTCTTGGACTCCCTTGCCCTCGAGGGGTGCCTCCCACTTTTCTGACCAGCCTTCTGAACAGTCCAAAGTCTGCTTTCTGAAAGTTGAGTGTGGCTGTTCTGCTAACCTCCTTCTTCATCTCCCCCTGCACTAAGAACTCTATCATCTCATGATCACTTTGCCCCTGGCATCCTCCAACTCTCACAGCCCCCACAAGGCCTTCTCTGTTCACAAACAGTAGGCCCAGGAGGGCGTCATCCCTTGTCAGTTCTCTCACTAGCTGTGTGAGGAAGTTGCTTTCCACACACTCCAGGAACCTCCAGGACGGCTTCCTTTCTGCTGTGTTATACTCCCAGCCAATATCTAGGAAACCGAAGTCTCCCACAAGGACTAGAGGTAGCGATCTTGAGACTACTTGAGACCATAATCCAGCTCAAGGGTATCAAAGCCCTCTCTAACATAGAGGGCTACCCCGCCTTCTCTTCTGCCCTTCCTGTCCTTCCTGAAGAGTTTATACCCCACCATGGGTACACTCCAGTTATACGAGTCGTCCCACCACATCTCCACAGTGGCAATGACATCACAGCCTCCTTGCCCTACCACAGCTTCCAACTCCTCCTACTTGTTTCCCATGCTGTGTGCATTGGTGTAGATGCACTTCAGTTGGGCTGGCAAACCTACAGCCCTTGTAATAGGGTTTCTTCCCAATTGAGTGGTCCTTGGGTTAACTAAGGCCACAGTGCCAGTTTCCTGCTTACTATCCCCAGGTACACTCGCCCCCTCATGCTTAGTGGTGATATACTGGCAGTCCTCACCAGCACACCACCCCTTTGACACTGAAGTCCCATCTCCAGGCTCACTCCCATCTGGCCTTGCCTCCATCCCCTCCCCCATCACATCTAGTATAAAGCTTGATTTATGAGCTCAACTAGATTTTTTAGAGAGGACTTTAGTCCCCCTAGGAGACAGGCATGTCCTATCCCTAGTAAGAAAGCCTGGGGGTGTGTGGGCTTCCCCATGATCTAAGAACCCAAAACCTTTCTTTTCACACCAGTCCCTGAGCCAGTTATTAATTAATTTCTTCTTCCTCACTTCCTGCTCCTCATTCCTTAGTATTGGAATGGAGATAACTACTACCTGTGCCCCAGAGCCCTCAATCATTCTCCTTAGAGCCCTGAAGTCCCTCTTAACAGCTTTAGGCTTTCTATGCTCAATGTCCTCATTGCCAACATGAAATACAAAGAGCCGGTAGTAATCAGTGTCCTTGACCAGAGACAGAAGTTTTCTAGTAATGTCCCTTACTGATGCTCCTGGCAAGCCGCAGATCTCCCTTTGGAGTGGATCTGGACTGCAGATGGGACCCTCCGTTCCTTTAAGAAGGGAATCACCCAAGACAAACACCCTCATCTTCTTTTTTTTAGAGGGTGTATTTATGACTGCTTCTCAGTCCCTTTTGACCATGCTCCAGCCCCTCTCTGCGCTCTCCCTGGTTGCCCTGCCCACTCAAACTGCCGCTCAAACTGCCCTGTTTAATGTGCCCTGTTCAATGTGCCCCACACCTCTTTGCCTTGCTCCTCTTTGGCTGTGCTCCAGTTGCTGTGCTTCCTAAGGAACCATTTAAATCCCCTGCGGTAGCTTCTGGGACCACCACCTCCCATCAGGCACAGCGTGGAAATGGCCGTTGAGCCAGGAGCCTGGCACCGACCCCTGGTTGAGATTTTTAGGTTATTCCCTGCTCAGGGAAGCACCCCACTGCCTTTAATGGCCACCCCCACCACTGAACTCACCATCCTGTTGCTGGATGCAGCATTTTCTACAATTTCCTACTGCTTCTGCAGGGTGCATCTGGGAAAGAACTAAAAGCAGTCCATAGGCAATGTGTCCCTCCTCTTTGCTGTTGCAAGGGGAGGCTGAGGACTTGAAGCTCTGGGGAGCTGTCAAAGGCATGTGGAGAGAGGTGCTGGAACAGATATTTGCTCTCATTTCAAATCCTGTCCTCCTTTTTTTGTCTTCTTGACCCACTTCATGGGATGGTGTAGAAAGGGAGAAGAAAAGTGTGGCCCAGGCTTTTATTTCATTGTCAGGTGCTCTAAAAGTCTAGGAAAAGACTGAAACATGTCTATAAGCCTAATGGTCATAATGTCTAATTGTGCTTACACGGGCACCACAAGTCTGGGACAGTATGTCTTTGTTTAACACTTTTTCCTTTCCTGTCCCTCTCCCTATCAGCATGTTCATTGAAGGGTCAGACAAAATCTATCTCATTAAGAATTAACTTGGCATCCGGGCTGCTGGAAACGGCTGAAATAATCCTCAGGGTACATGAAAGGTTTGGCCTGGCGATGTTTCTGTGCACCTTTAAAACTAGTTTCAAGGGAACATATTACTGTGCTGCTGCAGGATCTGAGTGGGAGTTCAAGGAGCGTGCTGAAGGAGGACACCAGAGCAAAAAAGGAACATAACATTTATACAAAGCTCCCTGTTCTTCACTCATGAAGTTTGCTCACCATAAGCAATGTGTTAGAAAATGCATTCAGGGCTAGGCATGTTGCCAGCTGCTTGCTTTAGAAGAAAGGGAAGAGACAAACACATCTGGGACTGGTGCTTCTCATGTTCACAGACACCAGTAGTTAAAAATCCACTCATGTAAGTGGGTTTATATTGGTGCAAAGTTACTATTTTTGGGACACTTTGGTGGGCAACTGAAGGATTAGTGGCCCCATTTATCCTGCTGTAGCCATTGGGATTTCCTTAACAAAGAAAAGCTTCTTAGATGGTGCTGGTGCCCTGTCACTGGCTGTAGGCCACTCTTCTGAAGTGGGAAGCTAAGAAGAGTGTCCTGGAATCATGTAGTTGCCTTGGTCCCATCAGAGAAGTGACTAGTCCATGGTAAAGGAGGAAACAATGGTTTGCCAAACATCTGGTATGCTGGTCTGATTAATCTGTGTTTAAGATTTCTTGGAAAGAAAACTCTTTTTTCATAGGTGCGGGCAAACTATTTTTTCACTCAAGCTGATGGAAATTTGACCATTTTTATCTATAGAAGCAGGGTCATACCATTTGTATTCTGTTATCACCTGAGATAGATATGATGTGTAACTATGGATCTGGCAGAGCTTAAAGCAATAAAAAAGAATCACTGATAGTCTAGCAATCTAAGAGACAAACAATCATTTGTAATTTGTTTTAGGAAAACAAGACAATTTCCCTCTTTGCTATTGTCTGTACTGCACTGGTTTGCACTAGGTCTGGTTCGGGGAACTGCTCATCTACTTCATCTTGCTCATTTAGCTGAATTTTGTATAATGTTAAGCTACTTTAGATAGTACTTTGCAGAATGAAGAGTACACTCGGCTAGATAAAAACTGTTGCATAAAAGCCCAGCAATTATAAGACTTGGATGCTTCCAATTCTATTCCAGTGTTTGTGGTAATCCCTTATTCCAGATTACCGATAGATTTATTCAGCTGTACTACTCCAGGAGGAAAAAACTGGAAAGCTCATCATACCTATCCATTAGCTATGTCACACTAGGTCGCGTAAGAAATGCCATTTGCACTGCAGATGTTCATGATCCTAACTCTTCTGTCTTCTGAAATGCAACATCCCTCATCTGTGTTCTCTTGGTATGAAGGGCAGGCTCAATGTTGGTGGTTGTTTTACTTCCTATCACTCACAAAAAAGAACCTGGGACATTGTATGGCCAGAATATCAAGTTGTGTGTCCTTCCCGTGCTCCTGGTTGTTTGCAATGCAAATAGGAGGCTTTGTCTCACATTGTGCCATATCCATGGTAACCAAATGAAGACAAGTTTGCATTACTTCCTCAGTAAAGTGTAATCCTTCCCTGGTACCTGTGCCAAAGAGGCATAGGTAGTTAAAGGGATAGCAATGTATTTCTTGGAAGTGGAAGCAACCAAAGCAACTTCTGTCTTTTCCTGCCTCGCCCCCCCTCCCTTTTTTTTCTCTTTCAATTGTCACTGCCCTCACTCCTCCACCCTCTCTTTCCCATCCTGTCTTTTTCTAGAGCTTCCTTTGTTAAAAACTAGATTGTTCCTGATTTCTGCTTTCCTTTTGCCCAGAGGCTAAGCTAACAGTTGTCCATGTCCTAACAGTCAACTTCAACACCACTTCTTGGCCAGCAGCCTTTCCTTGCCCTTTCCGATATTTTTGGAACAAGAAAATAATAGTGAGGGTGGAAAGCCAAGCCAAGAACACCAGTTTTTATCCTCCTGTTTATCATACTTTGGGTCTGTGGCAGAGCAAAGGCACAGATGCACTAGCCTGCAACTATTTCATTATATTATCAGCTGGATCAAGCCATACAGGTTGAGTTTATAAGTTTTTTTTCATTCTAGTTGTTAAAAATGTTAGAGTGTTCTTTTTTCTCTTCTAATTTATAAGATATGATGTGGGAAATATTTTTTTTATTTCTAGTCTTAATCCCTTTTTAAAGAGTTTGATTCCATATCTTAAGAGCTTGTCTCTTTTGCCCTATGTTTTTTTAGCAAATGGACCAGACTTAAACTAAGTGTACTGAAAAGTTTTTGTGGCTGTTACTGTTTTCACTGTTGTTTTTTTTGTTTGCTTGTGACAACCTGTGCACTGAATTTATGCACTTTCTCTTATGTATATGAGAGGCTTAAAATGTAACTCTCCCCCCCGCTTCAGGACAGTCTTATATTGTTTCAAATGAAAACACTTTTAGCTCTTGTTATTTAGCTTTATCTGTTATATTTCTTCTCAGTTAGAAGTGAGTTCAACATTGTGATTAAAATGCAGCACAGTGATACCATTATCTTCCAATTTGCTTATTCACAGTGAGCAATACTGATTGTCTCAACCAGCCCTAGGACATCTACTTTGAAAAGAGTGCAGTAAGTTGATATTGTAGCCTTCAAGCAGGAATTTTACCAAAGATTTTGCACAGACAGAAACCTACCTGAATTTATATTTACCAGCTTATGAGAAGGCTTGCAGTGTTACTACAAACTTTCACTACATGCTGTGCTTCCAGGAAAAAATCATTCCCCGAAGTCACTTCACTCGTGAGTTTTCACATAGGTGTTCCAGGAGTCCAAGAGTCCTTGACTTCTTTCAATGCAAATGCTAGGCAGACTGAAGAGACAAAATAAATAAACATCTCCCTACAGTAGCTAGGATTTCAGTGTGCATAACCACGCATAGTTTGATGGGCAGAGAAAGGGGACTTCAGCTTCCCAAAATAAGGGACTACAGTTGAAGACTGGGAAGATTTTTATTGTCTCATTTTTTTTCTAGTGAGACAGAGGAAGAAAAAAGAGTCCTCAGTTTTCAAGTAGTGATTTGTCTGAATAAACAGCAACTAAGAGTGAATACTACAGACCAGAAATTAGGGTTGTTCCTGCTTGAAGGCACTTTGCTAATTGTATCTTTATGCTTTTTTACTGGAGCAGAGATGAATAGATAAATGGCATGAGCTATCTACCTAATAGAACTGCTACAAACAGTATAGTTAAGCCAGAATGCCAAGCATAACTATATCACATAAATTACTCCATAGCAATAGCATGAAGGATTTTTATTTTTTCCATCCATTTTTTGTTTTTTTTAATAGTTACCTAAATGCAGCTACTGATTCAGAAACTATATATATGAGTTCATAGAGCTGAGAATCCTAGTTATGGGATCTGAAAAAACTTTTTTTTCCTCCATTATGTATTGCAAAAGCATACTTAGTATTCTGCTGTCATGCCAAAGCAGCCCAGTCACCATAGTTATGCTCAAATATTTTTCTGTATTGATATGGAATGTTTTGGGAATTTAAAGGCTTTCCTAACTTAAAGTGTCTGAGATTTGCTGCTATCTCCTAATTCATGTTTGTACAACTGCAAGTTCAGTTGCATATGTCTCAACATTAAAGTTAACCATGGGCTGTTTACCTGAGTATTTTTCCACCTGGATATGGAGATGTTTGCATTCATAAACATCTAAAGCAAGTGGGTAAATATTAATGAAGTGTGATTGAGTAATCACTTGACAAATGGAAAAAAAAAGTAATACTAACAGTGCTACCCAGTAGGTATCACACAGTGTGATGAATATGGTGTGAAACTGATGAAGTTCAAGATCCTGTTTCAGTGAAACAAACACGCTTTACTGTAGTTGGTGGCAAGGAGAATGGTTCTGTTAAATGCTGGCAACCGAAGTGAGACAAATCTGTCTGGGAACTTGCCATAAACTGTTTATGCATTTTTCAATTTTTAGAAACTTTTAATTTCTTATGTTTTGTAGTAAAAAGATGGTATGCATTTCTCACTGATGCAGGCTCCTCAATTTCTATCTTGAAACTTCCTTAGAGGGGAGGGGGAGAGTGAAATAAAAAAAATAGAAGAGGTTTCCAAGATGTTCCCAGTGTGTTATCAAATGAACAAAACACACAGAACATGGAAACCAGCCAGTCATTCATTCCATCGACAGATTTGCAGAGCTAAATTTGCTTCTGGAGAGCAGTTAGAAATTAAAACACACAGATGATGAGTGGTGCTGGCACCCAAACTGTGATCAAGAGGACTCTCTTGTCTGAAAAGATGTACCCTATCAGATTAATCATTATGTGTTAATTAATTTGAAATCAAAAGGATGTCTTCTGCTGTCTATGTACAGGAAATTAATGGTGATAGCACTAATTAAATGTAATGGAAGTTACCTCTGTACTTCCCACATCTGGGGCCAATCTCTTCATTGCCCTTCATGTGTGTCATTTACAGTTTGGTTCCACTGTAACATTTTACCCTCATTGTGCCCTTCTCTAAATGGCTGTGCAAATGCAGCTACAGGTATTTTCTCACAGTTCTTGTGTAACTGAAGTTCTCAGACTGAAAGGAATTGGAGAGGCCACAGCAAGTAAATGAGACTCTGGACTCTGTGTCTAAGTACTCAGGAACACCGTTGCTGTTGTGTATCCCATACTCTGCACAAAGGAGATTGCTGACTTGTTCTTTCAGTCTTTTACTTATGGCTTTTTATTAATCTCCAATTTTCCTAAAAGGTAGTAATAGAAAAAAAAACCCCAACAAAACAGTGGATGTGCCAACCCTTATGTGCAATGACAAATGGCTAACTACAACTTCAAATCTAAGTTATTTCAAAGGATGTCAAGAATCCTGGCTTATTTGTTCTGAAAACATTCACAAAAAGGACAGTGAAGAAATTTTTTTCCCCACCCAGTCATTGGTAGTTTTCTCTCTGACGTCACATCTGAACTGCTGTATTTGACAATGGCAAACAGACATTACTCCTTTTGGTTTTCAGGTTAGGAGAGTCATAAAACCACTTCTCTGTTCACTGCAGCTCACCTTGGAGGAAGGGCTCTTTGTTCGGGAAGTGGTGGAAGTACCCCAGATGATGCAGATAAAGTATTTCAGCAAAGCTAAGTGGAGATGTGTCTTCAGTGTCTATTGAGCTATGTCCTCCTTGAACCTTGACCTTCCTTTATTTTTTCAGTATCAGATGGAAAAAAACTCCCAAATTCATTACATAGAGCAACGTTTAATAGGTGTTCTCTTTCACCAAGTCCACTGATTCCAAACTACCTAAAAGCTGCTCTTGTGGGGCTAGATCCAATTTTCTCTCTCAGTGTTTTTGATGCACACTGACTTCTATTTGTTATTGCATGCACCTTCTTCTCACCTCTTCTCATCACCTCAAGAACAGCTCTGCCTTGATGTGATTAATATTTGCATTGATGGCTGTGAGAATATTGCCCTAGTGTATTGCTGAAGCAGTTTTCACAGTCTGAGGGGTAGCAGCTGGACAGCTGTCAGTGGCATCGTACCAAGCTCACTTTTGGTTGCAAATGCATCCAAAAATGAGGGAAAAATTTGATTTCTGAAAGGTGTGGGAACAGCTCTAGTCATGCCAAAGGACTTCAGATTTTCTGTTGCAGTGGCACTGAAAAGAAAAAAAAGGGCACTGATCAATTTACAGGTCCCTGCTGGCCAAAGATCCTACAATTTAAATGGATACCATCAGAAAGAGGCAGTGATATTATATTTGCATTGCTTACTAGAAAGTGAGGTGCAAAAGAAAGAGA
Source organism: Coccyzus lansbergi (assembly GCA_033558105.1). Classification (NCBI taxonomy): domain Eukaryota; kingdom Metazoa; phylum Chordata; class Aves; order Cuculiformes; family Coccyzidae; genus Coccyzus; species Coccyzus lansbergi. The sequence continues at coordinate 1,455,374 of JAUMJK010000574.1, read as the reverse complement.
AGACTTGCACAGTCAGGAAGGAACCCATGTTTCCATTGTACCAGCCTCACTATATGATCAATTATTAAGTATTAGGCTCTAAAATCAGTGATGAAGCTTTTATGATAAGTAAGGGCAGGGGATCTATTTCTTTAGTTTTCAGACTTGCTTTGTGAGATGGCATCAGATCCAGGCCAATGGAGATGCCATAGCTTTGAGATGGACAAAGAAGGAATTCTATTCTGCAGCAGAGCATTATGGACATTCCTAGATGAAGACTCACCAGCATCAAAATGGTAGACCACCACTGCTTGTTAAGACTCAGAAAAAAGATTCTGCAGTCTCAGTATCCCATGGTGACTGAGAGCAATGTCAAGGTTTTTTTTCTGTGCTAGTGTGCTTCTACTGGTGACATGCATTCATGCTTTGCTCTTAGTCAGTAAATCAGTCTTCATTTTTATTTTCAATATTCCTCGACCATGGAGATTCTGATGGAAACTGTGCACCTCTTTTTCCTATTAAAATATTAAATTTACAGAAATCCATTGTTTCCCTAGTCTAGTTTATAAGTCTCAGGTACTTAAATCAATAATTAATATAACACTCGTGGGATTTGCCTCTTTGCATTTTGTGGGATGGGTAAAAATCACTGTCAATCAAAACCTGATCTTGTTTAGATAGGAATTTCACCTTTGTTCTATTGTTCTCATTTCTGCCTGGGTAGATGTACTACTAGTCAAGGTATCTTACTGAACACCTAGGATCATCTTGCTAGCTATTCCAGAGGTCTGTGTTTAGTCCAAGGCTAGGCTACTTCTCCAGTTAGTGGAGAAAATCATCTCTCAAGTGCTCCTTGTCTCTTTCTTCTAGTACAAGTAAACTGTCTTTGAGGTGCCTAACTCTTTACATTGACCATAAAGGGAATATAAAAGACTAGTTTAGTGAAAACATACTGATTTACTTAATCTTCAGTGCACCAGTACTGAGCTTTCAGGGTTACAGCTAGGCAGAATTTAACAGTTCTAAGAGAATTCAGTAGCTCTGTAGTGTAGTAAAAGAACAGAGTAACCTTCCAGATCTGCGTACACTGTATTCTGCACATCAGAATTAGATCTCTAAAGACTTCAGTGTAAAGACTTATGATTGTCTTTCTATCTCTTTTCACTGTGTTAATGAGTTTCACCATTGAATTGTGATAATGCAATGAAAATGCCTCCTGCTTTATCTTATGTTGAACCAAACCATGCTGCAGATCAGTGCTTCTTTCCGTCCTCTGACATGAAGACCAAGGCAGCTTCTTAACCTGATAGTCTCAGTGGCTTCAGTTGAACCTAAAGGGAAAGAAGCCTGCCTGTAGCATTTTTCAATAATGAGCCATGTGCTTCTAAGCCATGTTTATTACCTTCTGGCTGGAAAACTGAATGAAAACCAGGAGAGCTGGGATCTGATCCTGGCTCTGCTGCAGGCTTCCTGCATGGCCTTGGGAAAACAAAGTTGATTGCTTGTTCTGAGCTTACGTTGCTTGGTAAAATGAGGCAGTAATCCTCCCTCTGTACAAGAGTCTCTCTCATTCCAAGCTATGCAGAACTGTGCATCAGGATGTATTCATGCAGGATCAGAAAAGCTAGTTTTCCTTTTTCATTAGGACTGCTCGATAGTCTCAGAATATGGACAACTGGCACACAATAGAGACAAATGATTGATTGATGATTTTATTTTTCTTTCAAAATTTGGTTAAAAAGGGCCGTCAGCCTACTAACGGAAAGTACAATACCCTTCCCCTGTTATTTCTCATACATTCCAGGGTTCATCAAAAGTGAAGCCATACAATGAGGTGGTTAATTGGTATAAACTGATCTGACAATGCTCTATAAGTGACAGTACTCCACTCTTTCTTTTTAGAAGACACTCTCTAGAAGAAAATACTCATAACTGGTTGAATCATGTGGTTTGCATGTTTGAATCACCTTATTATTTAATCATTTGTTACCTGTTTTCTCCATTAGGATATATAATGTCTATAATATTGACATTTCCAGTAAGAAAATTGTGACTCTTGAAAATGTAGAACATAATATTTAACTTGGGCTGATTTCAACCAAAGAATGACCTTTCTTGTTTTGTTGAAATACATCAAAATATTCTTTCAGTATTACTCCATCTGAACAGACATGTCTTGCTTATGTGCACTTTTCTGTTCCATGGTATTCAATCCATACCATGTATAACGATAACATTCCCCATCATGTATCTAGATAGCTTTCTGATCAAGCTGTCTGCTGTATCTTGGGAATTTTACAATGCTGGAGGCCCCAGGGGAGATGTAGCCTTTCTCATGAGTACTGTTAATAGCACAAACTGTGGTTATACGTACCAACGACTCTGTGAGACAATGTGATACTATACAAAAATATAATGTAACCTTAAGCTTAATTAAAGCTGAATGTATTTTGTTCACCAAAATTCTGATTTCTTTAACTTTATATCCTTCTTCAGGATAAAAATAAGGTCTGGAGGACTTATTTCCCATGAAATTTTCAGTATGATTTCATGAATTTGCTGCTTAAGCATGTGCAGCTGAAGCATACTTGATTAGAAGTAGAATTGTACCAGAGAAGCAGTCCTGCTGGATAAGCTGATTTAATAAGATTCTTAGTAAAATTTAAGTTCAGAAGCAACAGACTTTACTCATGCAGAATGCTAAACTCTCATGGTCTTTGGCTGAAACTAAATTTTAAATTTTAATCTCAACACTTGAGAGAGCACTGAGTTCACAAGTAAAAGATGCACTTCAACAATATGTGATTTAATCTTGTCTCCTGTTAATCAGAGACTACTGAGGCTAAAATGTCTTGTCTTCCCTCACGTATCACAGGCTACATTTTCCTTAGCAAAATATATTATTTATAAGAAAAGATATACTTAGATGTGCAGTAAACAGAGCACCAATTAGCACCACAGTTGGTTTATAAAGTATTTTTGTTTGTTTGTTTGTTTGTTTTCATAAGGTTTTCTGACAGATTTCTAAAGGGCATTATTTCCCCCAAAGTATCTTCCAGTTTGGTAATGAGATTCAGTGTTTCTTCTGTCAGAAACAAAATAGTTGCACAGATCAGGAAACATAAATACCGTACCCTCCCCATTACTATTTCTGTGACCTCTTAAATACAGAGAGAACAATCTCTAGTATTTCAAAATGTCAAACTCTCTAACAAGCAACTTCTCATGAGAGTCTTATCATTAGAGAATTAAGTGAAAACTCTAACCATGAGTGAAATGGCCTATCTTGCCCTACCTGCAAGTGCAACATTTGTCCAAGTCACAAGGTGGACCTGGGCTCCTGGGGAGTTTCCAGTCATTTAATGGGTTGGATGGCTTAGCCTTAATGGTATATTGGTATGTTCTTGACATACAACAATACAGGATAATTCAACTTAATTTAACTTACAGCAAAAGATAGTTAAGGCGACATACTTAGGGTTAATCTGGTTTGAGAGGACAGCCACACCAGCTAGTGTCTGTCACCCAACTTGTGGTAATTCATCAAGTTCTGCCCATTTGATCATGAGTCTCAACCCTTGATTTCTTTGGTGAACTAGTATTTCCTATGCCTCCCTACAAACATCAGGTTTCTCATCACTGCTTTGTTTGCTTAACATCCTGGGCAGTGTTCTCAGTGCTAGATTTTTAATTTGACAGTACTTGTGTTCATTCAGTCTTTACAATTTGAGGTACTGAGGAAATCACAGAGGCAGCCAGTTTGTGATATAATGTTTTGTTGCAGAGAGGAATGCCTACACATTGCTGAGGAAAAATTTCATTAACTCTCAATTTCAGATCTTATTTTTTACCTTCTCAAGCATTTTTATAGTGAATCTACAGCTTCTCTTAGCACATGAAGAGGAAATGGTATACAACATGTAGCTGATTCTTATTCAAATTATGCTCAGCTCACTGCTAGAAAGTCTGGTTTATGCTACCACAGCAAATTACAGGATGTCGATAACCTTTATATTCTCAATTTGGATGGATATCCTTGCACTGAGTAAGCCAGAAAGAATTTGTGTAGAATTATAAGCAGAACAGTAGAAGATGTGAGAGGATGATTTCTCCTTTTTTATTGACACTGTTTTTTTAAATAGGAAAGAAAACATTAAAAGACAAAAAAATTTCTTCTAGTGGAATATAGAAGATATCTGATGTAATCATAGGCAAACACTACCCCAGTTTTAAGAGGATCAACAACTGTGTTATTTCAGTGTCAGAGGAAGTAACAAGTACAGGCACTACATATTTACATCTGAATTATTCCCATTACATCATCAAGAAATAATGAAATGTGCTAACTTGGAGTCCAGTAAATTATGTTAGCAGGTTTTGGAAAAGTATTTTCTCCTGCAGAAACTCTTGCAATTGTCAAGCTTCTGTCTCAATTCTCTCAAACATGTTTAGAGCATGATGCAAAGCACAGAGAAATCAATGGTAAAGTACTTATGCAATTCCAGTGACTTACACCTGCAAAACTGTTATACATAAAAATTTGTACCAGTGTGTATTGGAATGAGAATTTAAAATAATATATTTTAATTGTGTCTTTTTACTGAAAAGGCAGGGGTTAAAAGTTATTTCATCATATTTTCTGTATGTATATCTTCAATGGCTCTGCAGCAGATGGTGGAACCCAATTCATAGTACTTACTTTTAAATTGCAGGGTCTTAGAGTGTACTGTTACTGGTTTATGACATATAAAAGCACCTATTTTCTCCTTCTTTTTGACATATATTGCATTTATTTATGACTAGCATAGACTGTGAGTTGAGCTTCCCACAATCGTATTGTTCCACGACTTTGACACTCAGGCTAAAATGTTTCCTCATATTATGCAGTCTTTTGGTCTTTTCTCTAGTTTGACATGTTTCTGTTTTGAGGAATAAACAATAAATTAATTTTATTTCTTCTCGTTTGCAGTTTCCTTGTCAGTACCAGAAATGGTACAACTAACTGTGCAAAGCTACAGGAGGTAGGTATCAGACACCATAGAGATCTGTTATAAATTCTTCTTTCTTCCTTTTCTTTTTGACAAAAGGAGGAATTTTAAGGGGTTTTTTTTGGTATTTTTAATTCTTTCAAACTGTTAGCAACAATGTTAGCTAAATAATCTACATATCCCTTGAGGCTTGCTTTAGATGTGAGATGATTGATAACCTGCAATGATAAAAAAATTTCAGTGCTTTTTTTTTTTCCCACTGCATATAAACATTTCTACTGATCTTGATAGGTACATGTAGGTAACGTTAAGCTTGGGTGTAACAAAAGCATGTTTACTTACCTTTTAAGAAAGACCACTATACTATAGGATGTTCTTTCTGCAGGGGTCAGGCTCTGAAAAGAAGTTACTTCTCTGCTGATTAGTGGATACAAACACAATGAGAAGTGAAGCACGGAATTATTCTCAGGTGCCACTCCTGCTGCTGCATCTCCTTATGCCTTGTCTCTCCAAAACTTTATTAAGAGCAATTATATCTTTTGAAGTAGGTGGCTAGAGAAACCATGCTCCCTAAAGGTTCCCGAAAGATTCACCATCTGTCAAAAGTGAGCTATTCTGCCACCTTTATAATTACCATTTACTGTTGCCTCACACCTACATTCTCACATCTACTGTAACATACTGTTCTTGAGAATATATGTATAGCCATGCTTTCATGCTGGCTCTTCTTCTAGGACATTACTATTTTGTCTCATTATAAACTAAGAAAAATGCAGATGTTTACTCTAGGAAAAAATAATAATGACATCCCAGAGGAGAACATGAGTAAACAAATTTCATTGTTGCTTTTTTCAACAAGGTCCCTGCAAGAGTTTTCAGGAAGTCCGCTTATGCTAAGATGCAAGAGTCTCAACTCTTCCCACTCACTCGCAGGTGCACCCCAGAGGTTAGTTATTTCTGTTGTATCATCTAGGAATACAAGGTGTTAGCCCATTTAAAGATCAACCAATGTCAGTACAGATTTGAATAAGCAGTTCGAGCTCACAGTTTGTTAAAGGCATCTCCTCATTCATTTTAACAAGATCAAAATGACCATCTTAATAACAGGTGCCTGATCTCAAATGCAATTGTACCATTAAAAATAAATTAACAAAACCAGAACCAAAACCTAGCTGAAACTGCAAAGAACTTTAAATCCACTGGAAGATAAAAAACTTCAAGGTCTTCTGGCAGCTGCAGTGCTTTGTGTGTTGTGTCAGGAGAGAAGTGAGCCTGCAGAGTTGTGAACCTATGCTTTTTATTAATGCTCTTCTTACTAAGCTATCTGGATCCCATGCCACCAAATTCTTCTGAGAGGAGGAGCATATGTTAATCTCTTAGCAATGTGACTAAAGATTACTACTTCCACTTAAGAGGTAGTCTCCACATGAGGGGAAAAGAAAAGAATTGTTTAACAAAAATCAAGACTATATGATAGTTACTGCAAGAGGAAAGTGGTTCTAAGATAGTGATGTTAATAATACTGATGTTTTCACCACAGTATCACTGAATGGCTGGCACTCTGGGAAAAGGATCCAGTGGAGATTCTTCTTGATTTGGGGTTTGGTACAGAAGAACCTGATGTCTGCACTAAAATCCCTCCTCGGTTCCTCAGTGGTGCTTCTGCAGCAAAAGGAATCAACATCCGAGTGTTTTTGGAAGCTCAGAAGCAACGAATGGACATTGAAAGGCCAAACCTTTATGGTAAGGAGAAACATTTTGGCAAAAGAAGAAATTTTGGCGATAAATAACATGGGGACTGAGAAAGCTGGAAAGAAGAGGCTTATGAAAGAAAATCCATGACAAAGGGTCTTATATTCACGTGGCACCGAGGATGCCCATGTACACCTTCATGGCAATGATACTTCCTAATGTGGCTGAAATATAGTTTACCTCTTCTCAGTTGCAGAGCTTCCAGCTTGTGCCATTTTGAGACATAACTGCCCATCCCCTCTAAGACCCACCCCACCACCAGATATTGTTGGTGTTGCAGAGTCCTATAGAATTGAGGATGTGTCCATTGCCTCAACCAATTCACTGGCAACATGTTCCTACCATCATCCAGTACCTGAGGGGAGCCTACAAAATAGCTGAGGAGGGACTATTTTTTACAAAGGCTTGTAGTGACAGGACAAGGACCAATGAGTACAAACTGGAGAGAGGCAGATTTAGACTAGACATAAAGAGGAATTTCTTCACCATAAGAGTGGTGAGGCAGTGCAACAGATTGCCCAGGGAAGTTATGGATGACCCATTCCTGGAGGTGTTCAAGGCCTCGTTAGATGGGGCCTTGGGCAGCCTGATCTAGTTGGACGTGTCCCTGCCCATTGCAGGAGGGTTGGAATTAGATGATCTTTAAGGTACCTTCCAACCCAAACTATTCCATGATTCTATGATTGGTACTGTAAGTCAATACAGAAGATTTTTAATTCAACCAGGTCAAATGTGGACACACATTCCCTTTTACCTTTGGTGGGCACAGGACCTCTCTCACAGGGAAATAGGCAAAACAGATGACCAGATCTTAAATTCTTGTGACTATAGCTGCCCAAGCATATGCATCAGACCCATAAGTCCCGTACAAAAACCTAACAGTTTTCTGGTGCAATATGCCCAGAGATGTAGATGAGAATTGTATTTTAAGTACAATAAAATTGCACCTTTTTAAGCACACAGCCTTGATTTTTATTAATTTAGACAGTTTTAGTTTTCATGCTGTGTGTTTTGCAGTTGAGAAATGAATATAAGGTCCTCACCCTAAAGATATATCTGCATTAAAATAGCATTGTTAATTTGCTGGTACATCACCCATCTGGAAAGTCCAATTTTGACATCATTTCCCCTCATGTTTGCTGCACAGGATAGCCAGATGGCTCTTGAAATCTTCTGTTTACTTGAGATGTTCAGTGAAGCAGAATCTCTCACACAACCCATGCATTTCCATTTAGAATTACACCAAGGAAGCAGTATGGATGGAATGAGAATTGAAAGAGAAATGTCAGTGCACTTTGGAAAATATGTATTTCTCTCTCCCTCTCTCTTTTTTTTTTATGTAGCAAACCGCATGCACGCTTTTCAATATTTACAGCAAACTGACATGTCAAACAGGTTTCTCAGATCTTTCTTTCTTTCTTTCTCTCTCTGTAACTCCTCTGAGAGAGAAGATGAGAGCGATCAGAGAAATTGGTATGAATGGATGGTGGATGGAGACCTCAGGGAAGAAGCTAGAGAACTAGGAGGGAATGAAAGCAGAGAAAAATCCTCTGAGGGAAGGAGTTTTCACAGCTAAAACAGGCAGTGGTAAGCCAATGAGGGAATGTAATGACTTGTCCTGCAGTCATCCTCAATGGGAGCATTCAGTACATGTTAATAGCTTATCTATATGGGGGAGTTGCTGTGAAGTAAGACAAAATTTGAATTTCTGTTTTGGTGGGTGTGATGTCCATCAAAACATATTATCTTTCTTTTGACAGTTTGGGAGGGGGTTTTCACACCATCTGCTTAGACCTCCTAAGTATATGTCTGAGCCAGGAACATTTAATTGAGAGAGGTGGGATTCATTCTTCAGAGTCACTTTTACCTCTTCTCTTTTCATGACTACGTGTTTCCAAATATGCAGTGATTAAACTCAGCCTAGTTCACTGCACAAAATTATAGGCATTTAGCAGAAGCACCATCTAAAGAGGCTTTATCACTGTAGAGTCTTTCTACATCCATAGACAGGGGAGAGAATCAGGCAAATCCTGTAGGTGATCATTGAGCCTCCACTTTAAATATCTCCCAGAAGAAGCCAGTCTGTCTCAGTGACCATGTAGGTAATCTTGCACAAGTACCTACCTTACAGCTGATGCTCCAGAAGATGATTTTGAACTAAAAAGGGGTGTGTCTGGTCTAGTGTACAAACTCCTGAGGAATATATTTAAATAGCATTTGTTTGCAAACTGATTTTTTCCCAGTCTTGTCAACCTTAGGTTATCTAATGAATTTGCAGTGAGACATGATAAGAAGGAGGAGGTAAAAATTCATGTTTACTAGAATTGAAAATGGATTGCATCTCTGAAGCTGGATATGGTTTTGTAGTGGACAGTTATGGTTGGATTTAAAGCTCTTTTCCAGTCAAATAATTCTATGATTCTGAGGTACTCTTTGGTCCTTCAGTACTAACACTACACCTATATTTTCTGGCCTTTAGTGAGCCTACTCTTCTAAAGTGGAAGCTTGCATTACCTTTAATGGCAATGAGGAGAAAGGTGCTTTTAAAGGCCTTCAGGAGAAGGGTCTTTTTTTGGATCTTGAGTTGAAGTTTCAGGTCTAGAGATGTTTCATACTTCTATATGATCAATTTAGAGAATACCAGTTCCCTTATTGTCACAGGACTACTTCACCAGGGAACTAAAATGAAAGTGCTGCAATGAGACAGACCACAAGCTGCCTCTAAAGATTTCAAGACTGTGCTGAAATTCTGTTCCCAAATGTGTATTGGGTGAATTCAGTTATTACTACCCTGTTTTATTTCTTATCACTGAACTGTTTCAACACAAATACAGATTGATCCCTCTCATATGTCTCTAACCATAGAAAAGGAAGAAATAATTTAATTTGTGTTACTGAATGTGAGAGATTATCTCATTGTCTATTTATTTTCTTCTACTCTCTGAATCAGAAGAGGAAGTTAATTGATTCGGTATGATGTGTTACTTTGAGAAAGTGGTAGACAATGAGAAGGATTATAGGTAAAAAATGGAAGACAGCAATACTGGAGGAAAAAAGGAGAGGGAGGTGAGAGAGATCAAGCACTTCCATAGTAGTCATCCCTCTCCACTTTCATATTTCAGTCTTTTCCTATTGTAGTCCTTTCCTGTTTATGTTTGGCTCTTCCTTGCTTATGATGAAAATTGTTCTCTAGGCTTGCTTGACTGCTAATCTGACCTTTTAAAAAGATTATGGATAGCTATAGAGTTATTTGTTTATTGTCTCCTTGCTTGGTGCTGGTTCCCCAGCATTATCAGAAAGAGCTTTTTAAAAGTTCAGATCACAAAAATAAAGTATATTTTAAAAAATGCCAGGTACCTCATTGATTTCTCAACCAGCTCCAAAAGAAAAGCTTATCCCCATTATTTACCAGTGATGAAAATATTACTGACCTAAATAGAAGTGATATTTAACTTCCTAACTGTAGAAATAAAGTTACTTAGCAATGAGAAGTAATTGTATTTCCTCAAGTTCTTCAAAATCTTCAGTTTTCTGAACACCTTAGTTTAGAAATGTTAGTTTCAATCTAATGCTTAATTACAAAAAGGAAAAAACACCACATTTCAGTACCACCTTTCTCTACTGCTTATCTAAATCTACTCCTGGTTTAGTGTCTTATTTTTGTGGATTTGTCATACTTGTATCTGTCTGTCTCAGCTGCTGCAAGCCCCTCATTGGAGCTGCAGTTCACGAATCACTCTCCTTTGTGAGATGATTGTATTGGGTAGACACCATTTCCCATGATACACAGTTGTCTGGTGGCCACCACAAATCAGTTAGGAGAGAGGAGATGTATGCGAGCCCTAGAAGAGAATTAGATGTATGCACCCCTAGAGGAGAACTGAAGTGTAGATTGCTAAATGCATTCTCTCAAGTACAACTTTGATTCAAGCAAAGAGAGTATTGTCAAGACTCAAGCTGAAACAACCTAAAATAAGGAAAATATTTTCATATATGAAAAGTAGACAATGCTGAAATTTCATTTTTAATTTTCCTGAGAAAAACCGAGCAATTTTGGATGTCTTGATTTTCTCACTGAAAATTTTGATGATTTTCCAAATTCTGCCATTTGTTGTGAAAAAAGATGTTGAAAATTTCTTGCCAGCTCTGGAAATGTTCTGTTGTACAGTTGTGGGCTTACTGGAGATTTTCCAAATCTTTCATGTCAGCCTCTGTAATACCATATTTAAGGAAGAAGGAACAAAATTGTGAGCTTTCCCTCCTAAATTATAAAATGGTTGATCATAAAGTCTTTAGAAGCTCTACAAAAGACAAAGACTTCATCAAAGATTCTTGTTTACGGCACAGCCATTTCCTGTTTCAACTGAGGTTTCTAGTGATAATTAATCTGCTTTTGTGTCCTTGAATGTCTTGTCTATGCTACAGTTTTAGCCTGTTTTGTAGCAGGCTGTAGCTCCTTGTCTATTTGAGGTGCAATCCCTGGGGATCATGCCTAGTAACTGAAGGGACTGCTTGCTTGGAGAGGAATAGTTATGAAACAAGACTGTCCCTGATATAATTTCTTCATGACCCGTGTATTTATTACATTGCACATGTGTGAGGATATTTTTTATTGGTTCATCTCTCATTCATTTCTCTTATTGTTTGATCTGTTCTTTAGATATTTCAAAGTCTTAAAAATAATTTACAAAAGCTCATTGGTGTGGGAAAAACTTTCAATTTGTAGCAAGTTTGATTGTGGTTCAAATCAGGAGGAACACTGGACTGCTGTGCTACTGTCAGTCAAAAGAGATTAGCATTTTTATGACCTGACATAGTGGGAGCCAGATGAAATACTGAGGAGAAAATGTGCTTTACATGGAGAGCATGTGGTAGCACAGTGGATGTACAAACCCAAAAATTATATACACCTCAAACTTATGCAAATGGAAACTATACAACACTGTCATGTGTTTGCTGATAGATCAGGTAAGTCCTTGAAATAGCATCAGATAAAACCTTTGACTATGTCTCAAAAAAAGTGGCAGCAGTGCTAAAAATAAGGCAAAGTCTGGTGGAAAAAATAAAGGAGTATTTGTGAGATATGGTAAATCTCAGGAATTATTTTCATGGGATTGGTTCCTGATGCAAAGAACCAACTCAGATTCATGTTAAATATCCCTCGTTGTCTAATTGTCAGTGAAAGCAGTATTACCAACAGACTGCATGCAGACTGCATGCAGCAAATTTGGCTGCTCTCTAAGAGAAGTGGTAACCAAGAATATCAGCATTTGCCATCTACTGTCCTCAATATATCTCTCAAGGAAGGAGGAGTCCTGGTGATGTACTCTTTGGCTCAGGGTAGGTACAGACACAATGTGGAAGCAAATGTGTTGTACTTCCTTGTATAAATAACTTCATGGTGCTATAGTGATGTAAATATTGAGAATCCTCTAGAGAAAACATTATTTACTTCTCTTCAGATGTTATGCCATGTTAAAAATGACCCTGAAATTACAGGAGGATAGTACAATGAAAAAAATCTAGGAACCTTTACACATCAGCTATGAGTTTCTGGGAGAAAAGTGTTTTGCTTTGTGGTGCTATGAAAAGAAGAACATAGCTTCCACGGTCCATTAGTATCAGTTAGTGGCTATATGCATTTTGTAGTAATACTGGACAACTGCCAGCTGTAAACATTGGAGATCAGATTTTAATAACTTTATTCCCATGAATTTTAATAAGTCCTCAGCAATGGCATCCAAGTCTGGCCCAGCCAACCAGAGAATTTCAGGCTGGGTTCTGTAACCTTTATTCACATAGAACAGTATTCAGCTGCCTTTGACCCAACAAATTCAACATTGTGCAAGTGTTTCTGTAATATGAAGAACTATGCAATGACTTCTGTATGTAGCCTGAATGGATCTTCTGGAAGCAAATGTTAAAAATTAGCCACCTTTGAATGTGGTACTTAGTATATTTTTAGACAATGACAAGTTTGAACAATCATTGTATCTGATTATTTCAAATTATATTATCTAACAACCATGTTGCAATTTCATTCTGCCAAACTTAAGAATGTTTTCGACAGCTGGAAGTACTTGACCACGTAAAGTGTGCCTTCTCATCTTTGCTGACCAACGTCAACACCCAACAGACCAAATCACAGGATGCTGGCAGGCATGACATGAGTCTCTTGGATGCAGCAAAAAGCAGACTTGCCGTCACACAAGCGAAGTGGAGAAGAATAGGTCAGCTCCTGAAAAGGGCTTCTAAACAGACAACACTGTTGAAGCAAAGCTCGCTGGCACCTGGGGAAGCCAACTTACCCAGCAAGAAAGAGCAACCCTGTTCTTGTGCAGACAGTAATGAGGGAGGAACAGTCCAAGCAGGATTTTCTGTACCTGTTATGTTGGGCTGTCTGACCCAGGAGAAAACCTGCAGAGACGAAAGTGCCTTGGCATATCCCACATCCCAGCGTTCACCGAGTCCATTGGGAAAAACCTGGGCTTCATTGCATCTTGTTGCAAAACAGCCCCACCTTTCTCCTGTGTGTGAGTTACCTGCCACAAACAGGCCAAGAAATGAGCCACCTTCGCTTGTGGTCCACACACTCAAAAAAGTGGTTGACCTAAACTTCAGGCTGCCAGATTCATCTGAAATGGAAGAGGTGAGGTGGATTTTTGTGTATTGCTTGCTAGCAATGTATTTTCATGCATATTTACAGTATGAGTTTGGATTCTCATTTTTAGGATGGCAGGTACGGTAAATTACTTCAAACACCATGCAGCAGCATTATGGGGAAAAGCAGTAGGATTTACACTACTGATTAGGTTTTTGATTATTTTAAATTGTCTTTGTGTTAGTATACTGTCAAAGAAGTTGGCACTGAAGTTACTGAGGTAGGATTCATTCAGCTAGTAATACAGTGTAAGATGCTAATGGGTTTTATGCACCACTAGGTTGGGGTTTTTTCCGTAGAAGGATGTTGTGGGAACACTAATACATATGGTAAGGGATATTTTTACAGATCTAGTCATTAACCAGGGCCGAGGTTTTTTCGTATCCTTTTTTATCCCCTCAAGCTGATTTTCTGGTATGTTCTTTCATAAAGTTACATCATGAAATTAGCCTTGGTTTTATAGCAGCATTTGAAATTTTTTATCACTCTGTAAACTGAGCAACCTAAAACCAGAATAACTCAGAACAGTAGCTTCTTCTCATATCCAGTCTTCAAAGTCCATGATACTCAGCCCTCTGTATGTTTTGGCAACAGTGGTTCATCAGTGGACATTCAACACAAGGCAGCAGAGACCAGGATACTTGCTAATTGCTTTGTACATCTAGAGTTATTGTGTGAGCAGTAGTGTCTTTTGCCGTACTACTGCAGAAAAAGGGCTATGGTATGATATTCTCCAATCATACAGACTCCACTGAGATGTTAACAGAAATACTCTTCCCTTTCCAACCTTCCTTCAATAATGAGGAAAAGGAAGGAGTCCAAAATTTAAGCTCTAATGTAAGAACCAAAGAAAGGGGGAGAAACTGAATGGTTGGCAGCACCCTGAAAACATACGGAGCATAGGAGAAAGGAAAGGAAGGGAAGGAGCAGTGACTGACTGGAAAAGGTGGGAGGCTTAAAAGTTTTCTGGTTTTTTGAGCATTAGAAAAGATCAGGTTAAGGTGTTGGTGTTTTTCTCAAGGAAAGGACATTTATATTTTTAAGTCCTTCCATTTTTTATTAAGTTCTTTTTCTAGGAGTTTATGCAGTGCCATGGCATGATGTTCTTCTTGATACTATGAAAAAGTCAAATGAGTCTTCATTTCTAGAAGAAAAAAATCTGACCTTACTACAGTCTTTGGCAAGAATTTGCCTCCATATGGTTACATTTCCTTGGGTTTCTTTTACTAAGGCATTTTTTTCTTTTTTTTTTTTTTTTTCCTAGGGGCATATCTCTGAGGTTGTTCAAACAAGATTGCTAGCATATTTACATGTTGGGAACCTTTATGTTGTATTGATTACTTTAAGCAAGGCTTGGGAAGGTTCTGAAACTAGAGCCTGGTTTATGACAAGGATAAATATTTTAAAGGGGAGACAAGCAAAAAGGAACCATCTGGAAGTTTTTATGTTTTCATTTCAAAATGTCCAGAACTTTTGGGGGTTTTATCCTAACCCCCTTCCTAATACGGCGTAAACTCACAATCATTAAAATCAATAAGAATTTTCCACCTCACTTCTTTTTCTTTTTAGATTCAGAGTTTTGAAGATGAAATTCCATGCAGAAACGCACCTGACACCACTTCTGGTGAGTGTTAAGAAACAGACAATTTGCCAGTTTTGTTTGATGTACTAAATTTTAACCTAACGATGTGTTTTGTCTCTCTGCTCCCAGAACCTCTGGCATTTGGATACAATATTCTAGACTTGATAGTCTAGATTATATGGCTTGGTAAATCATAGGATTGTAACATATACTCAACTTGTCAGGGAAACAAGATGAGTGTAAATGAAAACAGTACCTTATATGCACAGCTTTGAGTGTTTGGGGTCCCTGTCTGATCCTTTGAACAGACCCCTCTACTCTTCCAAGCAAGATCAAAGCTTTGCTCCTGCTCAGTGAGTAATTTGCCAGGCTCAGATGACTCCTTACTGTGCAACCAGGACTTTCTAGTGTTAGCATGACGTCTATCCCATCATCTGAATCTCTTATATCACATACACTATTAGCACATGAGCTGATAGAATATTGAGTCATGCATTAGAAAATAAGTTATTTGAGGAGTCTATAAAAGGATTAAAAGCAAAGCTGCTAGACCAGATGTTATGCTGCCATTTGGGGCAATCTGAGTTTGGATCCCGAGAAGCATTTGCTGGCATGGGTGGTGGTATTGGAAGAACGGCTGTTCAGCTGCCAGAGCAGGGAGTGTTTCATCTTGCTCTCTAGTGACCTTTTCCAAGCAGTGCTTAGAGCAGGACTGGCAGTTTTGGTTGGGGTTTTTGTTGGTTTTTTTGGTAAGTTGTTTTTTTTTTTTTTTTTTTTTTTTTAAATGGGGCTGAGATTTAATGTGAAAGAAGTAATAAGTAGCAAGAAGAAAATAGCAAGGGACAAAGGTGAAAGTTTGATGAGCCTTCACCTTGTGAGGACTACTGTATATCACTTTTGGGAAACCAGCACAAATAATTAAGCAACTCAAGTACATACACAGGTATCTAAAAAAATCAGATATCCTTTGGTGCCTGTCATTCACAGACGCCATTGGCTGGAGTGACAGCTGGATTTGCAGGTGTAAAATCGAGTGCCTGTTGAAAGCAGTGACACAAGTTTCACTGACTTAAGTAATGAGAGTGTTTTCATCAAAGTGTATGGGATTTTTTTGGTAAATGTTACAACTAAGCAAAGGCAAAGGAATAAATAATGAATTCTTCAGTTCCAGAGGGTTGATTTTTGTTTTCAAATGATCTTTAAGCATACATTTGGTGTTTTGCTGGGGTTTTTTTTAAATGTAAATAGGTTTAATACCTATGGTATTTAACTTCTCTTGCCACATCTTCTGGCAGGGTTGTATGTGTTCAGTCTGTCAACGCATGACTCCAATGACTTTAGAGATTTAATATCAGGTCCTTGTTGCCATTCAGATTGTATAATTTGTCATCTGAATTACATGAGGTTATTTTGATTTTGTTTTCTGATGGATGTCTTGATCTCTGTGAGTGAAAATGAGCCCCTATACTATCAGCTTTGCTCACAGCAGTATCTATACAAAAAACCAGCAATTCCCCAGGATCTGTGCTGTGAAAAGCACTATTTGGATGTGTGCAGTGAGAAATGAAAAAAAGAGAATATGGACATAGCCCAGTGGAGGAAGAATTAAAAATGTTATAACATACTCACAAATGCTTTTTTCTTTCTTTGTCCATCCCTGAAAATTGACTGTGCTATTTAATGATGAAAGGCATTAGTTAGAGAATTTACCAAATTGTGTATATATATATATATATTGATCACAATGTAAGGGGGGGAAAAAAACCTTATGCCCTCAGTACTCTCTTAAGACATGGGGATAAGCATGTATTTACTAGTAATTTTGATTAGAAAGAAAATGCTGAAAGTAATTATTTGTTTTTAATTCTGGTTAGACTGTCATCCAGTTAAGTGATTAATCAAAATCATACAAGTAAGCTGCACTTAAGTAAGATTTACGCCTTTGCATAAGCATAATAGTATTTTAGAGTTTTGATTGAACACTAGAATCTCTCTCTGTGGTGTTTTGTTTTTTTTTTTTTTTTTTTTCTGGTTTCACTGATGCTTGGCCTAAGTTTAAAGGACCCTTTTTTTTTTTTTAACAGGCTTGTTTAATATTTTTCTCTTTTTCCCACTGTTCTTAAATGTCATACCCCTCCACACCCATGGGAGTTTCATTGTGATTTCATCTTGCTGTGCATCATGGAAACAGTCTAAAAATTACCAGTTCCAACTGTAATATTGTTAGTGCTGAATAATCATAGCTCTTTAGAAGGTTTCTACCATGTTTAGCAGAATATGGTAGAATTTAGCAGAACGGCTCAGACCCATAAGTAGTCCTCAAAGTAGGAGTAGTGAGGAATAGAGTCTATCAGGAGCCTAAGGAAGGAAAACAGCAGCTCCCAGGAGAACATCCTTGCATTTAGATTCCAAATTCCCTGTGGCACAGACTGCCTATTTTTCAAGGCTCTTGCAGTGCTTGGTGCCATAAAGACCCACTCTCATTTGGTTGTGTGCTCTGCTGGAAAGAATGTGAGTGATGATGAAGATGTGAGAGCCTGATGTGACCCCGCTGAAATGGGAGCTCACCTGAGTGGGGAAGTGTGAGGAGCCCACTATGAGAAGAAATAGAGATAGATAGGAACAGACTGCTTTGCCTAGATGGAGCATATTAGAGACGGGTGACTTATGGAAGTACTTGTCCCAGTGGTATTGTCCTTTGGCTCTGTAGCCTGGCCTCAATTTTAGTCCAATTGCTTAATTTTCTGCACTCCCCATGAAAGTCAATTCCCTGGCTGCTGTGTGTCTTCTTTATATTTCTGCATAATGTAGATTCTGGCTGTTTAACTGCAGTAGGCTTTATGATAAGGCTTTTTTTCCCTCTCTCTTGGCAGAATGGTGAGACTTAATTTTAAAAGGCGCTCAAGCCCCCTAAACATCCCTGAATGACTTACAGGGAAAGCTGAGTGTTTTCTTGCTCTGTTTTAAAAAATATTACAATCTTTTTTATTAGGCAATTTTATCATTGTTATAAATAAGTAATTGTACTGGGGAGAAGGGATAATCCTTATTTAATTAAATTCATCTATACTCCCAGGTTGGCAGCAACCAGACATATGTGAGACTAATACCCACAGCCTGCCTGTATGCATGTGCAATTAAAAATTCACTCTACAGTAGCACTGGCAGTTTAGTGTTGCTTTTGGCATTTACAAATTCTTTTATTTTGTGACTTTTTTTTTACCATACACATATGCTGGAGCAGATGTTGCTTATTTGTTGTTTATTCAAATCTGTAGGCTCTGGCAGCTAACTCCATTGTTCTGTAATGAAGCTTTATTCACTGTCCTGTATTAGGACCCAGCAAATGCATGACAGACAGAGTTAGCTCTCAGCAGGAACTACAGTTATTGTCCTTACTTATTGGCTGTTTATATTCTAAAGCTCACAGTTGAGAAAGCTGGCTGGGCAGGGTAAGGAGCTGGAGATGCTGTGTGCAGAGGAAAATTACTTGACTCCACTCACTGTATCTTTGCCCTGATGAGGTGCGGGTTTGCATGTAAACTCATCCATTGCACAGATTTCATATTCAGCACTTGAAAAATAGAACTGTTGTTCCCCTCTATCCCCTCTTCTGCCTTGTTCTCCCCTCGCCCCCCCTCACCCCTGCTGTTCCTTCCTTTTTCAATTAGCCTTTGTAAAGCACTGGGTTTAACTAAAGGATGTTTCAGTGTTGCTCACCCCTGTTAACTCAGCACGTGCCTGAAAATTCATTAGCAGCAACATCTATTAGGAGGCATTGGAACTCGATGTTATTTTCGTGTGTGTGATAGTTGCCCACTTTCCCTTTCTCCTTATGTACTTCCCTCTCCCTCTGAGGGGTAGCCACACACCCAAAAGGCAGGAATTCCTGCGTGGTGCTGACCCAAGCAGACACACTGCTTATGGGTCCTTGAGCGCCAACAGAAAGGCATTATTAGCCTGTTGGAAAAGCCCTTGGTAGCCCATGAGGCAATCAATCAGGGAAGTAACCACCTCCATCTGGCTTACTGTGACATGGTAGCTAGCTACTGAAGTGCTTGTGATTCATTTTGTCCCAACAAGTGGTGCCAGGGATCACATACACCCAGTTTTTGCGGCAGCTGGGAATGTCCTAGCTTGCCCACATGCTGAGCTAACACATTAGCTCCTGTGACTTATCAAGTAGCAATTCTTTCAATTATCACACCTTCACTCCTCCTACTCACCAACTACTCTGATGGTTTGGCACCATGGGAATATTCACAGAATGCAATTGGTATTTCTTTTAATTGACTGAGTGCCAAGAACGAGAATCCTGTTTATTATCCATTATCCATTGTAATGTCTGCCTGCAATTGAAGGAGTAATGACTTCAACAGTGCAAGAAGAAAAGGCATGTATATTTCATGAGCTTCAAAGAGTACAGCATTTTCTCTGTAGTTTCTCTAGTTTTAGTATTAAGAAGTGAACAGATATTTCATATTTCATATTTACTATAGTGCCAAAACAATACTGATTTTATTAATGTATAATGCAGTGACTTTTAGTTTTAAGTACCAATTAAAGGGAAAGGAAAAGAGATGGCCGAAGGTAATATTTGCTAAAACTTCAAGCATGATCAGGGACTGAACTTAAGAATGTCCTACAACTACTCTTTTGTTGGTGAGGCCTGATATTTATACTAAACTTTGGTATTTGTTAATGATCACATACAATCTCCAAGTATGACTTCTCTTTCCATAAAACATGATGAATTATAGATCTGTAATACATAGGTTCCTCTTTACAACATTTTTATCTTCTGCAGGTGAGCTGGCACAAAGGAGACTTCCACCATTTTTAGCTCCTTTGGGTTGCCTCCATTTGTTTTATGATGCCTCAGCCCATATTTTTACCATCTTCTGCACATGAACCATGTAAAGACCTTCTTACTCTTTCCCATTCCTTACATAAGGAAACTGTAAGTGTAAATAAGAGGAAGTTGTGTCATTTTAATGCATTTTGTAGTCTGAAGAAGTCTGGAGGGAAAGTCCTGTGGTCCCAGCAAGAAGCAGAGACTGAGAGAAATGAGTGAAGTGAAAAGCAAAGTTGTGACGTGATGAATCTTCAAACCTTCCTGCACCTTTTCCCTGTCCAGAGTTGTCTGGTTGCCTCAGAGAAGTTCTCCTAGGAAGGGAATGTATGATGCTTCTTGTGTACATGCATATGTCTGACTTCAGCAGTGGAGGTATAGATGGAAACCCAGAAGGTGGTGATGCTGTGTTCAGCCGCACAGAAACTGAATGGACAACAAAGAAAGGAAGTCTGGCAGACTTTTGAAATGGCTTCCAGTAAGTTGTGCCACCCACTAGTAGTATCAGGACGCCCTTCCCACAGTCCTCAGGTCTAAGCAGCTGTCCTAGGATCTTTGGAGGGTTGTATATTTTTCAGTGAGTATATTTCTAAAAGTCATTGCACAATTATAACATTTCTTTGCATGTATGTGTCATATTTTAAGTCCTGCTGCAGCAGGCTGATTCATCCTAGTGGAAAAGGATATACACACACCACATCCTTTAGGCAGATGGCCCAGTGAAAGTTATAAAACCTGCTGTTTAAATCTCAGTGGAAGGAAAAGAATGCAATACCTTAGGTATCCAGAAGGACAATCAAACACTTTGACTACCAGAATACTTAAGAGACATCAATTTAAATTAACAGTGATAGTCTTTCAGACAAGAAAACTTCTGAAATGAAATCTAGTTGTACTAAAGGTCTAATATTTCCTCTTCTGCCTTTTCTTTTCACACTCTCAACATAACATAGGAGGATCAGAGCCTTTAAACACACTGCAATGTTGCTATACTAGTTGCTTCATTTGACTGTCTGACCATTTGAACCTTACTGCAAAATTCAAATCCCAACGGCACTTCCATCCAGCCCAGACGGATGGATGGATACAGGCAGCTTTATGAAGATGTACATATTTCTGATAGCACCACATTGCTTTGCCATGGCTGCTATGAGAGTGTCACTGTCAGTGACACCTGTGAGAAGGGGACTTTTGATGTTATGCTGGGTGTATTTTTATGCTCTGGAGAACTCCAGTTTCTTTACAGATGAGAAACTTGATTCAGTTTCCATAGATCTACATGCTTGTCAACTACTGGCTAATACATAGCATTTCTCCTTGGGAAAATATCACTGACAGAGAAAGGTAAGCTTATTTAGCCTGATGCTTTTAGACACGCTGAATACAGTTTAATGGCTATTACCATGGTAATAGAGCCATTATAATTGACTGTTGATCTCTATAAGGTAACACCCAAAAGTCATATACTTGTTCTGGCCTCTCAATTGCTTTGGACACTGCTGACCAGGCAGAAGTTGGAGGATCTAGCAAAAACATAAGGGCTTTTCACTGATTTTTCTCAAAGGTCTGTGTGAGGGTTGATGGAAACCATCCTCCCTTTTGTGAGGTGTTCTCAGTTGCAGAGAGCCCTACAAAGCTCCCTGCAATAGCTTAATTTTTACTCATTATCTCTGTGCAGCTGCTGATGGGAGAAGTTGTGATGTAACGTGATCTACAGTGTAGGCTGATGACATTCAGCTCTACCTCTCATTTTCATCAGAAGCAGACACAACCATCACCCGTCTCTCCCGACATTTGGCAGCAGCACGAATCTGAATTAATGAAAGTTGGCTGAAGCTCAGTTGAAATAAGATAGAAGTGATACTGACTCTCAAGGAAAAGAAGGAGGAGGACCTGGCAAAGTTTGAAGCTGTTCCATCAGCTGAAGAAAGATAAAAGACCATTGTCAAATTGACTGCAATTTCAGGTTTTGTCTGGATTCATCACAACTCTTAACCTCCCAGAATGAAGAAACATCATTTATCACAGAGAACTGCCCACAGTGTTCTGTCTTTTCCTGTCAAATTCACCTTTTAGATTACTCATTTATACTTTTATCATTTCTAGGGCAGTGTGTTCTTGTGTAGGGCAGGCAGGAGACAACAATAAGCTCTGACTCTTGGAAAAGGCAGACGTCTTGTTCCCAAGCACAGTAGTTTGCAAGGGATATCTGTTGCTCTCAGTGGCAGAGATTCATGATGTTGATCTGTACTACCAACCTGGCAGAACCTTTTTTCTCCAGCAACTTTAAATACTTTCTGTAGTTCCAGCTAACCTATTAAAGAGAGTTTCCAGAGTCATGGACAAAATTATCCCAGAGATATCCTTGAAAGGGGTAAAGGTAGAGACTTCTGGATGGTGAACTTCTGTCACCAAAGCTCACAGATGTTAATTCTGACCCTCTCTAGAGGGGCAGAAGGTGGTTCACTAGTGCAAGAAAATGGCATCATTTTTAGTGATGTACAAGGTAGAGAACATGCTTATTCCCTTGCCCATATTCATCTTTGAGTTGAGTAGAGAGGAGGGGAAATGGACATTCAAAGAAAAAAAAATGATCTCATCTTTCTTTAATGAATAGCTTAACAGAATATCATAAGTTAATTGAGTTGTTCTCCAGAGCTTCCTTCTACATTGGAGCTCAAGACAACCTGTAATGTGAGTGAGCGACAGAAAGAGCCAACCCACCCACCAGCCCCAGGAATTTCACAAAGGAGTATATTTATACCTGCTGTTGCAGTACTGACTGTAGTGTGCAGCAGATGTGCTGAAGCTAGCTTTAAATCAGTAAATATGTGCACCAGCTTTAAAGCATACTAGCATCTAGTACAGGAACCAGTGACTGTCTAGCCACAGCGTCAGGGAGCTGACAGTACACCCTCTCATTCTGCTTTTCGGACAGGTTCTGCAACCTGGGCAGTGCTCCAGGCTGCTGTGCTCTGCCTACTGGCTGTGCTGTGCTACAGGCATGCTAGACATAAGCATACTATACACTGAATCTTAAGCCAAAAACTCGGTGCAAAACTGTTCTTTTCCTCCAGTGTATTCAAGGAGGACTAAAACTGAATGTTCTGATGACAGATGTAGATTGGCTGCCTAGCTGTTGCTATCGTACTTGGGATTCACACAGTTTGTGTATTTAATTCTCTATGACCTTGTTCCCTCAAGTGTTTATGGTTGATATCTGGAGAGCATCTGGGCCAATATCCTCCTAGGGGAACATGGGCACCCAGAGCTCTGTGGGTAGCTCAGCCCAGGGCGAAGAGTGGAAGACTGCAGAGGAGGACATGAAGCATGGTGTGTGCATTCCTAGTGCCCCCGGAGCTATGCACGTGTCTCCTGATAATTATAACTGTGACAGGCAGACCCCATAGATAACCGTGTAAAGAACTGCAAGGCTCCACATGAAGATGAAGCAAAATATCAGTAGCTGTCATATAGCATATGTTCCCATCACCTTTCATTCCCCCTGGCCCTGTCTCACCTTCTCAGGGTACAGCATACATCCCATGTGAGGTTGTTGCAGTCATATGGGCTGCAGAGCTTTCTCTCCATGTTCACAATGACTCTGACTTCACCTCCCCAAAGAGAAAAGTATACTTGAGTCCTCCATGTGACAGCAGCACTCAAAGTGATGGGGGAGAAGAACACTGCAGACTGGATGAGAGCTGGAGTAACTGGGTATTGACAAGCAGAAGAAAATAACTCACAGAAGCTAGATTTTGTTCACCTTTTAAGGTGATATAGACTCACCTTCTGAATATATATCATTCTGTTCTATTCATACAGCATCTACCAGCACAGTGGAGCACAATTAATGATAGAAATTGCCTTGTGTAGAGCTTATTTCTTTCTTTTTTTTTTTTAAATATGTTTTCACCCAGTCACACTGGTTTAGGTGACTGGCATGAAATTCCCCTTCAATTCAAAAAGAGGAAGGTCTAGACAAATTTCTTACCTACACTAGTTTTGGAATTGGAACTTTTGCTGCATCTGGTGCATTTTTGGTGCATTATTTACTTTCAAGTAATATGAGGCTGCTAATAAGATTGTTTATCTAATTTCTGCTATAATGTCATTGGAAAATAAAATTTTCAGGACATTGATAAAAACTAGTTTGTGCTGGCCTTCGGAAACCGTTTGTGGTTATGTGCTGCTGCCATCTGGTGATTGTTCTCCTGAAAAGCAGCACAAAACTCAGCTGCAACTGTACTGAGAGGGGTCAGTGCTGCAGCCCTACTCCAGCAACAACCAGTTTGGCACTTGTGTCTCTTACAGGCAAGTTGTAGAACTCTGTACTGCATTTAGCTAGGAAGTAAAGTAGAACTTTCACAGCTCAGTTTGGTTATTCATCACCATTTCTGCAGCATGAAAAGGGGATCAGGGTTGCACAAGTGCAGGGATATTAAAAGAAAAGACTAAGAGTAGAATTTTCCTTTGGGATTTCAGTGGCACTAAAAGAAACATTCATGTTCATAGTCAACAGACAGTGATCAGTACAGTTGCCTGTGGGGGAGCTACCTCTTAAACTAAGGAAAGAGAGCAAGGTATGCTGGGAATAAAGCAGATTTCATGGGACATTACCATAGGATCAAATTTTGCCATATACATGGGAACTGATATGAATAACAATTTTTTTTCCTTAACCACTTCAAGTTGTACAAAATAATTTCTTCTGATGCATTAAGGCTGAGTGAGCTTCAGAAAGTCCACTGTCCTGGATGTCAATAAAGATAGGGTTCTTTTTTGGCTTACGCAGAACACATCTTCAGGTGAGTTTTAATAGCTTTTAATGGCCATATAGTAAAATGTGACACTTAAAATGATGGTGCCTATCCTCTCTGAGTAGTAATAGAGAGGAGTAAGCTGCAGCAGTTCTCCCACCACAGGTCTGGACCATCTGTAGCTGTGTCATGTACTTGATGTATTCCTCAGCCTGTGATATCATTCTGTGTGATGCCATAGGCCAGGTAGTGTTTTTAACATACAGATTTATCAATCTGTATAGCAGGTACTGTGAAATACTGTCCTGATCCAATACTGGGGAGGGTTCTTAAACAATCCCAAGAGTGAGCATGTCTTCTGGGTACAATTTAAGCAGTATTGACCCATAGTGGGAAACTGAATTAGCCATGTTCCGCTATCATCCCAGGTGGTGTCACCAGTTTCGCTATAATTGCTTATGATTTGAGTGAGTGGTGTAGAGGTCCATGGCCAGCTTGATAAACCTAGAGGCCCTCCACAAATGCAACAATGACTCAGATTAAAGGCTTGACTTACAGCTTTTGCTAACAAAACAAATTCATTATCCTTAAAGGTCATATGGGTTGGGGGGAGGTGGGACAACTGGTTTCCCTCCAGTCTTACAGGTAAATCCCCAAAAATAATAGAATAAGAATTAACATACACATCTTAACCAAAATACCTTAATATCTGTGTCTCCTTTGCTTCTTCTGTGGGTGTGTCTGTGTTGCTTGCTTCCTCCTGAAAGTAAAACAAAGATCAAATCCCCCTCTTGGGTTAGAAAGAGGGAACAATCCACCTGGTGTGAATCTTGGGAGTCCAACACCAGTGGCAGTTTGCCCACAGTGGGAAATTCGATCAAGACAGGTTGTCCTAGAAAATGTGATGGATTGCTGGAGTGATCAGGACCATGTGGGGCTGACACTATTGTTGGAGGTTTTGGACAGAAGGCAGTATTCTTTGGACATCCATTTGCTCCCCAGCGATGGTTGATGCTGGTCACTTTGTCCCACATTCGCTCAGGCCATCCTGGCTTATGAAGTTTGAAGAAGTGTTTTCGTAGACCATTTGTTCGTTCCACAATTCCATTTGCTTGTGGGTAATATGGAGTGTGAAACACCCATGAAATTCCCTCCTGAGCTGCCCACTCTTGGACCAATTTCACTTCGAAGTGTGAGCCATTGTCTGATCAGATTAACTGTGGTTTGGGAAAAATTCCAAACCACTCTCTCAGAGTTTTTTAGCATTTTCTCCTGTTGTCTTAGCACATGCTTTAGCTTGCACTAACGCAGATACTATCTCTACACCTACCAGTATATAGTACTTCTAACTTCCAGAAGGGACCAGTATAATCAACCTGTCAGGCTTCCCACAGGCCATTTCCCTCATGTAAGTGCAGGGGGTCACCCTCCAGAAGGTGTCTGTCCAAATGGATGAGGCAGTGTTCACAGGAAGATATGCAAGTTTTACATTCTTCCCTGATAACTGGCCACCCACGAGCTTGTGCCTCACAATAGAGGTCCTTAAGCCTTGAATGTTTCCTTCTTACATGTAGCCATTCTAGTAAACTTTCCCAATTTTCTGCTGTCTGACTGCTTTGTAGGGGAGATAGCTAAGATAGGTCATCTGTCTCGGCATTCCATTGGCTCCCTGGGGTATCATCCCATTGATGAGATGCTACCCATGCTACTGCAAATTCTCCCTGTTTGGCAATGGTAAGGATATCCTGCCATTTTTCCTTTTGCCATACAGGTATTCTGTTGACCTCTCATTCACTTTGTTCCCAGAAAGGAAGCCATTCAGTACAACCTTTGAACACAGCATAAGAGTCAGTATAGATACAGACAGAAGAGACAGATTGAGCCTTATGTTGGAGGACACTCCACATGGAAATTAGTTCTCCTACTTGTGTTGTACTTTCTCCTTCAGTAATGATTTGTTCTTTGGTGTCTACCCAAAGTGCCACAGCTCAGTATTTCCAAATTTTTCCCTCTCACTTGGGCAAGGCATATGTAAACCAGACATTTTGCAATCGTCCAGAAAATGCTGGAAATGCAGGAGCTACTTGTATTACAGGCAAAAGCTCAGGTGTTTCCCTATCCGGGTCTACCTCATCTTTTATATTTAACACTTTTGTGGCTCCTATCTCACAACAGTGTTCTATTTGTGCATACCATTTTCACATGGAGGCTCTCTGGGCAACCCCATCAGGGGGTGGAGTTCCTCCCAAAATTGCTTTTATTACTTCAAATGGGCCTCTCAGAACTATAGGTTGTCACCAGATGTTGTGTTCGGCTTCTCTCAGAGCTAGACTAACAACAAATAGGCCCTTTTCCCAAGTCGTGTATCTCTTTTCAGCATCTTTAAAACTATGAGAATAAAAACCAATGGACCTGACAGGACCCTCTGGGCCCTTTTGCCATAAGTGGATTAACAGTCTGGTCTTGGTGAACCCACATTCAATTTGAACAGGTTCTGTAGGGTCAATTGGACCCATGACTTGATAGGCAGTCACTTCAAATGCCAACAGCTGTAAAGCCTCATCATGGACCTGAGTCCATTCCCACTGAGCTCTCTTTCTCAATGAGTCATACAGGGGCCTGGAAACAATTTTGAAGTCTCCAAAACACAAGCAACCCTACTGCATGCTGTAAGTCTTTCTTTGACTTTGGCATCTTAATTTCATCAAAAGAGGAGAAAGAATACAGTGAGATACACATCATGCCTCCCTTTCACCAAATTCCTAAAAATTTTACCTCACTTGAAGGCATTAGTATTTTCTCAGGTGGAATTGTCAACCCTATACTTTCTCAATGAGTGATGATATCCTTCTGAGTTTCTCTAACATCCTCTACCTGATTCCCTCCTATGAGTACATCACCACAAGAAGAATGTTGAGGCTCTGGAGAGAGTCCAGAGAAGAGTGAAAAAACTGGTGAAGGGGATGGGAAACGGGCCTTATGAGGAACAGCTGAGAGAGCTAGGGTTGTTTAGTCTGGAGAAGAGGAGGCTGAGGTGAGACCTTATTGCTCTCTACAACTACTTGAAAGGAGGTTGTGGAGAGGAGGGAGCTGGTCTCTTATCCCAGGGGACAGGACAAGAGGAAATGGCCTTAAGCTCCTCCAGGGGCAGTTCAGGCTGGACATTAGGGAAAATGTTTTTCACAGAAAGGGTCATTGGGCACTGGAACAGGCTGCCCAGGGAGGTGGTTGAGTCACCTTCACTGAAGGTGTTTAAGGCACGGGTGGACGAGGTGCTAAGGGGCATGGTTTAGTGTTTGGTAGGAATGGTTGGACTCAATGATCCTGTGGGTCTCTTCCAACCTGGTTATTCTATGATCTATATATTAATAAATTTTCACCTCTGCTTTTCTAGGGATTGTTTCCAGCTCTTGTGCTAGAGCAAGGTGAGCTAGCATGGGGGAGTGCTTGTAACCATGAGGGAGTTGTGTAAAGGTGTCCTGCTGTCCTTCTCAGGTGAAGGCAAAGCCATCCTGGCCCTCAGGTTGTAAAGGGACCATAAAAAATGTATCTTTGACATCAGTTGTTGCTGTGACAGGGTGTTTCTGTGAATGGTTGCTATCAATTCAGCAATGTTTGGTACAACAGCTGTTTTTGGACCTGTATTGGCATTGAGTGTCCTGTAATTTATTGTCAACCTGCACTTGCCATTTGGGTTTTGGACTGGCCATACTGGAGAGTTGAAATGGGAGTGAGTGCAAACTGTGATCCCTTGTTTTTTTTCAAATCTTCCAGAACTGGTGTAATTCCCTCCCTTGCTCCTAGAGGTAGTGGGAAGGGTTTAACATCTGTCAGTTTGGAGGGAAGTAGGGTAGGTGTCACTTGCAATAAACGCACCTCCGTGCCCGATGTTTCAGCCAATTGCCTGATCTGGGAAACACCAAAAGACCATGAGTTTCCCTGGGTGTACTGCCACTGCCTGTCCTTAAAAACATCTATGCTTAAAAGATTCATCTGAAAAGATCCTATAGCCATAGTGTTGACAGGGTTTTCTTCTCCTGGTAACCATAGTGTTACTGGAGTCATGGGCACTGACTGTGTTTTTCCCAAAAGCATTTAAAACAATTAGATTTCTGGATAGGATCGGGATTCCACATTGTTCTGCTTCAGTTTACGTTAGTGCAGTAATTTGTGCCCGAGTATCAATTTTACCAGTTTTTTCCTTGGTCCTACAGTAAGAGTAATCAATAAGTCCCCTTTTGTATTGCAGGTGAGTTGTCTTATAAACATTCATCTTCTGCCCTCCCCCTCACCTCGGGGAAGGACAAAGGGTCTAGTTTCCCACCTCCTTCTTTTCCTCAGTTGGCTCCTCCCCAGGGTCTATCAAGGGTGAAGTACTAGAGATTGGTTTGGAAGTGACCCTTTGTCCAGACCATTTCTGCACAAGTTGTTCTAATTTTTGAGTTGAGAGTCCATGCATCAAGTCCCAAGGAATGCCTTTCTGAAGCCCTAGTTGCCACAGTCCCTGTCAATTTAGGAGTCTCTCTCTCTCTCTCTCTCAGATTTGTGACATCGTGGAAGTGGAAAAGTCTTATTCTAAGTCCTTCAGGCTTCCTTTTCCTTTACAAAATATCTGATCAATTGTGGCTGCTGTGTGTTATTTTGTCCAGTGCATATAGCAGATAGTTTTAGAAATATTTACCCACATCAATATGGATATGTCTGGCAACATTCAGTTAGCTACAATACCTAAAATTCAAACAGCATTGCAGGGTTGCAATTGGCCATTCTGTTTTTTTCTTATGACAGGATAAGCTGTCCAGATTTTAATTTGTGAATTTAAAATTCAATTTGCACAAATGTTCTTGCATTTTAAGTTTTTGTGCCTATGCTTCCCCATGTATTCAAATAATGTAGAAAAACAAATACTGAGGTACATTCATCAATGTTAATGTGATTCAAAAGTCATGCAAACAATGTGCTTTTATTTACAAGCAGTACAGTAGCTCTCATGGCATCTTTTGCAGTTTGCAAATATTCTCCAGGCTGGAAACTTGAAAGAGGTTGTGCTATTAGGAGCCAAATCCACAGAAAACCAGCTGCAGTGTCTTCAGAGGAATGTAGAACTGTACTCCAGCACTAATTTTTTTTTACTAATTAGGGAATATTCTTTCATTAGTGGTGAACCTAGGAGCCCAATAGTTTCAGAAAGCTCCTGCACTGACAGTTGCTTGAAGTGGAAGCCACTGTATCTGCATGCAAATAAGGGGAGAGAAAAATCTTAACGAAATTGGATTGATCAAGTAAAAGGCTGGAAAGCTGTGGTACCTTTGGGATTTTGAAGGCATGTACTTTCTTATCTGATACAAAATGAAGCAGAAACCTGATTAATAAGTTCCTCTAACCTATTTTTATTTAAAATTCAGGCAGAAGAGAAATGGGATGCAGGAGCTAAATTCTCCCAGTTCAATTAGCACAGAAAGGCGAAGAGCCAAGGTTTTCCTCACTGAGGTCTTCAGGGGGAATTCTCAGATTTCCTCTTTCCAGCATAGCCAGATGTATTCTCTGCACAGGGCCCAGAGTCATAATTTTTAGTTCATAGTTGAATACTGGTCTGTGTCTCTACTTCTTCTGCAAACATACTTTATCTTTCCTTGGTGTGATAGTCTGCATGCATTTGTAAAGTCTCTACGGGTTTGTGTGTCTCCACACACACGGAGAACTGAGTAGAGCTACATGAATAATGGATATTTTGGTTCAGTAGCTGAACCAAATTATAGGAGAAAAATGCAGTTCAGGTAGATTAGAAAGGAAAACATGTTTTGCTTAATGTTCAGGTGATTTAATCAATTTTTTTTTCACCATTCTTCTTCAAATTAAACAATGTGGTCACTTTCAGAAAAAGAAAGAAGCACATTTAAAGGAGAAAGGTGAAAGCATTTTAAAAATGTCAAAATAAGCTATGAAAATTTTGACCAACTTGTGTCTCTCCAGAAAGCAATCTTCCAATTGCTGGAAGACTTTAGTTCATGAAACACAAGGAATTGTTGCTGTGAAGAAGTGCTGTCCCCAAGGTGACTTTGCCCACTGCGGAAAGGGCTTTAGATGCTAGTTCATTCTGAGATGAACTACCACCAGCATCCAGCATGGACATTTTCAGAAACCTGGTGGGTAGAGGGATTTGTCCTAGGAGATTTAGCAATGAGCTGTTTCGGACTCCTGCAAAGAGTAAATCTCCTGGTGGAAACTCAGGCTATGGGTCTCCTTGCTGAGTATTTGATCCTGCCAAGAAAAACTGTACTATTGGCAAGCTACTGAAAATTTCACAAAGACAGAACTCTACTCCTTCTCAGGACAGCATCATGTGTGATCTCTTTTGCAGTCTCAGTTAATCCCTGTTTGGGACCCTAAGGGGAAATTGATAGATTAGCCCACTCCTCACTCAAAACAGTTTCCCTGGTATGCAAATATTGCCTTCCATTTATGCAAACATTACTTGTCTCTAGTATACAAATATTAAACTAAATTATATTTATATAGGCTGAAACTGAGCTGCCTCAGATTGAAAAGGCTATCATGTTTCATCTAATTTCAGCATGAACCCAACATTTAGCACAACCTGCCTTCCTAATCCAACCCTGCTCCACGTTTCTCCTAGGAGTATGTAGTTCAGCTTGAAGTCCTTGTGGGAGCACTTGGAAAAGCTCATCATACCATTTTTACCTCATGAAGTGTTACAGAGTCAGAAAAAGATTTCATCTTTTTTAAACTCCTTATCTTCACTTGCCTACTATCAACAGGGCCTGGCACACTAGGTAGGATCTTATAAGTCAGTGTGGGATGTAATGATTAAATTAGGCATCTGATGGTAGAGGGAAAAGAACTGCAGCTCAGACCCTTAGAGACACTGCTTTGCACTTGCTATATGGGGAATTTAAGTCTTTACACTATGGGTATTACTTCATTCCACATCTAATACACAGGTAGGTGCAAATTAGATGCCTAACTCGGATGAAGGTGATCAATTGGTCAGAGGACAGGAAATCACAGTAACAAGCACAGCTGAACTGTGCTTAACATAGTTCTCCTCCTATTATACTTTTCTTTCCTTTTATAAGTTTTGATTTTGATAACAAAAAGCTATAGAAACTGGATTTATGCTCAGAATGGTCGTTAGGACCTGTTACATTACTATTTAAAATACACAGACAGCCTTACAGAGTGTTGTTTTGTGTACACAACTTGCATGTTCAGTCAATGAGTGCTAAGGTAGCAAGCACGTATCACACCTCCTTCCAGGGCATATTCAAGGACACACATGGAGGTCTTTCTGTAGCCTAACTGTAGTGATACCAACTTGGTTCTGCAGTCATTTCGTCCAGTCTTTAATATCTCTCCTTGTGCCTAAAGATCAGCCTAGAGTCGACAACCACACGCTTTTCATAGTTCTGTAGCTAGTGTATGAGTATAAACGTGAGTAGGAAGATGGTGTGGCTGCAATACACAAACTGACTGTGCTGCTAGAACAGATGCATCACATTTGTTGTAATAAATGGGTCAAACCTGGCCACAACCACTTAGTTTTCGACAGATCAGAAGATGAATTCTCACAGCTTTTATTCTTCCATTAAAAGCCATGTTTTTTTCCCCTACATGTAATTTCTAGTAGCATGCCAGCTAGTTTGGTATTCTGCATATTTCAAGAGAAAAACAGGCAACTTAAAACACTAGATACTTGGATAATGCAGTCTTCTAACTCTGCAAACTTTAAAGCTTGAAGGTCAGTCCTTATGATTGTAGGATACAATTAAGTATTTGAGGCTCAAGTAATTTGAGTCTCAAACTGGTTGGAATTACAGGAGCTGAAACATCTCAGCTTTTCAAAATTTTCCTAAGCCTTTCTTTCTTCGTTCTTATGTATGGAAAACTATAGACCAGACTGACACACTGGAATCAACAGCTGGTAAGGATGCAAAGGGTAATTGAAGCAGCTTTAAAAAAAGTTCAGTGAATCTACAGAGCAGTCTCCCTGGGGGAGAACATGAACCATGATGTTGTTTGTGGGAAACTGCAAGGATGAGTTTTGAGACCACACATAAAACAGGCAATTTTCAGCAATATCGCTGCAGATTTTGTAATGTGCAAGATGAGAACCACATATTTCTAATCTGAAACAGGAAAGCGACTGACTGATGTGCTGCCAATGATACTAGCATTGATAGTGCTAGAAATTAATCTAAAAATTATAAAATATTATAAATATAAAAACCTAATATAAAACTATATCAGGTTTTTATTTTACAAACAGATTGTGTGATCTTAATTAATTGATGCCTAAGACACATTATATAAAACCCATAGTCTGTTAATGTATGAAAACATAATTCCTAGGCTTCTTTTTAAATTTTTTTTTCATTTCACACAAAAGAGAATTAATAACTCAGGTCTTAAAACTGCTAGGTGAATTTTTACATTTTCATAGATTCATAGAATCACCAGGTTGGAAGAGACCCACTGGATCATCAAGTCAAACCATTCCCACCAGTCTCTAAACCATGCCCCTCAGTACCTCATCCACCCGCACCTTAAACACCTCCAGGGAAGGTGAGTCAACCCCCTCACTGGCTGCAGGCTGCCCAGGAGGAATATAGCCAGAAGATAAATGGTGTCAGGGTTTGGAAGCCTTCATGTATTCAAGGAACAAGAGAGGTTTCAGCATCTACTCCTTGCTTCCACTTGCAGGCTCCTTAAGCTTGCTCACCCACCTCCACTTCTGAGCCATCTGAGAATGAGGGTATTATTTAAGGATGAAGGTTATCTGAAAGTGAAAGTTATTCAAAGGCTTAGAAATATTTATATATACAAGATAACCAAGGGTTTACTCTCAATCATTTGTACTTTTAAAGGAGGTTGGCTTTTATTTGTTAAATCAGATAGATAAAGTTGTATAATTTAACTGCTAAAATTGTGGTAGGAATTGATTTAGCTAGATGATGTGGTTGCTAGATCAGAATACTTCTTCAGAACTCCAGAATAAATCTAGAATATCTTCCTCTTGACTTTTTATCTTACCATACAACTCTAGGTCATCTCTGTTACAATGATTTTCTGTCCTCAGTCAAAAAAACAAACAAAGGTGATACAAGGTGTCTCAAAGTAGAGACAAACTGGTCTAGAGAGAGTCTAGGGTGACTCCTTTTTCCTGCAAGAGTCATCTAGTTGAAGCCAATTAAACTGTGCAGGTATGAATGAGACTTGGTCTGAGCCAGTTCTGACTAACAAAAGTTAGTATTTTTAGCACAGAAAAACACATAGTCAACTGTTTTATATGTTATTTACATTGTATAAGTTGTGTGAATATATCAAAACCTGAAATATTCAGTTGATGATTACGCTGGTGAATAATTCAACACTTAGTAACGTCAGCAGTAGCTATCACAACCACGTTCTGTTTTTTTTATAGTTGAAGCAATATTTCAGATTTCTGACCAGGATTAAGAATATTACTTCAAATGTACATTTGAAGTGCTCCACCTATCTCTGTATTCAGTTTGGCCTGGTACTGCTTTCTGCCCGCCTTTCTTATTTTCCTATCCTGTTTTCCCCAGCAGAGATGATGGTGACAAGAACAAGCAGCTGCCAGTCAGACAGCAGTGGGTTCATGGAGGAGCTGCCAGAACCTGTAGTTTTACAAGTAAGAAATGAGCAATAGTTGTTAGTAGGTCTACAAAAACTCTGTAACCCTGGTACAAGTAACAGTAATAAAAAAAAACAAAAAAACAAAAAAAAAAAAAACCAAACATAGAACCATGAAAGCTTCAAGAAAACAAATTCATGCTCTTACAAAACCTCACAAGGCAAGGAACTTTCTCAGAACTTTGTACAACTATTCCACCACACTAATGGTAGATTTGTACAAGCCATTAGAGAAGAAATATTACAAGAATCTTTGATTCTTTGCTTCACTGGATATTTAAAGATGTTCAAAGATGTATTTAAACATGCCACTAGGCCCAGCGGTGCCAAGGGTGAAATAGTGGTGGGTAAAACAGTGTGATAGAAGAAGTATAATATTTCTATTCCTCCTTATATTTCCTCTTAGTATAATATTTCTATTCCTCCTTATATTTCCTCTTCTTTTTTTCCCCCAGAATGCATCTTTGTCAGGAAAGATTAATTTTATTTCTGATATTCACAATCAAGAAACAGCTCTGTCACATAGGACAGAGTTTCTGATGTTAAATCAAGATTTTGAACAAAAGCCAAATGATTGTATTGCTAAGGTCTTCTTCACAGTACCTGGATCAACAGAAGCAGACAGTCACCAGAGAGAAGAGACACATCTGCTGCTGACTGTAGAAAACAGAGAGTATGAGGCCTGTAATTCTGAACCGCAGAGTTTTGTACAAGAATTGCTATGTGCCATGGACAGGAAAGAGGATAAAACTGGAAGAAAGCAACTGAAAGAAGAGGAGTGCATGAAAGAATGTAATCCCTTTTTTCAGAGTGATACTCAGGAGGAAGGAGATCTTAGCTCCTCAAAATTTGATTGTCATTTATATTTCAGAACAGGACTCAAAAAGTTAAATGTACCCTTCATGGAACTGATTGACATAAACCCTGAAGTTATCCATGAGAGCAAAGTCAGAGGTGAAGATGAAGGCGAGAGGTGCCTGACTGAAAAGCGCAGAGTTGCATGTTGTGAAAGTACGCATGAAGGTCATTCAGAATGTATTAAAGAACCATGGTGGGATGAGGAAATGGCCAGCAAAGATGATGCGCTGCTTGTAGTGAATGAGGTGACAAATGGACAGAAATTCTACAAAACAAATGGTGATACAAAAAGTACAATAGGCTGCTCCAAGGCAAGCCTCCCAGGCACTGCACAATGCAGCTCAATAGCACAAAGCAAGAGCGGTGCCACTTCAGGCTGTTCTCTACAACTATCTTGGAGGCATCCACCCTGCCTAGTGAAAGGGCTTGGACTAGATTCATCTGAAGATCAAGAAACTGATAGTGTACAGGGGATATTAAATGCTAACAAATTGGAACAGGAACACACTGCCTACAACAAAGAAATGTCTTCTGCTTCTCCAAAATCTGTTACTGTTCAGATGTCTTCAGGGCTGGAGTTTACTTCAAGGGTGAAGTGTGCAGGGCAAAAAGCTCCTTTCAGTAAGACCCTTACTAGGGAAGATCCTATGAACTTCTCAGAGGGTGATTCTCTCACACAATCAGACCCAGAGGCTTTGAAGGACAATGTGAAGCAGAGTACTGAAGCCTCCAGCCAAACGGACATCCATGCCAGGATGCCCAGGTGGACACCAATGCTTCAGCCATTCCATACTCACCTGGTCAAATCAGCCTCTCTTGACACTGTCTTTTGTGGCAAATATGGGTCAAGCTACTGGGATGAACCCTCTGAAACCAGGGGTGCGCATGGCAGTCACAGCTGCTGTTGCTGCCATGGCTGCTGCTCATGGACCTTTCCCATGGCTGTCTCTCCCCAGTGCCCTGTGTGTTGCTGCTCAAATCATGCTGCCACTGAGCTGCAGCTCTTGAAAAGACCGATGGTTCTACAGCACACTGCAATGCATAATCATGCTCCGGTGAGTAGGTTTCTTTATATACATAGGCAACGGACACAGTTACGAGCTAAATGTACACGCTCCCTTTCCCCTTCCCCTTCCCCTTCCCTCTCCCTCTCCCTCTCTCTTTCCCTTTTCCTCTTCAGTGAGACATATCTTGTGAATGTAACTGAGGAAATGTATGGGGAAAGCAGCATTCCCTCCTGGACAAAAATGGCAAACCTATCTGTGCATCTTCAGTTGTGTTGGGCGGCTTCTTTTAGTAACTTTTGTAGCTCAGTTCAGTCTTAAAATTGTTAGTGGGAACTGGGTGATATAGTTTACAGGTCAAATGAGAAGCTGAGATATCAGGATGAGTTTCCATGAGTTCTTGTGAACTAGATGAATTGTAGTAACTGAGTGACTTATTGGACCGCAGAAAATGCAAGATGACATGATTTTGTGTAATGTGCTTTAACTGAGTACTCATTTAGATTATATTTCTTAGTGTTTATTAAAGACTGACTGTGAACACCCAGATAGATACCATAAGCCAAAGTGCTCTAAATTAAAATGAATTGTCACTCCTCAGAGCCTCAAGCAATTTTTCCATGGTAGAATAAGCTTTCATTAGATAAAAATTCCTGGTAAGTGAATATTTACAATAAATATACTAATAGTAAAAGGCCACCAGCTATTTTATTTCACTACTTTGAGAATTGATAAGAGTTCCCAAAAGTTGTAAAAGACTCAGAGTGTGTTGGGGAAGAAAGCTTTAGCATCATGAGAAAAATGTGGAAGGAGCAGCCTACCTCCTGCTAGTTTGCAGGCATTTCTGGTTTTTGTCTTCTTTGCTCTTCATAATGAAATGAAATGTGAAGTTTTGTAGAAATTAAAGAAGAAAATGATTATATAAAAGTTCCAGATAGAAAAACTGGTGATCTTTATGTTGCCACGTCATTGAATATATAAATCTGCAATGTCTTGTCTGAACGGTGCATTGAACAGTATATATACATCTTTTGTCAGCTATCTTGCTGTTGCCACAAGATGGCAGTGAGTCAGTACCTTATGGTGGATAAGGAAGCATACTGTCTATTTTATCACTCTTTTAAGGGGGGGGTAATGGTGATTTTTTTTCTCTATTTTGTGGACAGGGAATGAAGGAGGAACAGACTTTGCATCAAACTGTTATCCAAAATCTGTTCTTAAGGATGTGACTACACACCCAAGTCACTGTGCAATAAGAGAGTGAATTAACTGAATATTAGTCACTCTGCCGTGCCTACTTTATTCTTTGCATTGAAGGAGAGGTAGTTTCTGCATCTTTTATTGATTTTATGTGGGGCGAATGCATCCACCACAAAGCAACTGATAGAAGATTTACACCTTATCTTAAACAAGGTCTTGCATGAGAGTAGTCTTCACCTCCCCCCCAACCCTCGCCCCCATATTCCTTCCGACATTTCAAGTCTGAATAAATCTATGTGAAATTGTGCTCTACACTACGTCCAAAGAGTCAGTGTCAGGGGAGCTGCCCATACCTCATCCACAAGGGCTGACACAACTTCTTACCAAACCTACACACATTGTGCCTCTTGTGTCTTTTGAATGCTCCTTTCTTTATTTTTGTTAGCCTAAAGGAAGCAACTAGAAAATCATCTGTGGCCCACTGACTTCTTCTTAGTCACGTGAATGACAGGAGAGCTTCCAGATGATTTGAGCATGTGTTTTTGATGGTTAGTGATATGACCTTTTTCTGTCAGGACGTTTTTTATTTCTTGCTTATTTTCAGGGAAGGACAGGATTTCCCTGTCAGAGCATTTTTATTTCTTGTTTATTTTCAAGAGTGGGCTGCTGGCCTGGTATGGATTGGAGATAAGGCCTGTCTGCCCCAGACTCTGGGAGGAAAGAAGAATGAAGGGGAGTTTCAGAAGACATCTCCCCTCAGGATGACCATAAATCCTTCTCCAAAGATATGAGCTAACACCACGATGTTACTATCTGGCTTGTAAAATTCCTGTATTAATTGCATGTCTTTGAAGTTTTTGTTTAACTGAAAACCTGGCCTCTATAAGAAGCCCTTGAATTCTCATTTCGGGGTTCGCTCCAAATTGGCCATGGGGTGACCGCTGATCAATCGGCTATGAAATTTTACGTGCATTTATCTTTAAAATTGGTAATAAACATTTTTGTTGCTAACAACTCTGCCTCGTCGTCTTAGCAAAATTTTTGGACCCTAACAGTTAGAACTTCTCCCTCTGCTCAGATTTCACAGTGTTTAGCAGAAATCATTATTACCATGTAGACACTGCTCACCTGTGCCCCACAAACTCTTATTTAGAAACAAGAAAACTGTCTGAGGAGCAAGATTAAAATTTGAGGCTGTGGGTAAATACACTTTCAGCCAACATTTAACCTGTAGTTGCTCATACCATACCTGACTGCCTCAGTAGGCTGCAATTGCTGCCCTGACCCACAGCATTGAAAACATCAGTTGTCCTCCACATGGAGTGGAGACTTAGGAGAATTCATCTCCACTGCAGTCATAGGACTAGCCCTATTAAACTGCTCTTAGTCTCTAATTAGATCTTTCTGGTGCAATCCCATAGCTGTTGGTGCTAGATTTTTTTTAAATTCACTGTTATGGCACCAGTTTCCCCTGGGTCACACACATCAGGATTGTCCCTGCCATATTAGCTGCATTGAAATGGTGATTGAGAATGGAGTTTCTCAAATGCATAGGGTGCAACTTTACCCTCTAGCTGAGGCTAATTCTCCATCAGGAATGGTTTCCTCAGGATTCGGCCTTGCTGGGACTGAGGGATGCATTCATGCACATAAACATACAGGGATCATCAAAGAACATGTTTGCAGGAATCAAAAGAGCCTGGGCACTTCTTTGTTTTGCAAACATGCCTCAAGTTACAGTGGTCAACAGTGGAGAGCATATTTCTATACTGTCTTCTCATGGCTTTCAAGACAACAAAATCTACCAAGATGGGAACATGACAAACATCTTGCACTCAGAGTAGTTTCAACATAATAGGGGACCATGCTTTCAGAAGGCAGATAACATTGTCTTCAAAATTATTTGGATGATGCTGATGGCATTACTTCCCTGAACAAGGTGTGAAATTCAACAAAAAGTTTTTAATGTGGCTAGAAACTTAGTTCTTTCCATGTCACTGGTGTACTGCCATTGTATTAGTCCTGTGCTACAGAAACTCATCCTGTTCAAACATAATGTCTGATAAGAGTACAATAACATCAGAATTTAGCACATTGCATCAGATCTTTGATCTAAGTCCTTTTCCTCTTCAGTAGCAAAAAATAAATGCTCATTGGTTTAAGTAGTGACAACAATTAATCCTACATTCTTTAGGAGAAAATGAGGTGACTGGACTTTTATGGCACCTGCTCACAAAGTGTGTAAAAGGAGGGTCCATGCCATTCAGGCTGTTTGTTTCAAATGCATTAAACATCAAAGCACTCAAAGAAAGTAATAAAGTGTAGTGTCTTCTTACTTTTCTGTGTAGTGTACCCTCTGTGAAATAGAAGCTATGAAGATCTCCTGCCATTGCTTCCAGGAGAAGCTGGATGAGATTGAACAGCACCTATCTGAACAGCAGGTGCTGTTTTCCAGTGTGATGACAGATGAAGAAAGGTAACGGCAGCCCAACACACTTACCTAAATCCAAAGCTAACATCAGCAACAGCCAATGGGCATATGCAAACATATGGTCACGTGTTACCATATAATCACATGTTACCAGAACACTTCTCGTTAGTAAGGTACAGCTGTGGGCACCCCACAAGTGGGGGAGAAATATATTGTGATGTGATTTTTGCTCAGAGGAAATTCTGCCTTTTCTCCACATTATTGGAGGCTCTTAAACAGTAGCACATTGAAGGGAAAGTTTGCTTCATTGATGCAGGCTAGATTTTTAGTGCAAAACTACTATATTTTAATAGCAATAGAATCACAGGAGCAGATTTCAGTCATCTAGAGCTCAGTGTCCCAGTTGAGTCCTAGGTTCAGTGAAGGAGGTGGGAGCAATCTTTGACAAACCAGTCCCTTTAGGCCATGTACTTAGTGCTCATATCATAGTGGGATAATGTTATAGGAAAAATTAAACTAGCTCTTCATGGACTCAGCCCTGGTTCATGGGGACTACTGAGATGCAACAGGTTCACAAAAAGTTACTGGAGGCTTCCAGTCTCAAGTAGCCTGAAAGTAGGGCATTTAGGCAGTCTTTGTCCTGGTGATAAATTAGAAGTAATAAACCTGCCTGAACTCAAGCTGGCTTTGCAACTACAATGTGTTTGATCTTGCAACTGGAATAATCCAATAAATGAGTGGCAAGCAAACAAAGGCTGTTATTTATTATTTGGTAAGTTATCCTGTGATCATGGGTAAAACCAAGACTGCAACAGAGGGAGGTACTGGCATTATTCTGGGCTGAGGAAGAGGAGGTTGTTCACTGCTCACTTGAGTATGCTTTCACTGCTATCTCCACAGAGAGGAAGGCAGACACCTGCAACTCTTAAGGCAAGCTGTTCGTCAGGAGGTTGCAGAACTGGAATTTTGGCTGAATGATCAAGCCTGCCAGGTCAGGGAGAGCATCCTTATGGTATGTTGCACAAGCCACTGCTCTGGGTTGCATGGGGAGAGTTTAAAGTCTGTTCTACTATTCAGAGTTCAAAGTGTTAACTCTGAGGTACGTCTGAGTACATCTTTCAGTGCCTAGAGTAAAAGAATTTCTGGTAACAGTCTTGCAGTTTACATCTTTGACTCTCTTTCTCTTTGACTAAGCTGCTTGAGGAAAACCACCCAGGTAAAGTGTCAATACTTATAGAAGTGACTTTACTCTTGTCCGCTCTATAAAGGTCCTGTGATTTCCAGAATAAGTAGTTAGTGTACTGAATTACTGATAAATGGTTACTGATTCTGCTCTGATTCTTTTCTGGAACAGCTCTTCTTTTGATAAGGAAAAAGAAAGAAAATTTGATCAGGGGATCGGTTACTTGTATTTAATTTAATTGACAAACTCAGTTTAGAGGGTCAAAACTGCAAGATTGAAAACTGAAAGTCACAGACTTAAGTCTACTCAATGGATGTTCTCCATTAAACAATTAAATGTATCTGTTTGATAAAATGTCCTTTCTGCCTTTCGCCTCCTTTTTATAACAACATCTCCTTTGCCAGATATCGCATGTCTTCTTTGGACCAAGCAGAACAAGTAGGCATGCTTCATATACTCTTGTGTATGCTGCTTGATTCTTTTTATTATATTTTTATTACTTCAATATGCTTTTCCTTCTATTTTCTCTGCAGCAGCTGGACCAATTACTAGTAGAACAATCCCATCTGTTTTCCGAGCTTGGACTCTCTGATCAGAAGAGACAAAGAAAAGCCCAGAATAAACAAGCATTGCCAGATGCTAC
Source organism: Coccyzus lansbergi (assembly GCA_033558105.1). Taxonomy (NCBI): domain Eukaryota; kingdom Metazoa; phylum Chordata; class Aves; order Cuculiformes; family Coccyzidae; genus Coccyzus; species Coccyzus lansbergi. The sequence continues at coordinate 1,413,806 of JAUMJK010000574.1, read as the reverse complement.
TGACACTGTGCATCCTCAAAGTGGGTGCTCAGAATTGGTGCTCCGAAGACCTCCTAGCAAAAGCAGCTCATTTTCTGCCCTGCAGTCAGGGCCACTCCCAAGGCACTTTCCTACTAGGACAACACCTGAGCCAAATTTAACCGAGCCTGACCCAGAGGAGCTCTCTACCAGTAAAAAGGAAATAAAAGGACCTCCCCAAGCAAAACTGGACTTTAAAGCATTTTTACACAATGTAAGAAAATGTTTCAGTCTCACCCTCAAGGTTTTAAGTGGAAGGCATTTCTGACCTGCAATATCTTTTTACTATTCTTTCTCTAATTGCCACAGCCTAGGTCAGGATGTTTTTTTCCACTAAGACATGTCTTCATTCAAAGGGGTTGTGCCCTATGTTTCAGGGCACTTTCAGTCTGCATAAGCAACATGGGTAGAACTGGGATTGAACCTGCCTTGATATTTCTCAGTAAGCTTTGGCAATGATCTAAATGCTCCAGAGAGAAGAACATTTAAATACATGGATGGTATTTGCCTGGGTTGTTTGAACTTTGAATGCAACTGTTTAACTAATTAGTACATTCAACCCTCTCCCGCTGTGTGAAATTAGTAATTTATGACTTCAATCTGCAGAGACCACTATCCAGTTTTACAGGGGAAGCCAAGGCACTGAACTGGAAGGTTTGGGGTGTTTTTTTGGAAAAAATTCAAATTAAGCATTTCTGACTGATGTGATGTCACAATAAAACAAAAAAAAAATGTTTTCCTCTCTTTCTAAGTATAAAATATTCCTAGAAAATAATTTAGACAGCTGCCTTATCATTTAATGGTCTCTTCTACCTAAACATGTACCCCAATATTTTAAAGGACTGATCGTGTTCTTAAATGAACAATTAGGGTTAAATTTTACATAAACTTCACCTCAACACCAGAGGAGGAAATGCTTTCTTGAGTTGCGTTTATACTACCACAGATACTATTAAACAGATTAAGGTTCTTTAGCACACAGTTAAAATAATGCAAACAATAGGCGGTGAGGAAAAAAGTACTGAAATATTTGTGATCGTATTTTGTCATCTATTGTTCCCATTTCCTTTTAAGACTAGTCTTGATCATTCTCTCAACATACAAGGAAAGTAACATTTTTTTCCCTTTTTTTCCAGTTGAAGAAATCTTTCTGAAATTCTTTAGGTAATGATTCAGCAGAAGGAAAAGATGGAAAGAGAACACACTGATGGATTTTGGTTTTAATAATAGTGCACTTTTTCCTCAAATGTATGGCATATCACAAAACCAAATGAACACAACATTGCACTATGGAAGGTTCTGATTGCAGCAGTTTCATTTGCTCCGAGATGACTGGGCAGAAAAGCAGACATATTTAAAGGGTGTTTCAAAGAGAGGTACTGTACATTTTGCTATTCTGTGATTACAAAACTTACTACATTCCTATTGACAATCACATGGGATAGGGCTGTTCCTTGAAGTCATTTAGAAGGAATAGGAGAGGGCTTATTTTGGAGAAGAAACTTAAGAACTTGCAGACAGCCCAGGAGGTACTGTTAGAAAGTATTCTTGTTGCAACCAGTTATTTTAACACAGTCCTTCAACCAGTATTAATCCTGAAGCCTAAAGTACTTTGAATAATCCTAGCCATTTTCAAGCTTTTAACTTGCTACTAACTTGCCTCTGATTAATTTTATTGTCCTTATACTACTACCACTATCAAATCAGAAGCTTACTGACAGTGTATAATATGTTAAATACCCACTCTGTCAAACTATTACTGTGGATAGTCTCCTGGATGCCTTCATCCTTTCAATATTTGCTTCACATAAATCCAGTTAATACCAAAATGAGATAAACACAAGATTTTCTACATTATAAACCTTGGATCAGAATCTTGGTTCAGTTTTCTGGGAAGTGCACATAGCCTGGGTTCATTCAAAAAAAAAAAAAAAGCCATGAGAAAAGACCTCTCAGCTTTGGATCATAGCAAAGAAATTCAACTAGTTCATTTTTGGAGCAGTTCAGTTTGTACTACTGCTTTCAATTTAGCACTTCACAGACTGTGAGATGTCCTACTGGCTTGTTTGTTTAATGCTCTAGGGGGATCTTAGGTGTCGTTTAGGCTCCGGTGTTGCAAATCACAGCTCTGCAAAGGTGCAAATAGAGGTAGCATTTGCACATGTTTAAGGAGAAAATGGAATCATACATGCTGAGCAGCCTCCAGGCTCCCTGTACCTCCACGTTTTCACAGATGTTCAGGGTAATAAAATGATTGGGGGAGTGAGGTACATAGCATAGGAACTGACAAGATCCTCGATAGCCTGCTGGGCCATGATTTTTAGTGGTTGAAATTTGCCCTTTTCTTGAGACCCCGCGTGGGATTTGTACACTACTTCCACGCTATGAAGTGTTTAAGATTTCTGATTGTGACAGTATCTTTAGGCAGCATGTGAACAAGACCAAAACATCCTTCACCTACGTTTTGGTGGAACAAGCAATAAATTTGGTTTAGTGTTTTCTCCCTCCACTGGCTTGTGAACTTACAGCTGTTGTACCTCAGTCTGGGGAGGAAGGCAAATGGAGAGCCTGATGAAGCATGAACAATGATGCCAGTGCTGAAGATCTCCTGGAAGACAGGACAGCTAAGAAGATTCCTTTACTCACCCACACCAGGGCTGTGATTCTTCCCTTGAAACAAGTTTTTTGCAAATGTCACTGCAGCAAGATGCGTAAAAGCTCTGTAGATATGCAATGCTGCAACTACAGTCTGGCCATGTGCACATACAGAAGACATTATTGGCAGATGATGCCTAATCTTGATTAGAAAGATCATGGAGGACTTCTCATGCCATTTGAATACTACCATTTGTGTTCTTGATCAAGACTGAATCTTACTCGTGCTAACAAAACTTTCTGATTTGTATCTTGTCTAGATTGGTATGTGCAGTCCAGTTCTTCATTACAATTTAATTATAAAATCATGTTATGCAAGCTATGTATGGGATAATGTTCCCTGATATGCAACACTTAGGCACTCACAAATATTGTTATCATTAACTTGTTTGCATTTATAGCTAGATAACCTTCCAAATGGTCAATATTTTAACAGCTAAGCTGTAACCTTTCAGCAATAAAAAACATACTAAGCAAAGGCAATGGGAAAATCTTCTGACTTACCCCTAGGGCAAAATGAGTGATATTTCACTTCATAATTCTTCCAAGGGTGTTATGAAGATGGGTGGATTACACCTCATAATTCTACTGTTGAGGATGAGAGGGAAAAGAAAATACACAGTAATTTTGTGATCAACAAAGTCCAGGGGTGGCCCTGGTGCTCATGGGATCCAGCTGTGCATCCACTTAACCTCATAGTGTTACCAGCCTTTTAAACTATATCATTTGTTTCCCCTTAGGGCAGTCACAAGCAAATATGGTAAGAAGTCTTAATGATAACTACACAGAATTAATGAAAATAGTAACGTATTTGATTGGTATCATGATTGCCCTAGCTAGCTAGAACCATGCAAATTAGCTTGCAGGTTCACAAGGTCATGTGTCATATTTTGGAGAAAGGCTAGATTAATAGTGAAAAGCCTGGAGAGGAGGAGGCTGAGAGGAGACCTCATTACTCTCTACAAGTACCTGAAAGGTGGTTGTGGAGAGGAGGGAGCTGGCCTCTTCTCCCAAGTGACAGGGGACAGGACGAGAGGGAATGGCCTCAAGCTCCGCCAGGGTAGATTTAGGCTGGAGATTAGGAGGAGGTTTTTCACGCAGAGGGTCATTGGGCATTGGAACAGGCTGCCCAGGGAGGTGGTTGAGTCATGGTGTTTAAGACACGGGTGGCTGAGGTCTTGAGGGACTTGGTTTAGTGTTAGATAGGAATGGTTGGACTAGAAGATCCGATGGGTCCCTTCCAACCTGGTTGTTCTGTGATTCTGTGATTCTGTGAAAAGCATTAGTGTTAAGCAGTTTGCAAGCTTGAAATCTGAAGAAAATTGGTCCTGTATATGAACAAAAGACTTTTCTTCTGTGTTCCACCTCACTAAATCTGAAATGGCTTTGTTTCACAGGACTATTGAGGCCCCACAAAGGTCCATGCAATGTAGATCAGACCTGCTGTGGGGAAAAAGTAAGGTAAATAAGGTGTAGGTAAGCCTAATGGTTTATTCCTACACTATCCAGTGCTCTTTAAGCATCTCTTGCCTGCAGAAACCTAAAACTGCAACCTGAAATTCTTGTAACTCTCTTCTAAGGACTCAGCACTTCTTTTGCTCTGATTGCAGAGCAACATGCAGCCTCATCAAAGCAGGATCAAGGAAAGACCAGGGTTGGGCAGCAAGGGGAAACCAATTAAAAAATGGTTCCTGAACAAAGACAGAAAATTCAAAAACTAATGATTTAGTTTGCCCAACCTAGTTCAGTAGCAATTTGTGTCACTCTAATCTTACTTTTGATATTGTCTTTTGCATTCATTGGTTTTCCCTTATGCCCCATAAATCTTTAAACCCTGAAGCTAAGAGGCTGCATTTGCACCAGCTTGAATATTGATTTTGCTAGAGAGTATAAAATCTAGAGAGATAATAAGCAAATCCATCTAAGGTACCCTGCCAACGGCTCCCATTAGTTGCTTTACCAGGCATCAATTCAATAAACCCTCCAGAGCTGCACATGAATAAACATCAGAGCATCCCTAGCATGTTAATGCATCAGTTGCCTAATTGTCAATGCTACCAACAGACTCCAAGAGAAGTAGTATACTGGGAATTCAGCGCCTCCCAACTTCAAGTACAAAGAAAGTTTGACACTGCTTAGAAGAGGGCAGGGATCAGGAGATGAGGTGTGACAGACAAATAACATGGCCATAGTGGCTTTCAAGGTGGCACTGGCCTCCTGCTGGATGCATAGCCCATATCTATGCAGTCCCCATATCACATTCCAGCGCATGGTGATGAGGTGGCCCAGGTAAGGCCCACGCCTTTCCCTGTGCAGAACTGGAATTTGTGTCTAAAATAAAAAAAAAAAAAGTGTAACATTTTGGCTTCCAGCAATAGGGAATAAACTGGTCCTGACCTGCTAGATACAAATTACCGTCTCCTCTAGGGCTGCCAGTGAACCCATGTGGCAAGAACCTGGGGTCTTATTCTGGGCTTTACCATGTGTTTTCTCTGTGACCAGGGCCTTTTTCTTTACCCCATGGGGACTCTTATTCCTGGCACAGCTTCTTTCTGTCTTATCTAATGAGGTTTTAAATTCCTTACAGAGAAGTTATTCTCTCCTAATATGTTCATACGGTGCCTAGCACAATAGGGGCCTAATATCAGTTGGGACCTCTACTTGCTGCTGCAATAATAATTTTATGAGCAGACTTTCATTAAGATCCATTGCTACTTAAGAAACAGCTGCAGTGTCACTTTATAAGGCTGTTGACTGTTTTAACTCCCTCTGCTCCAGAAACAAGGTTTTGATCTTCCCTGTAGAAATGGATACGGGTAAAACAGGCTGAAGCATGAACAAAGAGGCAATTTTGCTATCAAATGGGAAAAGGTAGAATCAGAACATCTGAGACTTCCAGGAATTACAATGATGTGAAACAGTACTCTTCACCTTGCTGGAGAGGTACATTTGAATTAATCCATCTTCATTTAATTCTTTTCCATTGTCTTTCAAATGGCCACATCACTCACTCAATTACTACAGATCACAGCTAGTAAGAAGGACACAGGTGTGTCCCATTGAGGCTATTCAAGTTTTATATGGGAAACATTCATTAGTATGAGAAACAATGCAGAACACTGGCAGCCTTTTCCTGATTTTTTTTCTTCCTGTCCTGTCATTAAAATACAGAAGCAGCCTGTTAGGACATTAGACTTTCTATTAATGATAGTCACGGGAATAGTGAGGAGGCAAGAAGTAGGAGAGACCAAAAGTCAGGAGCTAAGACGGGTTTTTTTCTGTCACCTCTTCTTCTGTGGGAGTGTGAGGGCTCCCTGGGGTCTCACCTAAAGATGTTGGTACGTGTATCTCTAGCATGTCACTGGCAAGCTCTGGCCCTGTCACCTGCAAAAGCCTTCTGCAAATACACAGACAGGAAAAATATTCCTGCTCTTCTGTGCCCTTTATTTAGCCAGCTGTATCCGGGAATAGCTTTAGTAAGTATTTACTATAAGAACTTTAGGTAGAGCACACATATGTCAAGGGTGGTAGGCTGCTAGGGGTCCCAAAAAGGAGCAAGATGAAGGTCCTGCGTAGTGAAGAAAACTATGATGCCCACCTTGACATTTCCATATTCCATTCTATTTTGTGAGAAACACTCATTCACTGCTAAAATATTAAAAAGGACAAAGTCTTTAAAGTAAAGATAATATTTTTATTTTACAATTCAGTGCTGAATTGGAGGCCCTTCTTAAAAAAGGCATAATGCAAAGTCTGGTTACAGGAGTTTTATACTGGTTGGACATACATATTCATACAGATTCCAAGAAACACTGATTACATACTCAGGGAATATTGGTTAACCATACACAGAACTCATATTACTCACTCTCAAATGGACACCACAGTTCCTTTGTGTCTTCAGAATCCTCTGATGTTCTTTATCTTATCTCCTTCCTCATTGTGTCCTCTTGGTGAGCTCAGGTGTGCTCTTTGCTCCTGATGGGGAACTGTCTTCATTTTGACTAGTAAACAGGCTAAACTCCTGTTACAATCACATGCTTACTGCAAGCTAGCCAGGATTTGCCTTCAGTATACATGCTAGTTTTAGACAAAGAACAGTGTAAGTCCTCAAATACTTATTTAGGTTATCCAGTGACTCTGAGATTGCCCACACACCATCTCCCAACACGAGAGAGATCCACATCACAAAAGCAGCAAAACTTATCAATTAATTCTCACCATTTCAATTCTACTGTTTGAATTCTTGGAAGATCACTCTAGGCCAGTTCCCAGTCTGTGAAGTTACAGTAGGATACACCGATACTGAAAATCACTTTTTGTGTCAACACGTTTTATAACCAACAGAGCTTCCTTTCCAACAGACAACTCAAGTCAAGCTGCTGTAGACCTACAATGAAACAAGGGACGTTGAGGGGAGAGAATTCTGTAGTTAGATATTCTCTTGCTGCTGTATTAGATTTTTAAAGGTTGCCTGAATTTTCAGAGATTTTTCTAAAATACTGGCAGAGAAATTATAGGGAGTAGGAAATAGGTACACTCACTTATGAAAAAAGAGAAAAAACTAATTATTTTAAAAATAGGATCTATTGTATCAGTGACACTCTTGTAATGTCCTGCATAAGGGTTCTACTGCCCTTAATTTTTTATCTACAAGGAATAGCAATAATGAGAAAACTTTACTCTTGTTATATCAGGAGAGCTGTTCCAGATCTAGGGTTGCTCTATTCAGAGCAGAGCATGTTGGAAACAGCGTAGCCTGGACTCCTTGTATCCTTGTCCCATTTAACAATTATGGAAGTGGAACCAAGGTCACCTAAGTCATCTGAGACCAGGATAGGCAAATGCAAAAGGTGCTTTTCTCAGTCTTGGCCTACTGAGCTAACCCAAGGAGGAGAGTTTGTGTTTGTGGCTGAGTGCAGAGGGGAGCTTGAGTGAGATATACAGGGAAATTTGGAACAGCTGGTGCCAAAGAATCTCATTATAAGAGCTGATGCAATAGCCTAGTGGTGTCAGCAGGTTGTATTCAGCTGTTGCCCAGCAAGTCCATCCTCACAGATGGACACCAGGAAGCAATTGCTGCCAAAGCACAATGGGCTGACTGCCACCCAGGCAGGAGGTGAATGAAGGGGCTTGTAGCCAGCACTTGGGAAATGTAGCTATGGATGGGACAAGGGAATCTCAAAACAAGGGGCAGATACAGAAAAAAATAAAGACCAACAGTCAAGTAAGTATAGTGAAAACAAGGGAAAGACCTGAAACTAGACAAAGAAAGGATGAAGCAGAAGTTAATTTATGCATAGATTCATCTGTTTAAAGTTAGCCTGAAGGTATTAATCTGTTACAGAGAGTTCCTTCAATGGAATATGTAACTTGACTTACACCTCACTCAAAAACCTGAGGAAATAAATTCACTTGTTGCTCTTTCCAAGAACACTTACAAGCATTTCAGGGTCACAGGTGAGTAAAGGGGTAAAAGATCACAGTCGGGTTAAGATAAAGCAGAAGAACAGTCAGTTTAAGGCTATTGCGGTCCTTGATATAGCACCCACTAATTAAGAAGGTAAGAAATGAGCTGCAGGGCCATGCTGCCTGTTACAGGACTCTGCCTTTGACAGAGAAACCAGGATATGTTTTTTGGGGAGAGCCTGTTTTTTTTTGCAGGCTGTTCTCCTTGTGTGTCCCCAGAAGCCACAACAGTTGGATATGGGACATTACAATGTATGTTTCTGCCTGTCCCCATTAGCATCAGTTAATGTTACAGACTCAGAGGAAGACAGGTTGAGCAAGACATTGAAATCATCTAATCCAACATCCCACTTGGAGGGATTATTATTCCTTCTTCTCCATTAACATGTCTAATCCTTTTTGTACCCTCCTACCATGAACTTCAACTATTATCCATGGAAACAAAGTTCAGATATTCACTCTTTGCTGTGCAAACTATCTTGTTTTATCGGTTTTAAGCTCATCTTCTGCTTCTGGTATTTCTAGCTCTAGAACTGCAGGTTTTGATGCAAAGGTGGCCTGTTTTTGCCTTTTCTACCACTTTCCTGATTCTATAAGCAATATAGAACCTAATAATTAGAACCTAATAAATTAGAACCTAATATCTCTGAACTGAAGAGTACCAGCCCTTTTTGTCATTCCTCTCCAGGAAGTACCTCCATTCCCTTAGTCTTTTCCACCCAGACCTAGCTGGATGCCAACAGAAGTTTCTGAATTTTCAGCTTGGTACATTGCCTTCTGACGTTATTAGACATTCCAGGGCATTTTTTCTCTTCCCTTCCAATTTACAAAATTAGCTTTATTATAGCTACTAATTTCTGCTGCCATTCTCCAAGCTCTCTGGAAGGACCTAAGACTGAAGCTTTTGCCTTCTTCTTTCAGAATTACTCTATAATAACGCCAATAAGCAGAATCATCATAGCCTGCAAACAAGTGCTCTGCCTTAAACTCTTTTCCATCTTCTGAATCATTCCTTAGACTACAACTCTTGCCAAATCCAAGACTCTACTGAATTATCAATATTTGTCTATTGACACTGGAACGGTTGTGGAGAATATGCAGTCTCTTCTCTTTATCCACGTGGAAAAAAAATCCATGGAAGAAGGAGTAAACATGTGACTGACAAAAGATATGAACTATAATGAAGACAGGAGGAAGAAGAAGAAAGAGAAGAAGAGTGAAAAAAAAGGACTGAGCAGAAAGAGGAACACAGAGTCAAATGTATAAGTGGCTGCAAAAAGGAAAAACAGAAAGTCTGGGATCCCTGTGCTAGGGGCCATGCTCGTGTGCCAGAACAGCTGTTGGGAAAGGGTGTTCCATCTTTCTTGGGAATCTACAAGAAAGGCAGGAAAGGTCACAGATACTGCTTTCTCACCCAATAAAGCCCCTGGAACTCATGGTGAGGAAAAGTCAACAATGACACCAGAGGAGTATCAGGTCAGAATGAGTTTGCAGATCCTGGCTAAGACTGGCAGATGGATACATGATTCTCCCTATGTACTGTATAACTATGTAGGCACTTTTTTGCTATTGTTTCCCCTTTAGTTCATAGTTCTACTTCTTTACTCTTTAATTCTTTATTTCTGCTATGGGAGCTCCTTTGATTTTTTTATATTATATTGTCTCAGATTCAGTCACTTCTGTGCTGTGTATTGCAGACAGTCTGGCAGGTAAAGCTTTAGAGTCCACAAAGAGAACCTCAGAGAGTCTCAGTGGGAATACTTAAGAAGATGTGTTGGTCTTCTGCTAGGCAGGTAGCAGTGTGAGAATGCAGCAAATTCAATACAAGGGGGATAATGTTAACACAGTTAAGCATGAATTTAGACGTGTCACTGCTAATCCCTAGATTAACAAGAGGGAAGGATATGTGTCAAAATAATAAAGTACCTATTAAAAAGACTGTAGAGACAGACACTGATCCACAGTTAGCACCGATAGATGACAGAACATCGTCAGTGAAGCGTGAGCTGTCATCTGGCAGTGCTCACTTTTGCAGAAACCAGATGAGTTAGTGACTTATGTCAGGCTCACTGGGGATTTCTAGACATTGAAAGAAAGAAATAAGGAAAGGAAATTTGGAAGAAAAATAAAATAATGTATGTATTTTAAAATACCTTAATTTGGAGTCTTTAGACCTGTCACATTTTGTTCTCTGAGTCCACAGGGGAAGCAATGATCAACAGGGTGAAATTTTTGTCCTAGTCATTGAAACCCTTTGGAGGAATAAATGAATTATTCTCTTTAGATCATACAAGGAGAAAGGATAAAGGCCTCATAGGAAGCCAAGTAAGAACTCAAGAAGTCTAGGGCAGCTGGAGAGACTCAGAGGCTATGTAAAACACAGAGCTGCTCAGGCACTAATCCCATGCTGCTGAATTAATTTATTAGCTAACAGCATGTATGTGAAACTCTGGCTATTGTTACTATTGTTTGCCAGTGGTTATGTGTTTCAGAGGAGAAAGGAGGATCTATAATCTGTTTTTTTAAAGATACCCTGGGATGAGTCCACTATCTACCCTGCTGGGATTGTGGGAGAGCCTTGCTACAGCCCAGGGCAGCAGAAGGCAGACAGTGTTTGTGGTTAGTGCTTTGGCTCTGCCTGCCTTCTGGATGGCATGCTTGGCACCAGCAAGAGCTCAGAATTTATTAAAGGGAAAGAAAAAATGTGCAAAGGTGTTTGGTATTTTTTTTGATTGCCTTATGGTTTTGAATCTTGTTCAAGATTTTCCCTATAAGCAGGAGGTCTAGGAACTTAGCTGGATGTATCACTCTCTGGCATATAATATTAGTGTTATACATGCTTGGGTGTAAAGTCCATGGTAAAGCAAAAGGGAATCTACCCATCCCTCTTTAGTATGGCTTAAGAAATACCAGCTTGCTGTCCTTTAAAGCTGTCTCTTCCCACTAATTCACTATTCACTAATATAGCATCACATTTCAATGAAAGAAAGGTTTTGGGTTTTTTTCCCAATCTCCTATGAAATGTTTTAGCAGTTTTGTTACTTCTCCTTTCTGAGCATCTGCAAGCAAGTCTACCTGTACTGTTCAAAAGAAGGTTATGTGTCTCTTTGTTATTTAAGGTATAAACTTGATATCTGATTATTTTTATAGCTTGGACTCTTAATTACACCACTCCAAGAGAAACGTTTCAAGGATAAAGATTAATTACTTGTAATGTTGCTTCATATTTGTTTTGTTGCAGATAATGTTTGCTTTAAATAAGTGGAAACAGGTGTGAAACAATTGATTAAATTAAATTAAACAAGCAAGTAGGGAATGAAATACACATGGATATTTTCAAGGAGAAATATTGTAAACACCGATGAACCAGCTGGAAATCAATAACCACACAAAACTATTTCCTTTTCCCAGTTTTATTAGATGGAGGAAACACTGGTATTTTCAATCACAACATTATCATTTATACCTTGCTAAGGTATAAATAAGAAGTGGCCATAACCAGGGCAGCCATGACAAGGATGCAGTCAGCTGGATTTTCTTGTCTAGGCCTTTCTGAAATCTTGTAGAAGGCCAATAAGCATGATTTAGCACCGTTTTCACACTGCCTCTTAATTCTCCAAAAAGAGTGTGCCTTGTCTAAAAAGAATTATTTTTAGAACTAAGTAGCAAAAAATAATCCTCCATTCCCCTTCTGGCTAAAATTAAGCCCTTTTATATAAAATACCTTCCTGGTGCTACATTACCATGCAAGACTATTGTAAATTTTGTACATACATGAACAAAAAAGTCTTAGGAAGGAGATACATGTATTTGCAAAATTCTCCAAAGCAGAGAGATAATTTCTGCCTTTGGAGAGTCTCCATTAGGATTGACCGTCTTGGTCAACAGATGTGCTTCATGCAGGAGCACAGACAAGTTTTTGATTTTCAACTGAAATCAGCTTGGTGGTTTAAACTACTACTGCTAGCAGAAGCTAACACAGCTGAGTTAGGGCGTGAAGCTTCTTTCCAGTCTGTCTTGTAAAATCCTGTGTGTGGCTATTTACAAAGCTCCTAGCAGCTATCCATAGATATGATTTTCCAGATCTCCTAACACTGGGTAAGGAACTGATTTCCCTTTCCCCAGTAGAACAATGTCTGTGCTGGCTGAAGATGGGGGGTAACGGGTTCTGCTGCTCAGAAATGGGTGGCCAGCCTTACTCAGCATTCACAAAACCTGTCTCTGAAGTCTGTTGTAGATCATTAAAAATAATAACTTAAAAAACAGCTTTCATGGAGGGGAGAGAGATGCAGTGATCTCTTTTTTTTCTCTATGGGCCCTGACAACAGAAGCAAAACAGGTTTGCTCTCCACTCCGTAAACACCATTTACAGCTGATCCTGAACCAAGTCTGGATGTATTTTAGGGACAGGTGCATGACGTCTCACAGGGTCTAGATGGATGCAAACCATCTGTTCCACTTGACATAAATAACTAGGAAAGCATTGGAACATGGACTGAACTGTGCCCACACTTCCCTCATCACATCTTCCTACCACCATGATCTTTCTACATTAACAGGCAGACTGTAAAAATCCCAGTCCTGAGGAGGAGGATTTGGAGGGGAAGCAGAGGGAACTAAGGGGAAAGGAGGGCCTTCTGTCTACTGGTTATACAGGTCTGCATCAGCAGCTTTTACTTTGGGCTGCACATACATCAAGAGGTGTAAGTGAAAGACTGGATTTACTGTTACTGAAGTGCCTTCAGCAGGCCCCACACTACTGCTTTCACAAGGTCTACGGTCCTCCTTCCACATGTATAAGAGCATTGGTGACAGCAGCTGTAGACAGTGAACACCTTGCTATTACTTTTCCACAAGATCCTCATGGAGGCTTGCTTGCAGTTGGAAATTTGTGGTATTTGATTTAAATAAGCATCACACCTTTGGTGGATAAAAGTTTATGTAATGAAAAGAGGGTTCAGTTCAAGTTGTTTTCAAAACATCCTTACTGGAAGATTTCTCTGCCTTTTCTGTCATGTTTTATGTTAATTTCCTGGCTCTGCTGAACAAAAATAAAGCCTCTGTGGTCTCACTGTAGTGTTGTAATAGAGAGGCAGCTCTCACCTGCCTTTTCAAAATTTCCTGATATTAGCAATAATTGCTCTGATATTTTATCACTATTAAGTAGGAAACGTACCAATGAATGGGCTTTTGATTAAATTACACTCAAAGAGGCACTTCATGGTTGCACACAGCTTGAATTGAAACTATCTTTTTTATTGTAAATTAAATAGATAAAGACCACGGATTACTAGCTTCACAAATGTTCCTCTCTATGACATTATCTTGGCATTGTTTTCTTTACATAATGCAAGAGGTCTCTCTTCACTATAATATTACTTAAAAAAGGTTCTTTCCTTGCCAGCCTAAATAGTCACGGTGAAAGTGAGTATCTGTGTGATTGCCCCCAGAAGAAAAAAACGTTGTCCGGTTCATACTGGTGATGTCTGAACTCCATGTGTAACAATAATTGTATTGCTTTAGTTAATTAATCAAGAACATTTTCTGTGTATTGTGGTAATACACCGTATTCTAATGGCTGCTTCATTAGAAACATCATTTGCATTTGTGAGACAAAGGAGAGTTTCACCTCCTGAGGCCTGGACTCCATTGAAGTCACTCTTCTGGGAGAGTTTCCAGTTATTATGTTGTGTTGGGAAATTAACTTTGTGCCATCTTGGCCCCATTAAACCAGTGGGAGTTTTGCCTTGGACTGTAGTAAAATGAAGATTTTGTGCACTCTGTAATAATTGAACTGGAAATTATAGGAGCACAATCTTCCTTCTACCCTATTAAAGAGCTTAACAACTTGCTAGGAGCAAGCTTCTGCAGACAAGGACTCTGTTCAAGTATTTACGCAGATCCCACATAAAGCAAAGCTTATATGCCTCTAGTGAATGAAATGTAATGTACCCATGCTGGGTTCAGCATTCAGCAGCTTGCTGCTAGACCTTCATTTGGGCTCAAAACTATTGAAGTCGTAGTAATAATGGATAAAATGCTAAGAACTAACACACCTTTTTGGTACTAGAATTGTAAGCTTGAAATATAGTCACTGAAACTATGAGGTGCTGAGGAGCATGGTTTAGTGATTGATAGGAATGGTTGGACTCAATGATCCATTGGGTCTCTGCCAACCTAGTGATTCTGTAATTCTGTGAATTTTTTATGTGCTTTCGATGGAAGTAGAACTACTTCTACTAATCTCATCCATCATATCTTTCTTCCCTTTCTTTCCTTCCTTCCTTTTTTTCCATTCTTTCTTTCCCTTGGAATATTTTGTGCTATCTTTTTTATACTATCACCTGTAATGGAAGAGATTGTCCCAGACAGAGGACAACATCCTGCCCTGAATAACAGTCAGTGACCTGCTTAACAATAGGAACCAAACAAGCACTATTAGCACACCTTCTTCACTTCACTTCACTTCACTTCACTTCACTTCACTTCACTTCACTTCACTTCACTTCACTTCACTTCACTTCACTTCACTTCACTTCACTTCACTTCTTCACTTCACTTCTCTTTGTTCTATGGGCTGAACTAACAATCTGAAAAATGAGGGATGGAGGTTGAAGACATTGGCAAAACTCCTGTATGCTGCTGGTGCAGCACCACTACTATCTGAGCAATCTGAAATTTCTCAGGATCCACTATGGGATGCATAATCCCATTGTTTCCCCACAGCCCTTAGCACAGTTATGGTCCTCAGGAGGCAGGACCACAAACCCAGCAGCTGTCAGTCAGCTGCAAAATATTCTTGTACTGTGCTGAAGGCCAGAGTGCACTTTCTCTGACACCTTCTCTCAGCAACACAGCACAGAAAAGCTTTACATAGAACTTTTGAGCAATTGTTGAAGACAGAGACATTCACATAAGTGGAGATGTTTTTATTTGCTTAATTGATCAACATAATATAGGCCTCTTTAACATCTCATTATCGTTGTTTAATTGTTTCAGTAAAAATGGCTTCTCAAAAAAAAAACCCAACAAAACACCAAATCAGTATAAGAAGTTGTAATATTCATAACACATCTATCTACTTATATATTATGTGGGTATTGAAAAACTACAACAACTGCTTTTTTCAAGAGTATATCCTGATAAGAAAACTGCAGGTCTCAGCCTGCCATCATCACATGATGGCTGTCAGGGCTCTGACTGGGCCAGACAGTTGACCAGGCAAAAGTTTACATTAGACATTTGCCAACTGTAACACCCGGAAGGAAGTGCTAACCATGTGGCATGTTGAAGGCTGCTTTCTTTAACTCTCATTCTCTGCCTTCTTTATCCATTTATTTATTGGCCATTTCTTGTCTTCTGAACTTTTCAGGACTGTAAGTATGGAAAATTAAATTTATTATCCCTTACAAAGTTAAAAGAAAAATAAATAAACACACCAAAGCCTCCAGGTGGGGGAAGATATGCTCTTATCTCTTCCTGCAGAGAGGTGGTGTTGACAAATGCCAGAGATGCAGTTCACAGCTTGCCATCGGCTGAGCGATGCTGAACAAGTCAGACTATATGTCCATGTATCCCCTTAAGCCAGCAACAAACCAGAATTTTGTCAGCACAGTGGTGGGTTCTCATTGCATGGTAGGACAGAACCTAGCAAGGCGCTTGCCGTGCTGCTATAACACAAAGAATAAAGAGTGAGTAGGATTTTTTTAAGCTGCTCACAGCAAACTGGGAATTCCCAGAGAAGTTGGGAAGAGGCAGTATTTACCTTCTGTGACTTCTTTTAAAACCCACCCACGCATATCGTTTCCCTCCTTGCTTATCATAGAATCATAGAATGGCTTAGGTTGGAAGGGACCTTAAAGATCATCTAATTACAACTCCCCTGCCATGAGCAGGGACACCTCCCACCAGGCCAGGCTGCTCAAGGCCTCATCCAACCTGTCATTGAGAACCTCCAGGGATGGGGCAGCCACAGCTTCCCTGAGCAGCCTATGCCAGTGCCTCACCAACCTAACCATGAAGAAATTCCTTCTTATGTCTAGTCTAACCTCCATATGTCTATTCTTTGTTTCTTGCTCTGAACTGAAAAACTTGTGGTCTGGTTTCAATCAAACCTAGATTATTCCCCTTTTAATAAAGTGTTTATTGGGTAACACCTGCCAGCGTATCCTTTGTCAGGCAAGTTCACTGACATCGTCTCAGATGTCTACATCTCTCTACCATCCTGCTGTGAGGCACAGACAGGCCCAGGGAGAGCCCGAGTTTGCTAATGAGTATCTGTCTCTAGTCTGAGAGATAAGCACATGTTGTAGGCACTGGAACTTCTCACATCCATGATTGTAACTTCTAGTCAGAGAAGTTTGCCTCCCAGATTTTCAGTCTAGTAAAACAAAGCAGCCAGCGTGGAGCGGGTTAGAAAGATCAAACAGTGCTGTTTTAGAAGCTGTTTAAGGCGTAAGTGCAGAAAGGCTGTGATAATATTTGGAAGTGTAATTTTTGAATGCACAGTTAGAAATGCTATGATCTTGTCAAGTACATATTGTTTTAGCAGAAAGACCCTCTGTTTCAACATATGGGGAAGATACTGATTCTGCACCTAATCTAACTAGGCTGAGAAGTTAGGGGGCAGTGGGCTGGGAAGGGAAAAAGAGAAACTTCTCTCAGAGAGGAAGGGTAGCTTTCACTTCACCCCAGCTCCCACCTTTCTCCATGCTGCATGAGGGATGCATTTAAGGAGTAGCACATTACATGGGCCAGAGGTCATATGCTAGTCTTTTGTCCCAGGTCTCCCTGGAATATAGTTTTCCAGTACCATCTGCCATTTGCTGGATTTTTACATCTGTCTTTCCCTAAAAGTAAACCCCCCCTGACATGAGAATCAATGAAAACTGTGTGTTGGAGCCTTTAGGAGCACCAAATTTTGAAACTCCTCTCCCTCATTTAAAGCCATGTCTTTTTCTTTCCTTGTGTTTTTCCTGGTTTACTCTTCCTGAAGTAAACAGGAAGACCTGGTTATGGACTAGATGCATAAAAGATATTAAATTATCTATCTACATTTAAAACCACAAGTTAATCTACAGTCATCTTCATGTCATCTTACTGTGATACTTTTTCCCTATGGCTGTACACAAGGAATCTTGATGTAATACACCGACTCTTCACAGGGAAACTCCCTTTGCCACTCTAAGTGGGGTTATACTCCTCCAGCCTCTTAGGACTTGATTGTAATCTCCCTAATCTTTGCAAGGGCAGTAGGAAGGATGCTTCAATAAGAGCCATCTGTCAGGATAGACACAAATCCCAGACTCCTCTGGGCCTTAGAGACTATTCCAGCCTCAAAGGTTTCACTCAGCAGTACAACAAACACAGATGGTTTCCCTCTTGAATGCAGGACAAATGTGCTGCCTTTCAGGATGTGGCAATGATTTTCTTCAAATAAACCTTCTGTTTAAAAATGTGAGCTTTCTCTGTGTTTGGGTCTGTGATAAATGCAATTTATGCCCCTATATGCCTATTCTTTTATATATACAAGGGAAAATGCAAAGTTTATAATTATTTGTCTAGAAAGTTAGACTCATTGAGTGCAGGTTTCAATCTATTGCAATTTTAACCTCCACAACTTAAAAGGAAACCACAAAACCAAGTTTTGACTGTACAACAAGCAATCTGATAAAGAAAAACCCCAACACTGCTCATTGATTTATTGATTGAACTACTCTGGCTGCAAAATAACTTATTTAATCAACCATAGTCTGCTTTATACCTGTGGCAGCATTTATAGAATGACTAAATGAATAAATTTCTTCTTAAAATTCCTTTATTTATCATCTGTAAATTAACTTCAGGCATGCAACCCAACCCTTCAGGTTGGAAGGGACCATAAAGATCATCTAGTTCCAACCCACGCAGCAATTTAGAAGCTGGCATAAACCTGGACCAAACATTCTGCACCATGCAGTATACTCACACAGAAATACACAGGACGGTTGAAGCTGAACTTGAACATATTGGGATGATGTAAGCCATGGGTTTACTTATCTGGAGGGAGTTATATCATGGATGTAACCACATGTTACTGCATAGAAAATCTGCTTGAGGCTGGATCATTAAAAGTTTTCAGAAGCCTAACACCTGTTAAAATTAAATCACCCTTTAGTTCCACCTTAGCAGCACTTCTTATTTCATCTGAAAACAGTGCTGGGGGTGAAAGTCAAATCTGAACAGACTGTAATGTAAGCAGCTGAATACAAACCCCTACAGAACCACATGAAACAACTTCATGTACACTTTTTGCATACTAGTTTTTTTTTAACATCTTTCGTGGTCTTCTGCAGTAGATAGGGAATATGCAGAGGTGACAACTACATCATCTTTACTGTAGGCCTCCTGGTATTTATAGTCATGCTCATCCTCACCTCTTCAAAGAGCAGGTTTTGCATGGGAACATACTGTGATATGACTCAGCTAGTGGTCTCTAGTGTCTTGTTCCTCTCCTGTGCTGTGCAATCACATCTCCTTCCCAGTACACACATCCTTGCCTCTGCAGGCAGTATCAACTGCTCTGTTCAACACCTGTGCTTTGTAGGTAGCGCAGGTTACATATTTGGCACTTTTTCCCGATCATACTGATTATTCAAAAGATAGTGCTTTTTTAAAGAGGACTAGCATAGAAATCCATCATAGTAAAACTGTTTAAAAGGTGATAGAGGGAAGGGTAGAAAAGGAAAATGCAGGAGATTTTAAATGTCCCATGGAATCTGAGGTTTGCTAGTCTCAGTGCTCAGCCAGACTGAGAAATCCACTTGGAGTAATTCCCCTCTTATGTCCAAAGTAGGATTTTTATTTAATGTTAATACTTCTAAACAAGCAAACAACACCCCCATGTATTATGAATCAAGGCACCAGGACTTCCTAAAAACCAACCCTCAAAACCCATCACATCAGTCCCATTCCATTTATCACATACGATCTGGCCCAAACTGCACACTCTCTTATGCCTGAATGAGCATGGCAGCAGGAATCTGTAAGGAACAGAGCTTTTTCTGGCTCGTCTTTCAATAAATCCAGTAGTTTAATTGGTACGCATGACACTGGTACTGCTGTGAGTGAGATCTGATTTTGATCTTCAGTTTGGACAGACTCAAAGTGAGTTCACTGGGTGCAGAATTACAGCTGACTAATGATCTTTACTAGTTACTGAAGTGCTGAAAAGCTGACTGTGCTTGCCTTGCAAAACCAACTGTAGATCTACTATTGACCAGCAAGTATAACATCAAGGAACACCATATATCTTACAGGGAATCATGCTTCAGTAAGCAAACTTTTCAGTATAGAAAAGGGAAACATGAAACAGGAAAAATGTACCAAAGGAAGGTCAAATTCTCACCGCCCTTTGGACATTTGAAAATTTGACACTTGAATTGCAAACCAAACTAGAAACAAATAAAAAAATAACAAATTCATAGGTAGGTAATAGCTATATA
Organism: Coccyzus lansbergi; assembly: GCA_033558105.1. NCBI lineage: Eukaryota > Metazoa > Chordata > Aves > Cuculiformes > Coccyzidae > Coccyzus > Coccyzus lansbergi. Next base: position 1,394,181 of record JAUMJK010000574.1, on the reverse strand, counting down.
TACCTATATGTATGCAAGTATGTACATGCGTGTGTATACATATATCTGTGTATACATATATCTGTGTTTATGCGTTTGTGTATTCATCTATTTTTTTATTAGATTGTCGCCCCATTTCCCATCAGTCAAAGCTGCATCACCTGTCTTCAGCCTGGAAACTTTTAGACGTGTTTATCTTTAATTACATGAGTAGTTACCCAAGAGCTGATGGGAATACTTGCATAAAATGGAAGAGGGTTAAAGTGCAGATTCATAATCAGGCTATTTTCCAGGCTGTGTTTGTGAAATAACTGAGCAGGAAGGATTAGAAGACTGGAAGGAGTCCCAAACCTCCTACAAGCAGGACAACAACTGTAAACACTTAAAAGATCAGATCAGGGAGTAAATCCTCCATCACACTGGTAATGTGATAGTCCCTCTGGGAAGACTGGTATAAATCTGCTCCAGTAAAATTCTTCATGGCATCGTGCAATACCTGTCAAATGTGAGAGGTCACTAGGACTGAATATGTGATCTTTACGAGTGTGATAGGCCATTTTCCTCATGAGTAAAGCTATCCTGTAATATTTCCAAAACATCCTTGGGATCTGGTGGCTAGAACAGGAAATTATTTTCTCATCTTTGGGGAATTTTTCCAGTACTATAAATGACTGACTGACTTTTTCAATCAGGACAATGAGAATATAAAAAGGCAATCTTGAGCTGAGTTTCAAAACATATTTCTTATTTATTTGTTTCATGAGTCCTTTTTTACATTGGTCTCATTCTGATGTTTCTGAGTTCACAGAAAAATATGAAATAATTTTCGTTTCTATATAGAAGACTTTTTGTATAAAAATATCATGGGGTTTTTTTAACGTTATTTAAACCTCACTGCAGCAGAGAGATCTTGGCAATAATGAAAGTGAAATCAAAGTTATATAGAAATGGTCAACTCAATACCCCAGTATTTTTATGAGCAGGGTTTTCTGGTTTGGAGAGTTTTGGGATGTTTGGTTTTTTTTTTTCTTTTTCTTTTCAGTTAGAAATTTTAATCTTACCCAAAAATTTACTTATGTGTCTATGCACCATATTTTCAGAAGTGACTTAAGAGTTTCTGAGTTTCCTTTTATGAAAAAAAATTCCCTTTATGAAAAAAATTTCCTTTTATGTTTCCTTTGTCTCTGAGACACTTAAATATGCACAACTTATACCCTATCAGATACTGAATGTGCTTGTCTCTCCCAGTCATTGATGGGGAAACCTCACAGTGCTCCCCTGTGATGCCCTTAGAGCATTTAATGTACTTGGCATTTCCCAGAACTGTACCTGGAATGTACAGAATCTGAGGGTTCTCCACAGTTTGCCGGGGTGGGGATTAGACCTCTGCCTCTTTGGGCCTTCTGTATAATATAATATTTACGAAATAAACCTTTCCTAATTTAAAGTATGCGGTGCACACCAGTGTTGAATTGCAGTGATTGAGTAGAAGAAAAGAAGAGGAGATAACAACATCTGTGAATATCACAGTTTTCAAAGATATTTTATTATAAGGACATAGACAAAGGTATTTTTGCTACAAATGAATACCAAGAAGGGCAGTTCATAGTCCCACCACTGAGTAGAGTGACTCTCTCAGAGCTTTTCCAACTTTGGACATGTTTGTGTATTTTCCCCTCGGTTGAAATAACAGCTCCATCCAAAGGCATGGGCTAAAATAGTAGAGACTGGTCTCTATTGGCAAACAACTGGCAGACACAGAAGACTCTCTGCTCGCCCCTGTAAATATCATGCTTGTATAACTAGTTGTGGCCAGATACATACACAAAAACTGCAGTCATTGCTGAACCTCAGGGCTGGAGACAGTGGCCATTGCTTCTAGTGCTTACGGTGCTACTCTGTGCCCTGCTTCTTCACTTTGCTTTTATCCTCAGCTCTCCCCTGGGTCACAGACAGCACCAGCTTTGCTCCCTCCCCTTGCCATTTTCCTTGTGCCTCTTGACACGGCAGCTGCCTTTTGCCTTTTGGCTCTCTCAGCTGAAGATTTCACATCCTCCCCTGCTTCTCTGAGACACCAGAGCCACCGGTTCTTGTCCGCTTGGCAGGAAATATGTCTTCACCTTGAGGTGCTGCCAGTCTACCCCATCTCGTTCCCTCTTCTCTCTCCACAAGTCGCCGAAAAGGAAACGGACAAGACTAAAGGTGGGACAGGCGAGCGGTGATGCTGGTCCCCAGCCTCCCGGAGGACGCCTGAGTGCTGCGTTGCCATAACGACAGCTCCTGCTGCTCCCTAGATAAGGCAGGAGGGAGCATCAGTCGTGGTCCCAGATCAGAAAAGTCCCACTCCAGTGAGCCCCGACGCGGAATTGCACCCTCCTCACTGCCTTACACTTCTTCGTAAGTACTGCAATCCCACACTCCCCTCTCGTCTGGGTGGCTTCTTGCTTTGCTCTTTTCCTCTTTTTTTTTTTTTTTTTCTTTCTTTGTTTTTTTCTCTTCCTTTTAGCAGCTGCCGCCAGCAGCAGGAAGGCAAATTGCTCACGTCAACCGTGGGAACTAGCAGGAAAATCTGGGGTCCCTATTCTTTGGGGAGTAGGCTGGGAGATGGCACCACAAATCTAATGTTGGGGTGTAACCACTCTGAGGCTGGAATGCATGGATGGGATCACAGGGAGGAGAGTACTTTAGGGACAACTGCTACCACTAACTTTAACTGCTGAGATAGTTCACCAGCTGATAATACAAGCCAGCAGAGTAGGAACTGGTATATCTTATCCCCCTACAAAGGGTTGGCAAATGCATGGGTTAGTTTGTAACTTAAGGAAATAATTAAGGAAGACTTTGCATTTTAAATTATCCCCAAAGACAAAAAACTTTGTGGCTAGAACCTGTGTAAATATATCTTACAGTTTTTTCCATCAATCAAAGTTTAACTGGTGGTATTTTTTTGCTTTTTGTTTACAAGTTTCTAAAAGTTAGCTGTAGTCAGGCCACAGCACAACTAGGGTTTTGAACTAGCCCACAAAAGCACTCCTGTGGGATCTCTGCATCCATACTAGTTTTGGGTGGAGGAAGGCACTTGGATCAGACTTTCAAATACCTAAGTGTTTCCTAAGAAATTTTAAATGTGCTTTTGAAAAATAAAAATCATGCTAATCTGACATCAATGCCTGGAAAGAACAGTCCAGCACCCAAATAACTGCTGAAGAAACTCTGTGCCATAGCATGAAGTTGTCTTCTGTGCTCAGGATGATGTCATACCAACAGACTGACATTAAACATACAGTAAAACTCATAATGAAAAGTTTGGAATGCAAAAGAAATGCAGCCAGACTTTCTACTTTTAGGGCATCTGTTTTCTACTTTGACTGCAGTAGATGGGTTGCCTTGCTTTATTGACAAGATTTGCCCATGAAGCAGTTGTAATGAGGCTAGGACAGGATCAGGGTATGAGTGAAACTGCATATTTGCTGATAAAAGAGCCAAGGCTGCCTGCTGAGTGCAGGTGGACAGATCCAAATGCAACCAGATGTGGTAATGTTCTTCTTGGCCCCTGAGCTCTTTTAGATGTGCTCTGTATTAGGACGGTGGGTGTAACATGATTACATCCAGATGATAGTATCTTGTTCCTTTCTTACACGTTTGCAAATGACTTCTTGCAAATAAGGTGCCTACTTACACTATAGGACCCTGCAGAGGACATGTAACAGATGGAAGGACATGTCTAGCTTTATCTTCCACATACTTTTAGGGAGAGAAGAGAAGAGCAGGTAAGGATGCTGGGAGCCTGTCCCCGTCTTTGCCTATGTTCTCATTGCAACCAGGCAGAGAATGGCAAAGCAATTAAAAAAACTTTTATAATAAAAACCTTTCAGGAGACTATAAATGTGTGTGGTGGGAGGAAACTCACCTGTCTTAGAAGACATCCTGATGCCTGAGCAGAAGTTTGGGCAGCTGAGGAAAGTGGTACCCTCAGTGTAGGCCGGACTGTAGCTGTTGCAGTCCAACCTCTGCTTTGTGTCTTCATGGGACAGTACACTATGAAATATTCTCACTTGTTCCCATTTCCAGCTGTCTAGTGCATCAGTGGCAGCAAGGTCAGGCCCTGCCTATGGGAATGTGGACAAGCATGTGTGTTTGCTGCCCCACTGCAGGGCCCCAGTTGCCTCTGTTTATACTCTTGAGCTCTCCTTCTCTCAACTCATGGCAAAAGTATGTTCTTACAAAGTGTTCTGGATCCAGGAGATGATAGGTACACAGTGCCATATAGACTTCTTTGGCAATGTTAGTACAAGTCTACCGAAAAAAAAAACTTACTAAATTCAGAGTGCCTGCTACCCACCAGCAAAGATGCTCTTAAAAGTACTTCTATTATATAGCATTCTTGACAACATAAGGATCATGTCCTGATTGCATGTCCTGCAAACCAGTACATGCTTTTTCTTGGGGAATTTGTCAGTTGTGGAAAGAAAACATTCCCCTAAACAGCAACAACCACAACAAAGAAAAAGAAAAATCTATATACTTGTGGACAAAACTACAGGACTGCTGAAGTCCTCAGAAGCACAGTTTGTGAAGACCTTACAAAGGGTCACTTCAAAAGTTCTAAGTATTCAACATATAGGGATGTTACATGCAGGCATAACAGGTCATGCCCTTTATATACAATGATGAGGACTATTGTCATTCTTGATTAAGAATTGCAGATCAGAAATTAATTTCTCCATCTTATAGGTAAGACTGATCAGATACTGATGATTCGTTTGAGAACTTCCTTGTCCTTTGAGACTGAGTACAAATATCACAGGGACCTAATTTACAGGTAGCTGTGTAACATCTAGAAACATTGAATTCCCAGGAGAAGACAAGAAATGGAGATTTAACTTTCCCCTATCCAAAGACATTTCTGTGCACAGCTCAGGATCAAGCAGGTGAAGTCTTGCACTTTAGTTTTGTTCTCAAAGCTTTAATTTTTCTATCTGTCTTACAAGACGGCTTTTTTTCTCATAGCATTTAATTTCAAATTGGTTTAAATGTCTCATGATCAGATGGTCTCAAAAGATTTACATCATTTTGGTAGAAATATGTGATAGTAGCTTTGCTGAGTATGCCCTAAGCTCTAGCCTGATTACTTGTGACAAATATCATATATACTAAATCGACTGCACATTAAAATAGCAAACCAAAACTGGTTGGTCTGTTTCTAGGAAAAATATTTTTACCCAATCGAAGCCTGGAACTAGTTGCATCAATGGACTTTTTGACAGAAACACACAATTTCAGCAATGAAAGAAATACTATTATTGGCATGCATTTTTGTTTTTAACAAGTGGTAGAAGTTGTTCATCTCCTCTCTCTGGATAGCTTTATCTGGGCACGTTAATGAAGCAGATATGGCAATGCAGAATTCTCAAAAAAAACTTCGAGTGTTCTTTAAGCTATCTAGAAATCCAAAGTTGATATCCAGAAAGTGAAAAGTTCAGATACTTTTTATATCAATCACCATCACTTACATTTGCATATGCCCAAAGAAGTCCTGTCCTTATGTGACAATTACTCAGCATGAGAGCTCATCCACATGAGGCTGAAGTAGGTATTACTCATACCTGCACTTTTCAGTCTGCCTTTTCATTCCTTGCACTTCTGTCTCTGGAAATAGAGCTATTGAATGCAGAATGCTGTTACAAGGAGCAAATGCAAAACTATGTAAGTAAAGCTAGACCTTGTCTCAACCTTTATGGAAGCATTTAAGGTGACTCCATCAGCTCAGTCTTTTCCCAAAAGCAAGAGTCTGGAGGTGACTCCTTTAGGTACATATCTCTGCAAGGTGGAGGTGGTCCAGTCTAGCTGCATTGTACCAAAGCCTCAGGCTAAATGACTACTGAATCCTAATTCATATGGAAAAATCTATATGCTTTTCAGGAAGCGTCTCCCGCTGAGTCCCGCTGAGTGTGATTTAGAGCTCCACAGTAACCATTATAGTTGCACAAAGAATGAATGTGGATCATTATGTCAAAAGATATAACAGATTGCAAGAAAAAACACCTTAGTCCATCACATAAATAGCAAGTATTACCTACTAAGACAACTGACAGCAGTAGACAGCACAGAATGTGCAAGTGTGAAGGGTGCTAGGAAGAGTTACACTTAACACATGAACATCTGAGAACACACTTCCATTAGTAAAGGCATTCTAATGATTTCATATAATGCCCACAGCAGTATTCTTCTCCCATGAATCATTACTGGGGAACCTGTTTCTTTAGTGGCAGGTATTGATTTTAGTGGTTTGGAAAAGCACCATTACAATATACACATCCATCATCTCTCTTTGAACTAGAGTGTGTAATGTACAATGACAGGATGTGACAGCTGTCACAGGTTGGCACATTGTATGCAATGTATATAGGCCCAAGATATCAAAACCATTATACATTTTGGTAACCTTTCTCCTTTTATTCTTTTGTCACACAGACTGGCACAGTATGCAGTGTGGAAACACTTTTGTAAGAAAGGCTGCAGGGCAAATTTGTTTTAAAAAATGGGAAAAGTGAAGGAAGTTAGGCTGTAAAGCCACATTTTAAAGCACTGAAGATGCCAAGGGCTTGGCATTTTTGATTATGAAAATATGAAGAAATCTCCAAGAGATTTATTTTGGAATACTAATTTTCAAACTACTATATTAAGAAAAAAATACTTAATGAAGTCTCATAATCCACATATAGCTATCCTACATAAAGTCTCTTTACACAACTTCAGTTTTATTAGGTGAAATGACTCAATGAAACATCTTAGAGAAATTAAACCAAAGTTAATTGTATGTTATAAGGTATTTCCTACTACAGATCTTACATATAAATTTTAGTATCTATTCTCAGCTTTTTTTCCTCATGAACTGCTCAAAAAAAAGGCTATATTGTCTGAAATGGCATGTCTGATTTTATTGCAAGCTTTCTAAACAGAGTACCCTTCAGAAAAGAAAATTTTCACTACAATCATAATGTTTAGCTAGTGTGCCCTAATCAAATCTGATAAAATCAAATGTCATTGAAAGAAAAAACATTTGTAAAGCCACAAAATGCTGTGAGAACTTTCACATGGCCAGATGATAGGGTTTTGTTTTAAATAAAATTATGACTGCTTAATTTTAAAACCATAGCTGTAGTCTATTTATGCAGTTGATGTGCATAAACAGAGCAACCATACCATGCAAAAGTGCATTCAAAGACGCCTTTATGCAGAGTCATTCCAAGTGGAAGATTATTTTTTCTGTAAATGCAAATTAAATTTCCAGACAGCATAATCCTTTAGCTAGGATGTAAGACTGGACTGGACCATATTGCAGGAAACAGCTGAGGGTCAAACTCCTTATCCAGCACTGATTTGGTAAGGTATTTAAGAATATGTAGAATTTTACACATTTTTTTGTGAATTTTGAATACTGAAAGGTATGGAGTTAATCTCATGCATAAAACATGAGTCGATGTCCCTGACCTTTATTAGTGACAGCCAGTGTGCTCCACTTTGAAGTCACCAGTGAGCCAGTGAGACCTACAGAGGATGTTTTTCCATCCCCTGAAGAATTAGCTCAGTGCATGATTATGTGTGTGACCTTTCATATTTCATTTGGCAAATATTTGTGTCTGGATTTTGCTTGAGGGTTAATTTTTCCTTATATAGAAACAAGTCTAGTCACAGAAACAAAGTTAACTCCCCTACTATTCTGCTTAACAAGTGACCACTGAAATTTACAGCGAAATAATATAAGTAAGTTCTTTACCTCCAGTAAGATAAAAAACTCTGACACTGCAATCTTCTATTCCCCTATCCTCCTTTTCACTGTTTTCCTCTGACTGCATTTTCTTTCACCTTACTCTTTTATTTATCTTTCTTCTTCACCTTCCCCTCCTTCCTCTATTTTTCTCTCAGTTCCTCCTGTTTTTTTTCTACGATTCATGTTGTCTTCTGCTTGGTTTTTTTCTCTCTTCCTCATTGCCTTCCCCCTCCCTACAACAAAGTCAAAGGTTGTGCTTGCTCTCCAAAAATGGAGAGCAAAAGTTGTGAATGATAAACTACCACAGCTGTTGCTGGCTGAAAGAATATCCAGATCACTCAGACTACACCTTCAGGTTGAAGGGGATTTTTTTTTTTTCCTTTAACATTGGTGTGTTGTTCTGCTAGGTCTAATTTCCTTCTTCCTGTGACGGCATCTGGGATGGTCCCAGAGTGAGTCCATGATCAAATCACAGCTTGGGTGGTGCTGGGGGAACTCAGGTAGGAGGCTGAGCTCCAGGACCCTCTGCAGTTTTGAGTAAATGGGGATAAAACATGCAAAACAGCAATACAGTGAGACCTACAGAGCACAGATGGCTAAGCAGCTTTGTGAAATGGGTTCCAATGCTCTTACCGAGGTGATGAGTAAACCTAACTCATCCTGTCTGTGGACACTGGCCATTTTACAGAGGCAGCACTTACACCTGGGTCTTCACAAGTACCCAAGAAAACAATGGAGAAGAAATCAAGAACAAAATGTCTTGATTTCCTAGTGTTTATTTTGTGTACATGATTGATAGCATTTTCTGTATGATCAAAGTCAGTATTCTTCTGTAGAGCCAATTAATTTCCTTTGCTAGCATGACTTGTTTACAGCAAGCTAGGTGGAAAAAAATTTGTATATTGCCTGTGTAACAAAGGCAGTGAATAAATACATCTCTTAGCGCATGTGAGACAAATCAGGCCAGCAGACTGCATTTCAGAAAGCAGCTGGAAGACAAGAACTTATAATGATCTGACTAGCAAGTGGACACATAACACCAAAATATATGTTTTATGTCATGCTGCTGCTGTTTTGTTGTTTGTTTTTTTTTTGGTATGTATGTGTGTGTAGTAACTTCAAAAGGGGTAAAAAGCCCATTTCAATGATGTCTACGGAATGTGTTCAGCCACTTGATATCCCAGAAGACAGACTGGACAAGCGAGATTCACACTGTAACCATTTAGGTAAGTGTTTTTAGATGACGTCATTGCAGTAATTAGAGGGGTATTGTCTTCACATCATGATTAGAACCTGTCCGGTTCCAGTTTTTCCCCTCCAGCAATACAACTGAGCCCTCATAAAACCCAATAGATTATACCTTCTGCTGGCATTTCTAATACCAAATGGAAAGTCAAGGAGTGTATTTCCTGCATATAAATATTAAACTTAAGCTCTAGAGCAAAGTTAATTAAAGAGAAGAAAGGAAAAAGAACCATTATTCTTTTCCCTGGTAGAATAAAGCAGATCAGTTCATTTATGCAACAATAAACTGAAAGGTAGGATATAGCTGAGCCTTCCCTGAATACCTATTGCACATACAATTTCAGTAAAAGGTTTCAAACAGCCCCTTTGCCTCTGCTAGGGTGGCTTTCTAAATACCTCTCTCATTCAATCTTCCTTGTCAATTTGTTTCTTCTCTTGAACCTATTTTGTACATAACTTGCACTGAGAGTACCAGAGGCGTCTTAGCTCCACCGAAGTCCTAAATACTAGACTTCATACTTGATAGATGAGCTTTTTGCATATTCATGGTCTTTGCCTCTGCTTCAAATGCTATTACTTCACTCCAACCTTAAAAATTGTTATGAAGATTTAGTAACTCTGAAACAAAAATTTATTTGCTTGCTGTTTTCCCTGTGATGACAGTAACGAAACACAAATGCAATTTCACTGGCTTGTCAAATAAGAGTGTCTTACCGCGAGCAAGCACAATTTTATAAACTTTGTTTATATGGCCTGCAAGGAAGGTGTCCTAGTTCTGTCTCTACCACGCAGAGGCAAAACGAGCCACAGGCATCCCTTTTACAACTGCTGGTATACCAAACACAATTGTTTCCTAAAATTACTTATTTAAATAAGCACAGAACAAGTCCCATTATACCGTCAGGAAAATTAGGCAGTAAGAATTTAAATGAGCTCATTAGGACCCTGCTGGAAGCCTGTAAGGGCCAGAAAAAGACCCTGTCTCTTCCAGGGACTTTACCCAGAAGTCATCCTTCCCTTGTCTACCTGCAGGCTTGCAGAGGTACAGCTGCCTCACACACTGTGAGAGAGCCTGAAAGTTCCATTGCACCAAAGTCTGCAGCCAGGGGTGGTATATGAGGGACCCAAACGAAGCCAAACAAGCGGCTTTTAAGAAATCAAAGCACTACTTTGTGTGATGATATTAATGACAGAATTTCAGTATTTTTTGCTTACAAAATCACCCAGGAATGCATATCCTTCCAGAAAAAACATGTTGACCCTCTGAGTCATCTGAGTCAAGGTTTGTTTTAAGAGAGACCCCAAAATCCAGTGTAATGTTATGTAAATCAAAACTGAATACCAACTGGTCTGGCTCTGGAAATAAAGCCTGCTGTTGAAGAGTACAATGTACTGGCTTTGTTCACCACTGCCATAGGCTAACCTCACACACGCACAGGTTTCCTTCACAAAAGTGCCTTTGTAACTCCTGTAGACACAGCCCACATACTTAGCTCTGGACAAAACAGGGATGGCAATGAGACCTCTGCACACAATGATGCAGCCTTCCTTCTGCCATGTAACACAGCTGCCCACAACTCTTTCCCTCTGTTTTATGTCTAGCACCTACAATGCAGAAGGACCACCTAAATCACTTGACTCCCACACAGTATGGCACAGAGGCCTCTTGTGCTGACTTTCTATTTGAGGGACATTTCTCCACAGGCATTTTGATTTGCTTGGATGAAAGCAGCATTATTAAAGCTTTTCTTTTCACCATCTGGTTTATTATTTCCCCTCTGTTTCAATTTCTATTTATTTTTTCCCCCCTTCTTGCAGAAGATCTTTCAGAGCAGCTGATTAAGAGCTGTGACCTCAAAAAGAAACCAAGAAAAGGTAAAACCATCCCAGCTTACCAAAACACTGAACAGGAGCAAAAAAAACCAAGAAGAAAAGATACACCAGCTTTGCACACACCGCCACCTTTAACAGGTTAGAAATACATATCTTGACTTTCAAATCCCAATTCAGTTGAGTGATCTGACTGTGGGAAAATGCCTGGAGACCCTCATTCACTTGCCTTTGGATGTGGGCAAGAACACAACTGCATGCTGTGTGCAGCCGTGAAGACAGGTGAACGGAGAGGCTGACTTTCTCAAAGGTCTATCCTGTTAGGTGAAGTGGTTTCTCATACTGAGCTTCTCATCCACCAGTAACCCTGAAGTCCTTCTCTTCAGGGCTATTCTCAATCCATTCTCTTCCAAGCCAGTGACTGTGCACAAGGTTGCCCCAACTGAGGTGCAGGTTCAACTGAGGTCTTGTTGAACTTCCTGAGAATAGCACAGGTCCACCTCTCAGGTCTCTCAAGGTCCCATTGGATGGTATCCCTTCCCTCCAGTGTGTCAACTGTGCCACACAGCTTGGTGTCAGCAAACTTGCTGAAGGTGCCTTCAATCCCTCTGTTCAGGCATGTGACAAAAATTTTAAACTACACGCAGCATCGACCCCTGAATAATGCCACTTGTGCCTGGCCTTCCCATGGATGTGAGTCATTCACTACTGATGTTTGAGTGTGATCATCCAGTCAATTCCTTATCCACTGAAAGGTCCATCCAATTTAGACACAAGAATATCATGTGGGGCAGCATCAAATGCTTTGCAAATGTCCGTGTAGATGATATCAGTTACTCTCTTCTTATTCTGCTGGAACCCGATTGCTGAAGACCACCAGACATTCACATCAGGCATTATTTTCCCTTAGTGAGGTGACGTTGGCTTTCACCAATCATCTCCTTATTTGCCATGTGCCTCAGCAGAGTTTCCTGCAGGGTCTGCTCCATGGTCTTGCCAGGCACACAGCTAAGATTGATGAGCCTGTAGTTCCTTGGGTTTTCTATTTTTACCTTTTTTAAAAATGGGAGTTATGTTTCCCCCTTTCTAATTAATAAGGACTTCACTGTATTGCCATAACTTCTCAAATATGAGGGATAGTGGCTTAGCTGCATAAAGTCTTCCTGTCTTTACATGATAAATGATGTGTATCTATATCTAGCTGCTGAGTCACAATAGGTGCTCCAATTTGATCTGGTCCAAAATCAAAAAGGATCCAGTTCAGCCCCTGCACTTTCTTCTGAAACTCATATCCAGTGTTCAGGGGGAGGCAGAATGGGGATAAGGCTGGGAGGAGACCAAAGAAACCCACAAGCTGACTGCAGGTTGCTCCTCCTGGAAACTGTGGGATTCTCTTGCTTACGGGGACTCTGGAAAAGTGCAGTGTTTCAGGAAGCCAAAAACCACTGCAGCAACAAAGGTGCTCTTTGTAGGATGCTCTCTGCTGCTGCACATCTACAAACCTCTGAAGTTCAAGAGCCAAATTCCACCAACCTGGGGACAGGAAGAATGAGCAGGAGACTGCTACTGAAACCTAAAAATCTTCCAAGATCAGCAGTGGGAATAAATGTTTGTTGCTTCTCTCTGCTAAGAAGCCTTGTTCCAGAAGCTCTCCAGAAGCTGTGCTCTTGTATCAGCTATGTTGAGTTCTTCCTCCCATACTGCCCATACAAAGAGGAATTAGTCCCTTGTGCACCCACAAGAATTCACCAAGTCAAAAACAAGCAGCTGGGGTTTTCCAGTATTTGCAATCCAGATATTGAACTGTTCAGCTTTCACATGTATCTTTTCCCTAGCAATTCTCTCTTAAAGAAGAGTGGCTCAGATCTTGGAGACCTGCATTTTGCTCCCCTACTAGCCATATCCTAAAGTTAAAATAGGCCATATCTGTGAGGTCACATTGAGGATTCATGTGGTTTTCCTAGTTTGATAAGATGTCTAAACTTCTGAAATAGAAGATGGCACCCATCTTTACCACCATTTCTGATGAGCTGCATCTTAGTTCATTAAGTACAACCAGATGCCAGTAGGCCTGACAGCATCACTCTCTATAGTCTATGGGATATAATTGACTTGGAGATAATGTATACCATTGCAAAACCTGAAGAGCAGGTACACCAAGCAGAACAGATAATGCACTTCTGCAGCCTTAGTCACGCACTTGCAAATGTCTTTGACGTGAACAAGACCGAAGCAGAATTATCTTTTCTTTCTTGCTTGCAGGCATTCTTTCAGACTTTTCTGATAATCTACTGCAAAGGTATGGTATCACAGAGAAGCCACGGAGAGAGAGAGTGAGCCCAGGCTCTCAGATCACTGAAATGGAGCAGAAAAAGCCCAGAAGGAAAGACACACCTGCGATACACATTCCACCCTTGATAATAGGTAAGAAACCTACTTAGGTAAAGGTGCTCCAAAGAGGAAGCTAAGAGTGGCTAGTGGTTGAGGTATGCCTGGGAGGAGGCTGGAAGAATATTGCTTTGCCCAGTGTACTTAGTGGTTCCTAATGAACTGGACCTGTTTGGTCAAAGTATATAATAGCAGTGGTGACCATGGAAAGTCTTTTCTATATTCTGTACTCATACTTCCAGGGCAGAAGGGAAGGGGAATATCATAAGACATCAAACCACTCAATTACCTCTTCCAAATGTCATCCTACCTTTATGAAAGGTCAACTACTGCCCTACTTTTCAAATTGAGCATATGCAAACTTGTAAGGACAAGTGTGTAATCAGTATGGGGCTCCTAAATGCAGACAGGAGGATGACTTAGTTTGCGAGATCATAATGAATACCAGCACCTTTCATATTACTCAGCCTAAAGACAATAAATCTTTTATTTTCTCTCTGATCACAAGCATCTCAGTGGGTTGTGGCATCGGAATTGCTGTGAGTGAGTTGCTGGAAATATGATGCACTCATTTGCTGGGGTAAATCAAATCTATTACACAACTTCTGAGCCCAACTGCAAATGCTCAATTTGAAATATTTAATATAGAGCACTGAAAATGGACTCTTCATATAATTGTTGGAGGAAATTACCCAGAAAATCATCTGGAATTCCATATGGCAAATAAATGAGGTGGGGAAAAAAAATCATAGTCTTCGGGGGATTGATACAGAAAAAGAGGCAAAAATTATCAACACATTTATAATAAATATTAGTCCTGTGCACTATACTTGAAACATACCATTCCTATGGACCTTGAAGGAGAGATGAAACATTAATTTCATCAGTTCAAAAACACTCTCAAGAAAGTTGCATTTGGTCACTGTAGCAACTTTGAAGATGCTGTATGTCCTTTGAATTTCAGGGTATACTCAGAGAAGGAGAATCCTAAAGCAAAACACTTGATAGAAATCAAAGCCAAAATATGTGACAGTGAAGCTGAGAGGCTTGACTCTTGTTCTGGTTTAAATAGAATTGGGAGTTACGAGGATGCATCAAGGGCGAATTATTTCCTTGACATGTCTCAGAATTATCTGGTTGGATTAGCATCATTTATTCCTTCATGATTCTACCCTAGTTTAATTAGTTTAAGTAGGCACTTAAGAGAGAAATGAGAATAATTGTAAGAATCTTCACTTCTTGCTTCCCATGAAGACTTTTTCTTTAACTTTTAATAATTTTCAAATCAAAAAGAATGTAATAAAGATTTTATGGTAACAGAAACACATTATATCCCCAAATCATTTGGTAATCAAAACAAGAGAAGAGGAAGAGAAAGGCAAAGCAGGGCACAGCAGGGAAAGTGGAAAACAAAATGCAGTGACTTTCAAAAATACAACAAAAAATTCAAAATAGGGCATTTGCTATTGGGAAAATGATAGAAACTAATGCAATTTTCAGTTGTTTTCAATTATATTTCCAGTGACACTTTCTTTCCTACTGGTGAAGCCACCTCCCAGCACTCAGCATGGATTCAAAGCAGCCTGCTAGATGCTGCTTCACCCTGTGGACAGTTTTTCCAGAAACTGTATTCTGGGTCCATTTTGTAGCAACAGTCTGTCTATGGCAAACTTATGCCTGTATCAGGGTCAAAGGAGCCTATGTGTTTGGATGCCTGAATTTCATTCCTTCCCTACTCTAAGGATGCATGTTTTCTTTTCAGGATATATACAAACATACAGCCTTCTGCTGGCTGAAATACACCAGTGGTCACTCCATAACTTGCTATGAAGAAGTGACTTATTGTGACTGAGGGCTAGTCCAATATTTACTACTTGTTTACTTTCAGGGTTATCCCATCAGACAGCAGACAGAGCACAAACAAATGGAGCTCTTGCGGAACTGCTGTGCAAAATATAACCTGAATTATAGACTCAGAGAACTGAGAAGCCCTGGCAGGGCCGTATGTGCTAAATAAATATAGACAGGCATTTCTGTCCATATCTTTTTCTTATTAGTGTTGATGCAATAAACAGCACACTCACTGCCGTGTGTTTCCCTTGCAACTTGCTAATGAGGATTTTCCCTATTTCTAACATTTCCCCTTCACATCCCTCTCAAAGGCCATTTCCAGATGCCAATTCAAAAAACTCAATTTAATTGTTTGTAGAAACAGAGCTTAATTGCTAGATTATCTTTCAAAGCAGCTGTCCACACAAACAGCTTTGTTGTTAATGTAGACAAAAATGGTCAGGTTTGTTATCTCTCTCCATTTTTTACCAGCTGGTTATGAATGCTCTAGAATCCTCTCCTTCTTGGGTGGCCAGAGAGATATTCTGTCACAAATAACAGCAAGTCAATAAATAAAAACATCAGTTTTACACCTTGCAAACACCCCAGGGGGCTGGCAAATCAGGATCTGAATATTACTGTCTGCAGGAACCCATGGCTACCTGTTGACTGCAGAAGGAGACTAGGGAAATCAGTCCTTAAGCAGCTTAAATGTTTAAGTCTGGCCACCACAAAACTCTCTCCTACAAAGGCCTGACTTCTACATATATTCAGCCTTCAAACTCACACTGAGGTGGTGCAAATAACATTGTGCAACCTGTGTACAAAGGAACTATGAGCAGAGGTCTCCTCCAGTGGCCAGTTTCCCTTCAGCTAGCCAACACTTTGATTTTCTGAAGGGATTAGATCAAAAGATAAGATGTAATCATAACTCTTTTTTTTTTTTTTTTTTGCCCTCTCACGTGGCAGCAAATGATTCAAATCTGACCCAAAGCCCATACTCTGGGACACTCTATTGCCATCCCCACTTAGTGACATATTGAACTAACTGAAGCATTTCTGAGATCTCTTTCAGGCCTGTGGGTCTGAGCAAGAATGTAAATACATACGTAAATATGGGAACGTGGCTCCTGAAATGTGGTTGCTTAGTGTTCTTTAATCAGGTCAGAGGTAACTAGTAAAATTACATTTCAAACCCTCATACTCCCTCATGCCCTAGGATACTAGTTAAAGTAGCTCCATTAGGGTAATATCAACTGGCCAGTGAAAAAAATATCTGAGTGACACAGGAGATTTGCAGCAGTTTAGTGCCACTTCTTGCCCTTTTCCAGTGCAAGAGATGTAACTGGATGTTGTCTGTAGGCAGTCAAGGGGAACTGGTGCCATCTTGGCACCTGGCAAAATGGTCGAGTTAAGCCAATTATTATTCTTCCTTTTAGAAGCCTGTTTGAGCTTCCCAAGAGAAGCTTTCATGTCTCAGTATATCTTTGAAGTCCTAATCTCTAGCTAAACATTGCAAATAGTTGAGAGTTCTCTTGGGAAAATATGGCTACATTGTATTTCTACATTGCTTTGATAAGTCAGATCTCTTGACAGATATTAACAGAACAACCTACCAATCCTTGAAAGAGATCTGCTGGATGAGCTGCATTTCATAAGATGCACAACTGGGAAAGAAGGTAGGGAAGCCAGATGATTTACTTAAAGGCTAAACAGTGAAAGACTGACTTACAAATGTTCTCTAGATCCTAATCCTGTTCACTGCTTTAAACACAGAATTTCCAAACTGCACTCAGTAAAGAATGCTTTCCCCACAAGTAATCAGTGGCATTAAAGCAAATTAAAAAAAAACATAACCCTTTTTCTGTGTTATAGAAATAATTCTGTCTCAGGTATACCATTTTTTATCCTCTTTCCACTGTTTTGCATTAAAATGCTGATTTTAAAGGCATGTTGCTTGAAGTTGCTGGTGGTCCATAGTCTGGGAAGTTAATAACTTGCAGCTCTGAGCTGTATCCTTCCTAAGCTTTCCATCCTGAACTCCGCTGGAAATCTTTGGAGTTCATCAGTTTCCAAAGTGATTCACTGATAACAATGCATCATTTTGCTATGGATTGTGCTAAGTGTCTTGCACTCTACTGATGTGGATCCAACTAAGAGCTGGGGACCTATACTTGGCTGCTACTTTCCAGCTGGCTCTAGCATCTGCTCTAAAAAGGCTAGTTTATGTGCTATAATCAAGCTATCAGAATTACATAAACATGCTTTCCCGTCATTGCTTAATAATTCAAATAAGAGGCATGATCATAAATCATAGTGCAGCTTTATGTGGCTTACATTCCTGATTTCTTATTCCTGAATTTACCCAAAAGATAGGTTAGCTCTCATGAAATGTTTCATTGTATTGTCACACTTTTAGTACATTTTAGTTATGTTTTCCCAGTTTCTCAAATGTTCCATGAAGAAAAAATAAAAACAATAAAAAATCCCACCCTCCCCTAATAGCTACCCCAAAAAATCCCAAAACAAACAGGAAAAAAAATTGTCTGTATTTACCTATGTTGTCTACATGAATACAAGTCTGAGTGGGGATATTTACATGCATCTCCATAAAATGGCATAATTATTTGCAGCTACCAATGGTTAGCTCAATTCCTGTTTGAACAAATGAATTCCTTTTTGTTTCAAAATAATATTCTTTCATGACTTTCAGTTTATCTCATGGTCCCAGTGAAACCAGCTAGTTCACAAGACCTGCAGATAAATGAAACTGGATCTGACTTAAATGAATAGCAGTACAGGTTAAGTAGATTAATTCATCACTTCTTGAAAAAAACTCCAAAGTTGAAGAAAATCTTCCTGTGTGGTATTGCTGTATTTGTAGAGCTCATCAGGGCTGAAAGCCTTCTCTGTGAGAGGGCTTTCTATTCTGAAAACAGCAAAACATTTTGGTTTGACGGAATAGCTCAGCTGGTTAGCACAGACTGAGAACAAACAGCAGGAGACCAAATTAGGGAGAGATTTCATTGATCATGACACAATGGAAACCCTCATCCTGTTTTTAGACTATGTTAGTCTCCACACCAAGGAATGTGGGCATAAAATATATCCTACAGGTCACTTGCAGTTTACTAGCAATAAGCAAAGCCAACACAATCTGCTAAAACAAGAACAAAACAAGATCAAGAACACTTTCTAATGTATTGTCCTCACTTCACTCAATTAGTTTAATTTCCAGTAAGGAGAGCGGTTATTATAATTGTGATATCTTGATATTATATAAAAGCCTTAAGATCTGTGAGGGATGAAATCACTGTTTTAAATTAGAGGGAGAGAAATACAGACAGAGAGAAGTGGGGAGAGGCAGATATTTGTGGAAGGTAAGATCTATAGCCTATATATATAATAAAGAAGGTCTTTGGATGAAGGCAACACTTATACATGGAAAGATACTTCATATAGCGTACCTACAGCTGCTGAAAATGTTTCTAGAATCCTCACGGTGTGCTTGAAATGTGAAATCAAATATCCATTCAATATCACGCCAAATTGCTCTTCAATGCTTTCATGATAGTGATGAAGCTTTGTTTTCCTTCTAGGATGGCTAGTCTTCAAAGCTTGCTAAGTTCCCAAACCTCCTTAACTCATACACTTCCTCAGAGTATTTTAACATTGATCTCAACCTGGTTGTTTTTGCAATATCTTGATAGTATGTAACTTCGGTGAGGGTGGCACCTGGCATATGGGTATCTTACATTTGTCTGTTTTGGTATCTGCAAAATCTAAATAATATTGCTCTTTACACAGATAAAACAAGCATGCATACAAGCGTTCACCTAAACTGACTCAGATACAAAGATTAATCACAATATTTACTTCATCATGCAAGCTCTTTCCCCTCTTTAGCTTCCCAAAGCCTTTTAACAGATTCCCAGATGAAGTTTTAGTGCCTCTTTTTGCAAGTAGCAGAAATACACTGGATTTCAGATTGCTCACTGAATTTAGCTAAAAATTCAGCATTCCATTTCTAAATACCTAAGTATCATGAGTCTGATGCACCAAAAATTAATGAGGAGTATGTCCCATGATGTTGGAAAACTATGTTAGGATCAAGAGTTAAAGAGGATAGAGAGGACTGAAAGAGTCCTTTCTAAAGAGTTAATATTCAAAATCAACTAATTTCTCTCTTTCTCTCTCCCTCTCCTTTTTGGGGTGTGTGTTTATGTGTGTGTGTGTGTGTCCCCTTCTGTTTTTAAGGTACAAAGCTGTTTACAGAAGAGAAGCAAACAGTGATTATGGAAGATGAAGAAAAGGATGGAGACACAATCCCCAGTTAAGAATACAGTGATATTTCCAATATTGCAGTGTAAATAATTCTGGGTCATTCAAAGCGGCAGCATATATCAAAACCAGTTTCGTTTTATATATAATTTTCTGAAGCCTGCACTTGAATTTAAACTTTCTTCAGGTGCTTATCTACATCTCATGAAATAACAGCAAGCACCATAGGAGATGATGACAGAAATTTCACTTATACATGGGACTGGAAAGATTCTCTTGGTTTTCTAAAAGCAGCTTCCCAAGATTTTTGTCAATGAGGAATATACCTTTGATCAGATCTAGCTTTGTGCAGCATGGCGGTAAGGGTTAACACAAAGGGCATCACCAGCCCATTGCACCTGGGACTATATTAAAGCAGTTGGTGGCATAGGGCCATAAAACATCAGCTATAATTATTCATATTGCAATTTCTCCTGACAATTTATCTCATTCATCCGGTTTTCATCTGCTGGAATAACACTGACTGCAATGCAAATTCCCACCTGCAAATCTGATGGGGTAGATGGAGAGAGTAGGAGGGCAGGAATCAAATCTAGAGTCCCTGAAATGCAAAACAAATACTTGCTCTGCCTGTGAGTCCCTGAAATGCAAACCAAATACTTGCTCTGCCTGTATCTTCTCATGACTTGTATTTGTCAAGAGAGAAACATAGATTTGCTTACAGTTAAGGGTTGTCAACACAGACACATCAAACAGTATGGAGAGGGGAGGTCTCAGGAGAGAAACATATGGGAAGTGTGTACTTGCCTGTTACACCAGGGTAGACTGTGGAGTTCTTCTCCTTTCAAAGATTTTATTCCTAGGTTGATGAAAGATAAACTAGTTAGTTGATCCTTTTAATCCATACTTTTTCTATTGACATCTGCTTTTTAAACTGAGTCCTAGGCTGTCAGTTAGGAGGGGTTGTAAAGATTAAAAATCAGTGAGAGAGCAACAATTGAGTGAAAGGAAGTGTGTTTACTCAATGGCATATGCACACTGCAAGGTGGAACAGCCCCAACTTCTTTTTTAATAGCTTACCTCATTGATTCAATCAAGCATTGTTTATACAGTCAGCTACGGCCTTCAGCATTTTTACAAAGAGAGATGGATACTGGTAGGATATTAAACAAAATAGGTAGAATGGGTAGTTTTTTTGCTTACCTTAATAGCTCTGTGTGCTATATGGAGCAGCACTGCCGTTTGGACCCTTAGGGACCTCAGTGGAAAGGTTGAAGATTATCTAGCCTGGCAGACTGAATTTAGTTATCTTTTTAACATCCTTAGGCAGACAGCTGTGAAACAGACTAATTTGGACTTCATTCTCCACAGTGACTGACCCAGCACCTTTCATGAGAATGCAGTTCATTTGCAGATATTCAGCTTTAAGATGTAATCAACAAGCTTATAATAAATAATCATGCATTAAAGTGTACAAGAGGCCAGCTATGTTATTAATGGGATGCCTGATACCTAGAAATTGTACTATTTGTAATCCTTTTAATCTATTAGTGAGATGAGGTAATATAATCAATTGTTCAAACAACAGCATTTATGTACACAGTAAAGTATGTCACAGCACGTATGTGACGAGAAACACGTGCCATTCAAGTCTAGCTTTACCAATGAAGTTGATTAATATCTTCAGTGAGCAATACAGCAAAAGTGGGAGGGTGGAATCTTAAAAATATTCAAATGAACATCAGCAATGAATTAGCTGTGAAAATATACATGTTTAGGCATGAAGACCCTTAACAACACAAGGCAGGAACACAAATAGAATGTGACTGACTTCACTGTTCTGAAGATCATTTGTTTCCCAGCCTGGAGAATACTGACAGAGCTTAATATGAAAAAAAAGAGCACCCTTTAAGCCTAGCACTATATGTTTTTTGCCAAAGAGGAGTTACATTTCCCATGATGTCTCTGACGGCACAGCAGCCTAATTTACCATCCCTATATAGAGAAACTTGAAGCCAAGTCATGGAAGTGCTGCAACTTACATCATTTGCTGTGGCTCATTTAATATTTTATATTCATAGCCCGGTAATTCAGTATTTACTCTTTTTCCACAGTTATATGAGTGAGTAAAAAGTAATTTTTCAATTGATCAATTAAGCAAGCAGGAGTTTTTGCAGTGTTCGTAGGAAGTAGTGCAATGAATCATTTTTTAAAGATTTCACCCGCCTCATTGCACTTACTGAAAGTGTTAAATGTTGCTATATTTCAGAATAAGATAGGAATTTTTTTTTTCAAATCAGATAAGCACTGCCCCTTTCCCCAAAACAAAGGCCTTAGGTGTTGCAGAATCGTGTGTGGACTGTGCAATGGTGTGATTATGGTTTATTTGCTTTATTTATTGTTGCTTAGGATCCAAATTACTCCTTTAAGACCAGAGAGTGGTAAAACTGCACAAATTGTTCTCCTAGGCAAAGAGCTGGAATTAGTGTGTTCTAGGTCAGAAATGGGTTTGTACCTAGTGTCCCTGAAGGTCTCCTGTGGCCATTACAGCAAAATCCAGAAGGAAATGGAAAGCACAGAAACAGGCTAAGCCTTTCCATAGCACTGCTAGGAGCAGGGTACTCCAGACTGAAATCGCTTACTATGTCTGCATGTAGGCATTGACTGCCTTATGGACTTAGTGGCTGGCTTGCATCCAGATATTGAGCTGGAACTGCATCTCACCCCAGAAGTCTGCACTGGGCAAAACAACCTGAGGCTTCAGGGAGGTAGCGGGGAAGAAGTGTTTCAGTCAGCAAATAAAAGACTGACTGCAGCAAGGAGGGTGAGGAGGTTGTTAATGGCTAATATTTTTGGATTGAATTTTCAATTAACTTCTAACTAGAAACGAAGAGTGAGGTCTCCATTTACAGTAGTACTGGGACAAAGGAATTTAATGGCCTTGCACTTTAGCAGCTTTCAACTGAAGACTGCAGGAAGCCCATCACCCACCTGAAATGGATGTGATGGGTATTTACATAGTGCTAAACATGAGGTCCTAGGTTAGGAGCTTTTAGTAGCTAAACCACAGCAGAAAAATTCAAAGCAACAGTCATATGCTATCACTAACTCACACTATATTCACAGATAAAGCAGCATTTGCACGCATTGAGTTTAACAACAATTACACTGAAATTTTGTCTGGTTGATATTTTGTCTTACTGATTGATAAACTGATAATTGTATAATGCTTTGACCACCTAAATTAGGTATGTTTAGACATCACAAAAATTTAGCTTCCTGCACATCCTGTGCCATTCCTACCTTTGAGTTTATATTTTGCATGTATGACCTAAGAGTATTCTTGTACGTGAGACACTATCCAGCAACTGCGATTACAAGGAAAGATCAAAAGTGTTTGTCAGTGAAACACAATAAAAGTTTTGGCTTCTCAATTATATAATTCTTAGATAAGTATAAAAATATATTTTTCTGTTCCTTGCTTCCCCGAAAAGCCATGTGCCTCTTAGAGTGAGGTGGTGCAAGCAGAAATACCGTTATTCTGGAAATGTATTTCTACAAATAGAAAGAGTGAACATTAAAAGTCAGCTTCTACTCCATGATATTGGGTCCTGGTCTTGTGAGAGGACCCATATCAAGCAGTCTGACCCAGGAGCTGTGAAGGGAAGCTTAATACATCCTCACATCCGACCTCCTGAAGAATCCTGAAAAGATACGGACTGGACAGATGGTCAAGTGGAAAAATTAGAAAGTACATTCCAGAAATAAAAAAACCCTACTTCTGATGAACCATTTGTGCTTATTCTTACAGTTGTGAATATCCTGTAAAATGCAAGCTTTATAGCTGTGAGACACATTGTCATGACCTTTGGATTTTTTTTTCCAAGTTGTCAAGTCTTTTCCAAAGTTCAGAGTAGGTTTTAGGTCTCAAGGTGGTCCTAGGGTCTGAGACAAAGTTATACCTTTTTTTTTCTGGTTTGTTTTTCTGTTTTTTTTCTGGTTTGTTTTTCTGTATTCTCTGTTTAGCCTGAGAAGAAAAAGCTTAAAGTGATGTATTCAATGTATATAAATAATTGAAAGGAGGTATAGAGAAGAGGTAGCTAGGGTCTTGCCAGTGGTAACTAATGACAGGACAAGAAGCAGTGGGCACAAACTGAAAAACATGAAACACCACTTACAAGTAAGAGAACCTGGTTATACTACTAAGTTATGGCACAAATAGCCCCAAGTAGTTGTGAAGTCCCCATCTTTAGCGATTTTCAAAATCAAACCTGGCACAGCTTTAAATAACCTGTTCCAATGGACCATATATGAACTAGCCAACTCCAGTAGTGTCATTCACTATCAGCAATTCTGTGACTACAGCCCAGGATCTAAACCAAGGGAAATGGCTCACTTATACTTAGCAGGTCTGTGGGAGATGGGGAGAAAAGTTTTTGTTAAAGGGAGGAGTACATGCGAAAGAATAATGAGGGCTATCATTCAGAAGTTCTTGCATCGGCTAGATACCTGAGCAACCGAAGTGAACAACAGACCTCAAGCAGGAAGGAGGTAGGGACATGGCTGATACAGAACCAAATTTGCTTTACAAACCCCATTGTCTAGCTCCAAACCTAAAGAAGTGGAATCCTTTTCTAAAAAACATAAATAACTGCCTCCCAAACAACAGACTTCCTTGCCATAGCAAAGCAACCCAGTGATGAGAGCAAAGACTCAGTTCACAAATGGATCAAAGAGAAAAAAAGGGCTAAATTTGCAAGTGTTGACAGATGCAATGAGTAAATTATAATGATTCTGAATCTCATCATAAGTCTGAGTTCATAAGACATTCCAAAAGTGACAGATGACCAAGATTTATTTTTATGTTTGCAGCAAGTGGTTATGTCAGAAATCATCAATGAGAAAGAAAAAGGTCAAGTGCATCGTAAACCCAGACCTCCCTCAGATGACACAGATTTCATTTTTGAACTTCATACTTGCAAAATTTCCCTTTGGCGTACACTAGATGTCAGAATTGAACTGAGAGGATAAGCCTCTCCGCTCCATGACACAGACCTGTGCATCTGATGGGATGCTATCTGCTCAACTAGTTTTGTTTAGAAATTATTTTTGTGAAGCACCCGCTATTTAGGAGGAACAGTCTGCATGAACATCCTCTCTCCTCAACTTTGAAGTATTTCATTTAGGCCTAAAACCACAGGCTTTGGATGAGACAAGAGGCATCCTGGGGTGTTTTTCTAACACCAATTAGTATCTACCAGCATTCTTCACCTTCCACAGCTCCAGCAAAAATAAAATCTAAAATCCTCTCTGAACTGCTAGGGTGAAGAAATACTTGGCACAGTATGGACTTGTCTGGAGAAAAATGAGAACAAAGACGAACCTGTCTAGGATTACATTAAATTTCTATGAGCCATAGAAATCCCATGACATCTTCCCATGACATCTCAGATAAGTAATTTTACTTCCCTGAGCCTTGACCACACAGAAGTAAATTCAAGATGGCAACTTATATCTTCTTCATTGCAAAGGACAGAGTGTGCACCAGGAGAGTTAAGACAAAATTCACTCCCTTTTGTGAGATACTATGACACAAAAACAATAACCCAAATAAATTGGTAGTAATAACAAAAGGTGAAAAAAAAAGGGATTCCCCTTTTAATTTCTGCAAGTGACTCAGTAAGCCTGAACCAGTACTATCCATTTGTCCAGAAAACAGTAACACAAGACACTGTCAGGCAAAGTGTTAACCAAAGGTGTTCTAAAGGGAAAGAAATTTCACAGACAGAAAACTGGTTTGGAAAGGCAACATGATTTTGCCATTCTATACAGCCCATTCATGTAAAACATTACATGGTATTCTACAAGGAAAACACAATTCTCAGGGAATTCCTAGAGGTAAATTGCATTTGGTAAATAGCAGGCTTTAAAGTGCATTGTACTTTGCACTTGATTTAGGCACTGACCCAGTCTAGTTGCTTGAGTCACAAATTCTGATGGTGGTTATAGTCAACACCACATAAAATGCAGAGTAAAAGAGATAAAAATAACTGAAACAAGTTCATACCAGAGCACTCAAGGAGTGGAGATGTCTAGAAATCACTGTTGAAAGGTATCAGACTTCAGAGTGAGTGTGCCCAGAACTGCAGTGATCTTCAATAAGGGAGCCAGGGGCACATGGAATGCTGAAAACACCCTGGCTCTTTTCATGCAACAACCATCCACAATTTTAATGTGACTGTAACATAGCAGTTCTACTTACACCAGCTGGCACAGTTCTGATGTTGGACAAATTTACACAGCAGTAGTGTATAAGAGCAAGCAAATTCACGATCAGTGAACTTAAGAAAAAAAAAATAGAATTATCATAGAATCATAGAATCACCAGGTTGGAAGAGACCCATTGGATCATAGAGTCCAACCATTCCTATCAAACATTAAACCATGCTGCTCAGTGCCTCATCCACCCGTGCCTTAAACACCTCCAGGGAAGGTGACACAACCACCTCCCTGGGCAGCCTCTTCCAATGCCCAATGACCCTTTCTGTGAAGAATTTTTTCCTAATGTTCAGCCTGAACCTCCCCTGGCAGAGCTTGAGGCCATTCTCTCTTGTCTTGTCCCCTGTCATCTGGGAGAAGAGGCCAGCTCCCTCATTTCTACAACCTCCTTTCAGGTAGTTGTAGAGAGTAATGAGGTCTCCCCTCAGCCTCCTCTTCTCCAGGCTGAACAGCTGTTCCTCATAAGGCCTGTTCTCCAGCCCCTTCACCAGCTTTGTCACTCTTCTCTGGACTCTCTCCAGAGCCTCAACATCCTTCTTGTGGTGAGATGCCCAGAACTGAACCTTCATTTTGAGTACTGTGTGCAGTACTCATCCTCTGCTTTCAAAAAAAGATTTAAAAAATACCCCAGATATGGAGAAGTGCAACTAGGAAGATGAAAAGTAGAGTAGGTTTTGTTGTGAGG
Source organism: Coccyzus lansbergi (assembly GCA_033558105.1). Taxonomy (NCBI): domain Eukaryota; kingdom Metazoa; phylum Chordata; class Aves; order Cuculiformes; family Coccyzidae; genus Coccyzus; species Coccyzus lansbergi. The sequence continues at coordinate 1,367,890 of JAUMJK010000574.1, read as the reverse complement.
AAAGTACAAACAAGATATAGTTGGCTTCGAAGGGGAGAGTTGGGGTGGCACATAAATCAGCAGAGGCCTGGGGTAAGAGACTAAGAAGTTATTTGGTAGTGCTTGTCACAATGTATAATCTAGGGGCAAGAAGAGCTTTCTCAGCAGGGACATGCACAGCTGTGAAATATGCCCATGGGATACTGCACCGAAAGAATACATGGGATCAAACTCAGATAGGTTATGCCACAAAAGACAATCAGTGTTCTTTAACATTCAGCAAAGTTTGCACATAACACAATTTTAACAGTGTTATATCTTCTTTTTTTCCACTGATTGAAGTAAGAGGACTCTTCATACTCCAGCCTACTACCTTCATCCTCCTACTACGTTCATCCTCCTGAATACCCAGAACTCTGACAGGAGGGCATTTATTCTCAGCATAGTTAGGCAAGAAAAAACTTCCTTGTGATGTCTGAAACAGGATTTATTACCTTACCCATGGTAGACAGAAGGTCACATTGATAACACCATAAGGAGCTGAACAATCTAGGAAAGCACTGGCTTCTTGAATTTCGCAGGACATAGAGTTATACAGTAACAGCCCAATATTTTAGAACTAAGGGAGCATATGTTGCAATAATAAGAAGGCATTGAGAACATTTCTAACAAAATGTCCATTATGCTTCTTAGCTAAATCATACACTTGCTTTTGTCTAGAAAAACAGCTGCTGTACAATGCAGTAAGGCCTGTGCAATGGTTATACAATGTCCTCCATCTGCCATTCTTGAAGATGCCTATTTATCTCTTTGGTTATTTCCTATTCCAGCTCTGGGAAATATGTTGGATCTTCTTCATCCTTCCCCTCTGGTCGAGTAGCTTACATTTCACTGGATGTTCCTCTGATTTCTTGTAGAATGCTGGGAAATAGTCTCCTGAGCTCTGAGTGGGCCTCTTCAGGTGATGAAGCTGAGGCTTGATGGCTGACAAAGAAATAACAGTGGTTGTTGCTATGCCTAGCATTCACTTGTTGATGGACAAGAAATTAATTCCTCAGAAGCTTCATCCATCCCAGTCAGCACAGCTACCTATGCATCTGGGCAAAGGAGGCTTTCTCAGCCTGAGAGCCAGGAGTCTTTTTGGGTTAATAGGTATTTAAGGAGGGCTAGGAAAAATTTCAGGGAAAAAGAAAGATGTGAAAATATAATTCATAAATATATATAAAGGTCTAGACTGAAACACGGGACATATCCAAAATTGAAATTTGGGCAATTAAGCACTTTGGAATACTTGATCTTGAAATCAAGACATCCCAGAAGACTATGCATACACAGGAGCATTCTCAAGGTTGGGAAAAACCAACTTGGACAGAAGATGGAAGTGCCAGAAGTCTAAATAAAGAAGAAAATTTATACTTACCTATCTACATGTGGGAGTTAAATGTGTCACTGTTTTCAAAATAACATTAAACAAGGTCATTTTCAGGCAATAAATCAGGATTGAGGAAACATTTTCCAGTAAACTACAGGCCATTGTGAAAGTCACAAGTGGGCTATATACCGTTCTCAACTTCTTAAGTGTTTATTTTCAACTATGTCTCACTTTCTTACATATTTACATAGGTAGAATAAAAAATTAAACATGACTGTGACCAAAACGTATTCTTCTTATGCTTAATTATTGTTTGCAAATAACCCAAAAATAAGCCAATTACTAGCATGATAAGCACTTTAAAGGAAAAGTCATTGTTCTCAGCACGAATCCCAAGAAGCAAAAGATTCCCCTGTGTGATCTAGCTAAGATCAAGCAGTCATAATTTCATCTCATTAAGATCCTTGAGTGATTAATCATATTCTAAAACATCTTTGTAAACAAACAAACAAAAATGTTAAGGATTTCATAAACTTTAGAAATACACATCCATATTTCTGCATAGTCATAATCTTTCTTGTTCTCAACAAGACTAGATTGACATTCATTAAAAGCTTGAAAAATATCCAGGTGAGTTACTGTTCTTTGAGGCATTTCACTTTTCAGATTAATTCAATTTTCTGTACTCTGCATGGATTCAGCCAAACACTATTGTATTTTTCATTACTCAGCATGGTGGAATGTTTATTGTTAACTGGAATTTTACTGGAGTGGTTGCCAGAAGAGATGACTTGGCTAGCAAGTTAAGGGTTTATCCAGAACATTGACAGTGCATTTATCATCCTTATACAGGAGTTTACAAAGGGTATCCATGACATTTCATTTCTTCAGGCTTTAGTTATTCAGAGTTAATGGGAGAAGATAGTCTCTCAGGACTCTAGAGCTCTATTCCCAGATTTCTCACTGACTTCTTTTATGGCCTAGATTTAACATTCACATAAAAATGAAAATACTTTCCCCAGAGGGTTTTTGTGGGCTTCAACATGCTATGATTCTCAAGAGTCACATGCATGGAGTGATGTAAGTTCCTAGTCTTGATGCCAGCATAAATTTCCTTTCCTTTTTTTTTTTTTTTTTTCAAATTAGGGAAAATAATTATTTTTTAAGATTGTCGATATCATCAAGACAATGAAAACAGAGAATAGGTATGTGGACAATGTGAGTGTAGACTAGAATAGTTACACAAGTCATATCATTCAGAGAGATTATCTGTGAGGTATTTAGACACTGATTTAGCAAGGAGGGGAGTGCATTAGCTACTTTGTTTCCTCTGGCCAGCAGAATGTACAACCCAGCATTTTGCAGGAGAGCTGCTGTACTAACATTAGATTTGGCTAGGAAGGTGTTCACCTAGTATTTCTTCTTATCCTTGCTTTTATACTACTCTTCTTTAATTCTTGAGAGGGGTCAAGACTCCCTCTAGTTGCTTGGTATAAATACCTGTCCTGTGTCAACATTATGCCTTGATTTGCTTAAGATATAATGGTCATGACAAATGAAAGAATGAATGCCAGAGCTGCTGCTCAGTAGACAACTGCAAAAGAAAATTTAATGTAGACTGCCAGGAAGATCTTACCCAGCACTAGTCCTAAGGCTCTGCTTGTAGCACCACAGTTCAGAGCTTCCAACCTCATACCACCGTAGGTCCTTCCTGAGGGACATATACCATTAACTGATGTCTGTATTTTCAAAGACTTTTTCTAGCAGAAAGAAGTATTAAGCTTGTAATCTGTTTCTAAGTTTTGGATAAAACTCTGTTGGCTGGTTCTGATGCACCTTAGATATTGTTTCACAGTGGGGCAGGATTTGAGGATATCTGCAAACACATTTACAGCATATCAACTAACAAGTTTCAGAGAAAAATGCAACTTGTACAGTACTTATACAAAAGAACAAGAATTGTTCATTTCCCCATCCCTCTTGCCTCCACTGTATGTAACACACTATGCCCCAAGCAGCTCCAATTAGATTAATGGCTTGAGGCACTGCATCAGAACCTATTATTTTGTAGTAGCCATGATGGATGCTCCTATAAACAGACATAGCCAATGCATGAGAAGGTGGTTTGGAAGTGGAGGAATATACATGGGAGAGGAGGTGAGCAAACATGTTTGCCAGAGTTGAAGCCATTTATCCATGACTCAAGGAACCACAGGAGAACCAAATACTGCCACAAGTTCCACTCTTTAAACTGATTCTAAAATGTGCCATGCATTTACTTGGTTAGGTCAACAAGAGAGCCCATCAAAATCCAATATGGATGATCACTTGAACTAACAGTCCAGACAAAGTCAGGAGCTTCATGGGTAATGTGAACAGGAGAAAGACATTTTGCTGAGAAGCCTGCCCTTGGTTATTTAAGTATGACAGACATTTCACATGAGCCTGAAGCCAGGAAATACATTCCTACAGTCCACAGGGGTTATTGTACACTGTAGTTAAAATTTTAGTTGGTATTTTACTGATTCCACTACTTCCCTAGAAATAAGCTAATTTGTGATGGCTTTTGCCCTGTTTAAATTCTAAGGAAATTATAGTTAATGATGCTTACTGGCAAAAACACTATATAGTCATCTTGAATATTTCAAACTACTAAAAGCTGTTGCAGCAACAAATGCTCTTATTGTTACACAGAATCATAGAATTTCCACTCTGATCAGAAAACAGCACAAGACGTAGCAAAACACTAATATCCTTTTCTTTTCCTTTTAAAGTATTTCAAAACAGACTGCTATAAATATTTCTATTAATTCAAATGGCATGACCCTTCAAAAAAAATTTGAAATGTCATTTTCTTTAAAGCCATTGCTACAATCACTGAGTGAATTGCACTAGTTTTACTCATGGACACCTGTTGGTAAACAAATTGCCTCTGATAAAATTTAAGAACAGAGTCAACTGAGCAGTCACATCTGAAAAGTCATAGGATCATTATGGCTGGAAAAGACCGCTACTATCATCAAGTCCAACCATTAGCCCAACACCACCATGCCTACCAAATTATGTCCTGAAGTGCCAGGTCTACACACTTTTTGAACACCTCCAGGGGTGGAGACTTCACTACTTCCCTGAGCAGATGTTCCAATTTTTGACCGCTCTCTCAGTAAAGAATTTTTTTCTGATGTCCAATCTATACTTCCCCTGGCACAACTTGAAGCTATTTTCTCTCATCTTAACACTTGTTTCTTGGGAGAAGAGACCAGTACCAACGTTGCTTCAAATTCCTTTCAGGTAGTTGCAGACAGTGATAAGGTCTCCCCTCAGCCTCCTTTTCTTCAGGCTAAACACACTCAGTTCTCCTGGGGCCCTAGCACACCATGAACAAGACATTAATGTGTTGCCTCACTGAAATAGCCATGGTTAGCGGCCTGTGGAGACAACCTGAAGACAGACCTTCTGCCATTTCTCCTCATCCCTCAACACTCTGCAGAGCAGCTTCAAATTTTGCCTTCAACTACTATGCAGGCAGGATAAAGAAAATGATAATGAGGACAACAGGAAAGATGAAAGACTTTTATGATCAAGTAAAGATAATTTACTGGTTTAGCCAAAAAATTCATCAGTGAGGTGAGGGAACTATTTCATCAGGCATTTTCACTGTGAGATGACTCAGCAAAGTTAGGGACACTGGTGTTCCTAATTCAGTATTCTGCTGTTAAATCAAGGGGCACATACAGGAAGGATTTTTCTTTCTCATTTTTGTCCCCTTTGCCAACAGAGGAGGTTTTCTGCTGTAATTATCAGGAAGAACTACAAGACAAAGGAGCAGAAGAACAAAGACTGTTTCATTAGACATGCTCAAGAAATGTTCTAAACTTAGAGAGAAACAGTTTCCTAGGAGTGTTATAACACCTGTGTGTTTATATAAAATTCACTCTTCTTTCAAATGAAGACAGCTATTTCTTGGACAGTCACCACGAGCTGAGGTTTTAGTAATTAATTTTATTTATCTTTTTTTTTCTTCCCATGTATGCTTTTTAATCCTCTGAATGTGTTTTATATTCTTCTCTAAAACCAGCCAGCTCCAGCATTAAACCTGATGTGACAATACAAACTCTGCCAGTCTCTGTTGCACAACATGGCACTAGATCCAACTTTCAGGAATATGAATATGTACCACAGATTGTAGCAGCCTGTGTGGCCTCATGGTCATTAGCTTTGTCACAGAGAGAGGATGGCTGAGAGGGGTGATCTCTGGGCTGCAGAGTAACAGCACAAGGCTTGTCCTTGGCGGCCAAGTGGCAGAGGAGTTGTAGTGATGCCCAGCACACGCCCAGTGCATGACCACCAAGGGCAGGGACAGCCCCCTGGGGCTCCTGGACACAGGGACTGCCTCAGGACCAGCACTCCATAGCCCTCAAGGATGCTGGGCAGAGGGACAGTGGGGTTTTGCATGGGTGGTCCTCTCATTGCCATGTCACAATTCCACTACCCAGCACTACAGCAATGTCTCTCTTATCCATTGAAAGTTTGCAGAGGGAGTGAGCTCTGCTCTTCCCTTGGCTGCATTTCCCTAGATGCTCTTGCTTGTGCAAACCACTCTAGGCTTTGAAGGGATCCAGGCTTTCTGCACCATCAGGAGCTGCCACTTTCCAGCTCTTCCTGCGCACAAGTGCAGGGCAGACATGAGGGTACATTTTATGCATCAATGAGACCAAGAAGCACAGCAATGGAGGAAGTTTCAGAAGACAAAAAGTATGCCTGCCATCAATACATGTCATACATTGGAATATACCACATTGTACCACGTATCCCTTCTTCCTTTTCTTCTTTTTGTGTGTGTTTGGTCCTGAAACTCATTGCTCACATTCTCATTTTTCAGGTTACAGGGACTGCTTGGCCTGTGTTCCTGCTGTTACTTTCTGCAGTTTTGTGACCTTCCTTGGGTTGACTGCAAGGGATGTTTTTTGAAGCTAAACTGAGGAATGCATCAGCCTGTTCCTGGCTAAGCATGCACATTTTGTTAGTGATTGTGGTATCGTCTCTGAAACAGAGGTAGAAAAAAACCCAAAATACTGTTTTCACTTATAACATTTGTGTTATTTGTGTTCTTGAAGGTGTTTCTGGGGATGAAAAATATCTGGCATTTTAGGCATATAACAGTCTCATTGTTATTCCATTTATGGTGAATATAAGGAATAGAATGGAATAGAATAGAACATAGCAATTATGCTGTGTTATGCCAAGAGTTCTGCACAAGCTCTGACATAGGTCTGAGGGCTCCATCCAGGAGAGTAGCTCTCTGCAGTGTGGGTCCCAGGCACTTCCAGAAGATGGAGGCAGAGAGGGGCACCCCTACAACATTGCTCAGGTAGAACAGAGGGCTCAGGCTGAGCTGAGACACTATATCTCTAGCCCCTTGGCAGGAGACAGTTTGGGGAGATGGATACCAGTCATGAGGCTTACGAGCACCCCCAGAACCCTGTCAGAAGTAGATGTCCAAATGTTTCCAAGCCATGGAAAGAAAAATGTGGTCACTCGGTGACTGTAAATAATACTTCCATGTACATCAATGATCCTGCTCTGTTTCCTCATTATACAAAATGTAGTCTCTCCTTGCAGATGTGGTTGGCTCATCCTCTTTGCACTGAGAAAAAGGAACCATTCCAGGAGGCAGTATATGTGCCTGCAGCAGCTGGGGTCCCTGCAGCACTGTTAGATGCAACTGAGATTCTGCAGTTTTACCAATGGTCAAGTCCAGGTGGGAGCATGGCCAGGCCTTTCTCCTGCATACAGTTACCTAACTTGGAAAACTGTCCTGGCTTTGTGACTTCTTGGGTGTTTCTCCCTCTTGCACACTTTAAAATAACAGATTCAAATTTAGCAATAAGGGGGACAAACCAACCTGCTGGCAAGGAGATGGACAGGATCATGCACATACATGTCTGTTCTTGACAGACTCGCTTCTTCAGAACTGAGACTACAGCCAATGCAATGAAGCTTCCTCCTTTTTTTAAAAGAAGCTGCATACAATTTCCAGAAAATACCAACAAGACTATAACATTTTCTCAATTAGATAATGTGCATGTGCTCTTACTGCAGACTGAAAATATTGCACTATTATGCACTTCCTATCATATATTCCAAATAGCTGCATGGGAAGCATTGATTTACAAACTGTACCAGAGTAAGCCATTTGCTGTGTAAGCCATAGTAACAGGACATGGGTAGGACGGTACCAGTGTTAAACAGCCAAATAGAAATAAAAATTCTGGGTCCCTAAATCCATTGATGCCAAATATACATTGAGATGGGAGGAGTCTTAACAAAGAGAGAGTCATAACATGGCTAGTTATTGAGATCTCTCCAAAATCTCCCTAAAATTCAAGACCTCTAAATGCCTCTTACAAGAACATCCTTGGTGAAAGCATCTGAAGTAGTAGCCTCCTCTATGAACATAAATACAAGAATTTAATAACTGCTGGTACTCTATAAGACAGAAATGGCAATATATACAGGTAATATTTGGTGTCACTGTCAATGATGAGAAACTCCAGATGTTAAGAGGACGTATTTATGATACTTCTTGTTCCATGTTTTCTTCCTATGTCTAGCTATTCCTAAATGTCTTGATTTGAATACCTGGGAGTCCTCATGTGATGTGAACATGCAACTCAGAATTTTAAACTTTAGTTTCAGTGAATGGCCACTTTTATTCTCAAGCAGGACAGTAATCCATGGAGCACATTGTTTCTCTAAGGGATTACAGTGTTTTGAACTCTCACATTCTTGCTTGTTCTTTTCCTTACTTACACCTAAGCAATGGCTGCAGCTGTGTCTGGGGAAATAATCAGCTAAGGTGGCAGCTGTGAAATAACATCACGCTGTGAACAGCTTGGAGAACTGAAACAGCACAGAAAATGCTGCTGCACATGGGCATCTATATATGGGCATCTATTTACCTAATCTGCTGGCACAGCATCCACTGTATTAAATATCAATAGTAAAATTTTTTCAGTACTTTGTTTGAGGTTTGGGGCTTTTTGCTCAGTGATTTATTTTTGTCTGCTTTGAGACTTTACTTTTTCTTTTACCAACTGTGAATTATAGATACATCAGTGCCTTTGTATATTCATGTGCCAGGATAGCATCTTGACAATTTATTCACACTAAGACATTGTTTTGCGTAACTATTTCATGTTACCGTCCTGTTCGTCTGATTGTTGTGTGGGACAAAGATGAAGGGAATAAAAAAATGGTTATCATGGTGAAATAGAAACAGCAGGATTTGGTAGATGGGAAAGGCACAAAAATCTATGCTTGGGTCCAAAAAACAGACTTATTTTTTCCCTTGATCATCAATGTCCATGTGATAAAGGCCAAAATTATTTGCCAACTGAATTAAAACAAATTGTGATAGTTGTGCTGCAAGCCAGAAAACATAAGGCATTTGTTTAAAAAAATGATATGTGGTGAAGACCATTAAAAACAACATTTCATTTGTTCAGCCCCAGAGAATAGGTTTAACTTTTTAATGTGATATGTAAAAGTCATGGCATTCCTGGAGACAAGCCATCTGTTCATATCCATCTCCCAAAGAGTAGCCACTGTGACTACTTATTTCTAAAGTTGTGCATATAGTCATATTAGAGTAACGTGGTACTGACTGACCTGGTAATGTAAGGTGGTTTCCCAAGGAACCTGAGCCTGGTAAGTCAGCTGAACATCGTGCTGGACCTTTAAAAAGAAAGAGCAGTTTCAGCAGAGAAGGATGAGCAGTAGTCCCAACAGTCATGAAAATGCTTTTTGAAGTGCTGCCACCACTACGAGTTGTTTACAGTCATCTTTTTGCCATTTCTTATCCATGGGTTTAGGTGAAGAACTGTGAAAGCAGCCTTATGTCTGGGGACTTCTCCATCAAAAGGACTCAATATCGAATGTATCTTCTTTTTGTCACTTACCAGGTTTGAGTGGAGACACTGTGTCATTGATTCTGGAAGCTTCATGTTCTTAAGTTTTGGACCTACAAACTGTTGCTAGCTCTCAGAAAGCTTTCCCTGCCACTACCTCTGTGTCCGCACAGAACTGCCAATCAACAATTTTATTGCTTGGTGCAGCTCTGAAAACAGTTACGTAGTACTTACTTTGCTTCTGTGGTGGTTCAGCAAGCAGCTGGCATCATGTTGGGAACCACTGGTTTGTAATGGCTCCAGATGTTTATGTAACTGGCTATATGGACCAGAAAAGGGACGGATACTGTGTTTGCAAGTGGAGGTGAGTCACTCAAATTATTAGAAGCCTTTTACAAACTATGTTTTCTACCCTCATGCTTATGTGGCAGTCAACATTTTTTATTCAAAGATTACAGTCTACTACATCAATACCCTCAATACCTAGCAGAAACTGGCAGCTTGGCTTGATCTCTGTCTGCAGGACTGGAAGTACATGAAGACTCAAACCAAGCTAGTAAGGTACAAGAATACAAGCAGGCACAGTGATGAACACATTGCTTGTTCTTCAGGAAATCAATACCAGTGAACCTCCCATAGAAGAAAGGAGTGAATTAAAACTAGAGGCAAAAACGAAATATATGAAACCTTTCATGCTGGTATTGACTGTCTGAACTCCTCGGAGAGGATGACTCAGTCTCTACCACTGTTTATCATTAGTTTTTCTTCTTTTAAGAAAAAGATCAAATAGAAAAACTGTAGCAATATGGGAAAATTTTGGTCACAGCCATGGTGTGAAGGCTGCTGCACAGACATTGCTGAAGTCTTCCTATGGAATAAGATACTTTGTAGGAGGTGTTAGGTAGAGATGTAGCTGAAATGCTGTGAAAGGAGGTCTATAAGCAACACTGGAGCACAGGACCACTAGTCCTGTGTGATCAAAACTCATGTTCCAAGTGACACAAAAAAACAATAATCATATGAGCAAGTGTTTAAATGGGCATGAGTGTGGCATGCTGTTATTGGTGTTGATGCTCTTACGGGCTACGTTTTCAATCAAAAGAAAAAAGGGGAAAGGTGAGGTTGACATGTCTAATCCCCAAACAGATAGATATTTACCTTAGGTTCCTTAAGTAAGCTATTTGAATTCTCTACCTTAATTTCCCTGTCTTTAGAAATTCGGTAATGCCATGACCTCCTTCTTCTCACTGGGACAAGTGGTGAGCAATGACTGCTGTCCAAGCAATGTTCCCACTGCACTTACGAAAGAAGTGTTAATTATGTCTAGTACTCTACAAGGAGCTGAATGCTGGAAAGCAAACAGCAACTGCCATGCCTGGATCAGATGTAGAAAGCATCAGAACAAAACGAACCCTTCTTGGACTTCAAATCAAATGGAGCCGAGACCTCACTGTTTTTATTTGGTAATAGGATGAACATACATGAACTCACTTACAGAAAAACTGGAATGTTGGAAAATGTTTTATACATTTAGAGACCACAAGCCTCTTCTTTCAAATAAGGAACTAACAATAAATACATATAGTTTAAAATTATTCTCAGAACAGTTGAGAATACTTGGCATTACATGGCATCATTCATTTTGGTTCTGCATTTTTTTTCTCTTGAGTCTTAACAAACAAAACATGGTGGGTTTTTTTTTCATTACCCTACCCACCCAGCCCCAGGAGTAAAACCTGCACTGAGTTTGTCTTTCATCATGGCTTTTAACTTGTTTGCCATCCCCTGGTGCAAAAAAATCATAACAACCTGCCTCTTTCTTCCTTGAAAAATGTTAGAGAACAAGCGTCTGTGGTTTATTTTAGTTCATTTCAAGAAAGATAGTTCAAGAAAGACATTTCCATTATCAGTTCTGCTAATACAAACATAATCTAAAGTTTATGTTCAACTTCATATATAGAATTCTCTGCAGAATGCCAGCTGAGAAAAAGTTATTTTACAAGAGCAAGATCCTTGAGTTTGGTTAATTTACCCTTCTTTCCTAGCAATAGGTTTAACATTTCTTAACTTCATTTAGGACCTGTCACTGTTGGGTTAACCACAAGAGCAGTGAAATCTACTGTCAAAGATAGGCCACAACGTTCATCCTTCCTCCCTGCTTAAGGTAATCTGTGTGCTAGGTTATGACTTTGATTGAAATGTCTACAAGAAATAGCATCATCGTAATGGAGAGAGATATATAGTCTTGTTTTAAGACATTGTGGTGGAAGCAGTTCCTACCACATCAAAGGAAGGCAGTACCACCCTGATGCCTTGGCTTTACACAGGCCTCCCTGTGTGTAATTTTCTGTAATTTTTTTTTTTGTTATTTAATCTTTGGCCCCAGATACTCTGGTGGGACCAGCAGGACTTTTGCATGCAACTTCCTTTGATTTCAGTGTAACTACAAGGGTGATCAGGACCTATGTGTTATTTTGCTCTAAGCTGATGTTGCAAATGAAATGTCTTTTGTCTATTGGGGAAAAAGGGTAAGGAGAAAAGGGAAGGGAAATATTGCCATGAGAATCTGGGCCTGTAGACGACCAGAAGGTCTGGTAAAAATCCAACCAGAACCCTACAATAAAAAATAGCAAACATTTTTAAAAATTGCATATAAAATTGTATAAAAATATCATCCAAACAAGAAGAAAAGGAAAATTCTCACTCTGTCGTTCTACTGCTAGGTTTTATCACAAGAAAACTCCAATGGCCATAAGTAATTTTGTTTCATAGTTGCATTCCTATGACCACTGGCAGAGAGACATAGGATTACATATATTCCTCCTACCACTGGATAGTGTTACAAGTACACAGCAACTGATATATATGAATTTGAAAGAAGTCAAAAGAATACAAAATGCCGAGAATGTGCTATGGGGAAAGTATTGTCTGGGACTGCAAAATTTGTCTGCCTGTGGAGGCAAGGGGAGTTCCATATTGGCAGGTACACCTGACAGTAAACTGAGACTGGAACAGACCTACTCATGTTTATGGGTAACACGAGTATCCAATTTGAAGGGAGCTGAATTTATGAATTAAAAATGTCAAAACAAGATTTTTCATTCCTTTCTACCTGGACAGCGCTGATACCCACTCTCTGGAGCAATTTACACGGTATCAGTGGCACAAGGCACAATCTCATCCTCAGCCAGTATGTTCCTGGTTTTGAGCACTGACTGCACTAGAACATCTCTGAGATCAGCACCAGTCCAATATGTGCAAAATCACAGGATCCCTCTGTTGGTTTTCATTATTAGGTAAGGTGGTGGATGAAAAAAGAGTAACAGAAAAGGACTTGATTATGCTGTCATTTGCAGAGTATAAATGGCTAACACATGGTGTAGATCATCAGAGGATGATGAGTTTCATTATAGTAAAATGAAATGTGAGGGGAAAGGAACCAATAGGAAATATTCAAGACCATCTCATGAGTTCCTGGAGGTAGACTAGCTTATTCTAATTGAAGAAAAAAAAAAAATACTGCCTTTGCAGGTTCCATCAGTTCTAATTTGAATAGATTACTATGCTTTTCAATTAAATGCCATGTTTGGGTCCCACTATGGAATTTGCAAGAACTATCAGCTTAAGTATTTACCTTTGCCTAGGTGAGCTCATGGACCTTCTGATTACAAAGCAGCACAGTGCTATCATCAATCTAATCTGAAAAATTTTTTCTTCCAGACTAAGTTTGTAAGCTTGTCTTTGTAAGTACATATGCAACTATTTGCATATTCAAAGGATAGGTTCCTAACCCACCACCTTATAAAATTTTTCTCTGGTATAAGCAGCTATATCTTGGAAATTTTCTCTCCAACTATAAAATTTATGCTTGAAACAAGAAAAAATGAGAAAAAGGATTTTGCCTTGTTCATTCATCCATTGGGAACCAGGCTTCCAAATTCCAGATTCATTCTGGTGCTAAAAGTCTTACTGTATGAATACATAGCATTAATGCGTAGTGTTATATATACATAACATATATAGCTGGAGCTAAGCACAAGGCTACACATTTAGATAAGCATGACTCTGCCTGGATTGACTACTCTCAAATATTTTTGGTCTAAAATTGCAAATTTCTCTTTTCAATCTACCACATATTTTATTATCAGAAAAAAGTTGGCTTCTGCCACTGAACTTTTTTCTCAAACACGGAAAACAGTGATTTCCATCAACTTTTTATAAGCAAACATAGAAATCTGATCATATCTCTTTGAAAAAAGATATAGTGTATTTGGTTGACTTAAGCGTTTTGAGAGGATGCATCACATGTTATTACATTTAAAAAAATAATTTTAAAATAAACATCCCTTCTTTCACATGTGTGAACACTTCTTGCATATTGTCACAAAAATGCACAGTTCAAATCACTTATTGAGTGCAGCCCAGAGAGTAGTCATCCTTTGAATGTTTAAATAACGAAGAGGATAAAAACAAATTGTTTGCTTTTCTTTTTTTTTTCTTCTTTTTTTTTTTTTAAATTATACAGTGTCCAGGAACTCAAGGACTATAGCACCATGAGTCAAAGGTCTGCTAATTTTCTGGACATCAGTCTCAGTAAAAGGAAAAAAACACTGACAGGGATATGTGCAATGGTATCTCTCCCTTTTTTAGGAGGGTAGAGTGTTTGAATTCTCCCTTTCCAGTTACACAACAGTTTCTGAGAAGCAGAAGACACCTGGTGCTCTTCCAGTAAGGCAGAACTTTCCAAGAGCACCAGCAGTCCCTGTGCAGAGGGAGAGGAGTGCTGTCTTTATGACACAACTTCCCAGTCTGTGCTGCTCTCCATAAGATGTACCCACCACTTTGTACCTACTGGTGGGCACTACTATGCAGAATTTCAGCATGAGGCCAGTGGAATGGGCTCTGCGTTATCAGAATTTCTGAGTTATTAATTGCTTGTATGGTTGTACTGAGAATGGAAAAAGAAGGTGCCTAAAAACATGATATCTATGCATCTGAGGAAAGTCAGATAAGGATGTTAAAAACAAATCCATTCTCACTCTATAAACATAGGCCAACTGCCAATGAACAACTAATCCTTTTCAACTTTTTTTTTTGTTTCCTTTTGTGCAATAAAATAAGAGAAAGCACTTCTGTAATTTTAAAAAAAATTTATTATTTTTTTACACAATTGCACAGTGGCTGATCTGTAGTTCAACTCGGAGGTGCCTAAATATACCATTCCTTGGCTCACAATGCACTAGCACAATGCTGCAGAGTGTTCTAGGAAGGTGGAGGAGTAGAGCAGGGGAATGTAGGTGTGATCCTGGGAGGGGACTCTGTGATATATTCTTTCATCTGGCATAGTCTCTTCATAGGATTTAGATTTCTAGATTTTACTTTCTCTTTATATAATTCCAAGCTAATGGATTTCATGGGGGAAAAAATAAAACCTAAAAATATGCTAGTAACCCACTGCAGCCTATTGAAATAATTTTAAAAGAGCAGGAGAATATTAGAGCATTTACTGCATACCTGCATGCAGAAATCAGGAACTTCAAGTGTCCCACCTCTTCTAGAATGGTAGCTCTGATCTCCAGTCCCCAAGAGACAGAAAATCCACTCCTTCCCTTATTAGCTCCTGCTGGTGGTCAATTAATCTAGCAATCAAGGAAAAACACTTTCCAGCCCGATTTCATACATTTGTGCCAGTGCATGAGAAACAAGAATGGAGCAGCTGTGAGTTAAGCAGTCTGGCTTCACTGTCTGAAAGTAGTTACTCCCAGAAGGAAATAAAATGTATATTAGAAGCACGTTAAGAAAAAGGTATAGATTGTTTTTTAAATTATTATTATTATTATTGTATTGTGCATAATCTAAGGCATCTTTAGTCACTGTATATTAGGTAAGGGTAAAGTGAAAAATATTGACTAAATCATCCTGCACCTCTGACCAAACACTTGGCAAGGGTATGTTTGCCCTGACTTCAGGGAGGTATCTGAGTCACCACTGCAGTATTTAGTTCTGCATTATTGATATCTCATCACTGTGTCTTCATAAAGCCTGTTCAGGGCTGCAAGTCATATTCTATCACTCTTATTAAGCCTGAATGCTGACAGAGGGGGAAGAAAGGGAGGGGGAAAAGTGCTATGTGGTGACACAGCCCTCTACCTGTCACACAACATGGAGTATGCTCGGCACTGACTGCAGGGCCATTGACCTCCCAGCACCCCTCTTTCTTCTGAAAATCTACCTGAGACCTACCCTTTAACCAGGAGCTCATATATGGGAATGCTACATGCCCTTGTAATTTATTCAGTTTAATTGTGCTGGTTCAGTGAAGCCAATTGCAAGTTCTAAGATCTGCAAGAGTTATTTTTGTACTTCTTCGTTCTGAAAACATGTGATTGAAGTGCAACCTTTTCAAAGCATGAAACTAATCTAAACCGCTGGCTTTGAACAAACTCAAAATCCAGTGTCCAAAAAACAACCTCAAAATGTGTCTAGTCTTAATAATCAAAATCCCAGATACAAACACTCCTGAGTGAGAAGGTACTAATGTTTAAATGTGGATTTACACTGAGCTCACTGCTGTGGTTCTTGCTAATGTTGTGGGAGGGTCATTCCTGTACATGCACAGTTTAAGCAGGAACCAAGACCCAAACTCTAATATAGGCTGCTGGTTAAGTCCTGTGCTTTTGAACACAAAAAGGACAACCAAACATTTATCTCCCTCAGCCAATGTATCGCATGTTCTCTACACAGCAAAGAGCCATGGCAGCAGTCTGATTTCTTGTAGAATACATATAGGAGTAAGACAGGAAGACCTCAACCTGAACAAGAAGGAATTAGTGAAGAAAAACACTTGTATGTGTATGTGCGTGTCTTGGTTTCCACATAGACAGGTAAAATTACTTACAATTAACTGGACCTCTGCCAAGATCCTAACCCAGCAAAACACTTACATACATGTTTGATGTTTCTCATATAAAGATACCTTCCTGAATCAAGGCCTGAGTGAGTTAGTTTTTAACATTTCTTCTTAAGAATGGGCCAAAATGATGGCTGTTTTCCATGTGTCTAACTCCAATGCATGAGACAGTTTAATCCACAGACTCCATCAGTGTCTGGACACACTCTTTCATTTTGATTTTGTTTGTCCACACTTCTCCAGCAATATTTTTCTTTTTCTTTGGCCTGTCCATTCAGTTAGCAATGAAAGAAAGACCATACTGAGATGAAAGCAAGAATTGATCCGTGTGATTCCCTGATGCCCTTCTTCACTTCGATCATCATGTTAGACAAAGAGTGGCTACTACTAGCCTGTAGACAAATGTGGGAACAGCTCATTATTTGTAACCTCAAATTAAGGCAGGCACTTCAAGCAGTACATTAATACATGCTCTCAGAGTCTGACAACAAATTTTTCCCCAAGGGAACATCACTTTCATTAATTATTCCTTTCCTATCTCTAAATGCAAAACCAGAACAAAATCAAGGGTTAACTGAGTCTGCCTGCAGTAAAGAAAGAACAAAAAAAAATTTCTATTATTTCATCATCTAGTAAAAACATCAAACCCTAACAAATGGTCAAAATCACTCTACAAATTCCCCATTCTTATTAACAAAATCTTCTACAGCGAGTGTAAAAGTGATGTCAAATTCTGCCTACCAGAGAGTGGAAAAGTCTCTCAGGGAAAAGAAAAAGAGTAAAAGTGTACTATCTTGAAGTTTTAGGTTCTTGTTAGTTTTGTTTTGAATACTCTTTTGCATCATCCTAATGTTGGTTTCACAAGCTGAGACATAGCAAAGGGCAATATTGGCTTTTGAAGATGACTCTCACACTTGACCTGTCCAGAAAAAAGGAATCATTTGCATCAGGAAATCACACTTGTGGGTTTTTTTAACAAAAAACTTTCCAAAACAACAAAAAAATGCACACATACACAAACAAACAAAAAACCAAACAAAAATAAAACTGACCCAAAAAACCAAGGCCCCCACCCTAGAACCCAGAGTCATTAGCTGTGAAATAACCAGTGGGAGGAGGATTGTTGTTTAATGCCTTCCCCAGAAACTGGTCTTTGCTGAAGGAGGAGGAGAACAGGAATGAAGAAGCTCAGCTAAAATGATGAAAGAAATTTGCAGTCTCTTTTTAATATAATTTTACTCTTCTGTATCTGGAAAAAAAAAAAAGAAAAAGAAAAGTGTCAAATGCAGCCTTTCTCGCCTTTGTCCAAGGTGCAGGTAATCTAAGAAAGAAAAGGAAGGGTAGCAATTTAAACAACTTCATTTCCTCCAAACCATGCAGCTTTGCTCAGCTGTTGAAAGGCTGCAAGGTGACGCACACCAAAGCAGTATTTCTTACAGGCTTGACTGGAAATAACATTCTGTCCTACACAAAGGGTAATACTCTGACTAATCCAGTGAGAATTCAACCTTTGACATCAATGGGATCATGTAAAAGAACCCAGCATATTTAGATCCCATTAGGTTTCTTAGCTGTAGGGTTCTCTGGTCACCTTTTTTAGTAGCTCAGTATGTACCATTTTGCTGATGAAAACAACGATGTTGTACATGTGTTTTGAAGTCAAGAAAAGAAAATGCTCGAAACACAAAAAAGCACTACCTTCTGAAAGTCCCTTCCTCCCAAGGAGCATGCCATGAAAAACTTCTGTATAGTTTCTTTCGATGTGACAAACTACATGCATTTTACAATCTGCTTGTATCCTCAGTCAAATATTTATAATCCCTTGGCCTCAGATTTTACTAATATTATCTTCAATGTACAAATATAACTTTTTTCTATGTAGTTCTACCACAAATGGGTCTTCAGAATGAAGAGATCTCCTAAAGGGAGTAAAGTAGACAAGAAAACTTTTTCTTTATTCCCAGTAAAAAAGGACACTTTCTAATGAAGGAGGACACACTATTCAACTCTCCTCATAACCTCCTCAGGAAATCCTCTGGTAAAGCTTCAAACAAGAAAAAGAGTATTTTACTCTGTATCGGCTGTCCCAACTAGTAATCTCACTGTGCCTGGCATCTGCATAGCTACAGCTATTCTGACCATGCTTATGCCATCAGAGCTTGAAAGTGCATTTGAGAAGGTCTCTTAACTAAAGAGATGCAGCCCAAGGAGAAATTAATTTATCTGTAAGGCTGGGTATGCCTCAGAAGATGTGATTGCAACAGAATGTCTTTGGATTCTTCCAGAAAACCAGTTTATTTTGCCTTCAATAATATATTGGCCCATATAGTACTATATGGGCAAAGGAAATAAAGGACTGGCAAAACAAGGATCTAAGGTTTGGTTGCGGGATTGCATTATCTCAGATGAATGTGTACCAGAGGCTGTACAGGTCTGTTAGTGACTTTGCATTATTTCCTCCACTGCATAGTTAGCAGGGAGACTTCTCCTTTCAGGATAGTTCCCTGCAAACTGATACAGTTCTTGATCACTGACACAATTCTAAGATATTGTTGTAAAAATCTAGGCTTTCAGCATTTCATTGTATTTAGACTGAGCTCTCAAATTTCCAGCACTACTGACAGTATAATCTAAGATGGGCAATATTAACAGCTATAACAGTAGTACTACACTTCCTTTATGTCTCCTGTCTAAAAAGTTCAGCCTGATTTACTGTCTCTAACAGTATAATAACAATACTGTGAGATGTATCATTACCAGCATTTTTAAAGAGAGAAGACTAACCAGAAGGAAAGGTAATCTTTTGGGACATGCCTATTAAGTGGACTAAATGACATCTTTAAGCATTCTTTCTGAATCTCTTTAAAGTTTCACTGAATCACACCATGAATCTGAAATAGAGCTTGAAGTACCATCCAACATGTCCTCTCCTTCATATGCCATCCACGCTCATGAGTTTTAAGCCCTCTCATCCCCGTTAATGAAACAAGGGAAAATGCAATGTCTTTTTCAGACTTTCAAAGTTCCCTGTGGTGAACTGAGTCACAGATTGCTTTTTGCTTCTGTTAGTCACATTATGAGCTCCAGTGAGAATACTACAACATGGTATTTACTTTATTTTTTTTACTTAGTGGAGCAAATGTGTTGGTTTCCTATCCAGATTTCCCTTTGGATATAATACAGCTTCCCTACAACCACCTTGACCTTGTATGTGATTCAATCTCTTTCTCATTTCAGCACAATAGATCCTGTGCAAATATTAGTATGTATTAGCAGAGGTAAATAAAAGAAGAAAAGGAATGAATATGCAGTGCTCCATACATAGAAAGACTTTAAGTAGTTCACTTGGCATATATTGAACTTCATTGTCTGAAATAACCTTGTCTGAATACACATCTCAGTCTTTCAGTGTTGCTGACAAGTTTATATTGTTTACTGAGTATTGGCCCTTCCATTTATCACTAATGTAAATTCCAGTGACTTCTACAGCTCCTCAAGTGATACCAGTGCCCACTGTGAGGAGATTATTAAGTCCATTTGTGCTATCAGCCTGTAGTTTATATTTAGGCATTTTTAACTTGTGCTTGCTAGACTATGAATGTATATATTTGCTATGTTACTATACATTCTGACTTACTTCAGTGAAAACACACTGCAGTTCATCTTTTCCTTCACACAGAATTACTCAGTGTACAACTCTATCCATACAGCAAGGAAGGTGGCTGACAGTTTCGCACAATTAATGATTAATCTCACACATCTTTTCCCTTTTTGGGATAAAACAAATGTTTTGGAGTCTAAGGCCTTACACATTTTAACAGTTGGCATTTGTTATGCCTGCCTAATGCAAACTTTTACAATCTGCTGCCCAGTTGGAGGACAGGAACAAAACTTCAGAGGCATTTAGACTGAGGTGAGAATTTAGACTGACTCAAAAACTACACTTGTTCTGTAATGACTCATGTTTCTCACTGAGTGTGAATCACAGACGTGAATCTGGCTGTACCAGCTGGAAGTGGAGAGTTGACCTCTGGCAGCACAGCTTCTGAAATTGGCTGGCTCTGCCACTCCAACCACACTCCTACCTTTTCCCTCCATCCTCTCATCCCCAGATACTGAAAGCACAGTGTTGCCCTGAGAGGACTCAGAACACCTCCCCACAGCCTCTAGTGTTGGACCAGGCTGTCAGGAAAAGGTCAAACCCAGTGTTTTTCAAATTGCATATAAAAGAAACTCTGCTATTTTCCTTCCTAAAACATACATGCTGAATGTGGACTGTAAGATGGTGCAATGTGGAATAAGGATTTAACAGGCAGGGATTTTTTCACATACTACTCCTTGATTGCTTGACAGTTCCTGTTGATGAAAGTGTTTGTGAGGTTTTTGCACGGTCCCCGATTCCTCTACTCAAATATGCATTCCTTCAGCATTATAACCATACTTAATTTTGAAGGAAGGACAAAATGACACCAGTTATCCAGGATTATACATTCAGATCTTCTTTCTAAGCAGACTATAGTAAATTTGCACTTCACTTGTAAAAAATTACTGCTTAGAGTGAATATATCGCATCTTCTTATCATGCTGCCTGAACGTGATGGAAGAACTCTATCACAGTATCAAAAACCATTGTCCTTGAGGTGCTGCTTCCCCAGGACATTTTTGAGTTAGCATTTAAGTATGCATAAAAAGCAAAAGAAGTGATCTGCAATCAACTGTATTAATTCATATTAAGATTTCTGCTATGAAATGTTGCTAGGTAGATGATAGAGAGCTAAAAGGACTTTTGATCTGACCCAGTATGGTTACTTGAGTGCTCCTAGGTAAGTTAATATAGTGTTTAAAAGTTGTCTCTACCCTCACTTATTAAAAGTCTAGGATGTTCGGGACAAGACTATTCCAAACTCTGTTCTCCCTCATCGCCCTGCTCCAGGCTTGGTGAAATGACAAGAGAAATGAAAAATTGTTGTATGGCAATTGATATCATAAAATGATTACTACTGATGCAATGCACAATGAGGGGAAACAATCTGAGTAATGTATCTAAGGTAATCCATGACCTCAATGATGTGAGTATTTGCAGCTGGTAAGGCAGATCACTAAACTTGCCACTTTTAATTAATTTTGTGGACTCACTCAGTATCTTGCATGAGTGACCCTTCAATTTTACATGCCTTTTTCCCAAAAGCCTGGATACTTCTTGTCTCACCTGAGTGCTGAATTGTGCTCAGTCATAACCTGTTCCCATCTAAAAAGCACTGTAAAAGCTGATCCTAGCACTCAGTATAAAATGAAGATGTCAAAAGTCTCAGTGCTCAGTTCTCAGCACCGGATGATCCTGGCTCCCAGTAAAGCCATTTGGAAAGCCTTTTCAAAGAAAATTAAGACCATAGAGAAATAAATACTGTATATTTATGCTGTTCTCTTTGTTCTGTTGCACCAGAGATGAATAAAACCTAAGAAACAAAGTTCAGAAGAAGATCAGTGAAATAAAAGAAACAGGTGTTATAAGTTAATTAATCTTCATTTTCTGTCTTTTTAATGACTGAGAAATAGTAAAGTGAATATTTTTTTTCCAAAGAGAACAGATTGTTACTTGAAGTTGCCTGCATCCTGTTTAAAGCAAGGAAAAAGAATAACAAATGTTGGGAAAAAGTTTTAAATACTTCTTCTGTAACTGAACTTTTAAACTATCATTCTAATTTAGCAGATGACCCAAGTGCTCAACATGCATTTTTCTAGGAGGAAAAATTACACTAGCGGAGAAAGTATTCTGATTTTTTTAACTTTGGCACATAATTTTCCCTAAATCATTGATGACGTCAAACAACTTCTGGTCCTATTCACACTGATATGGAGTCTTACATTTGCTTGACAGCTTGTATTACTCTTGACCTGAGATCACATCAGTAACAGAAAAAAGAGATTGGCTTTGTTTTAATATAGTTTTCTTACCAGCATTTTATGGAAATATGTAACAGTAGAGAAAAACACAATGAATACATTGGTAGAAGTTTGGTTACACCAAATAACATAATCAGTTTCCCAATTAAAGCATGTATGAAAGAAATGAGACACTTACTATGTAAATCAATCTACAGGTATAAGTATGAATGCCTATTCTATATTTGGTAATCAAGTATAATTCAAAGCTTTGAACGTGTTTTAAGTAAAAACTAGGTCATAGTTTCCATATAGAGCTGCTCCGTTGTGGATGGAGACAACTCCAGAGCTTTTCAAGGCACAAAAGGGTTGACGTACCATAACCAGAAGAATAATTGAATCTAATAGTTTCCAACCAAATATATGAATCAGAATTTTGTAATCAGCACTAGGCAAATAATTGCTTCTTCAACTGAGTGGCTAAACTGAAAAGTTAGGATCATATTTAGCTCTGGATCAGACATAAGTAAGTGCTTTCTTTCTCACATGGTAAAAATGATTGTTGAGGGGTGGGATTTTATTGTAGGGAGGGAGATGGAGAGGAAATGAAACATCAAACTGATCTTGTTTCTCTCTCAGGGCTAAGTGTTGCAAAGGAAAACAGAGGCCTGACTGCCACTGGATTGAACAGAAATTAATGGAGGAGAAGAGCAAGGAGGAATGTCCTCTTGATAAAACAGAGAATTTCTATACATCATTGTACAGGCAAATTATCCTAAATGGGACAAGTACTGTAGCAGAAGCAAGGTCACAGCACCACTGCCTGACAGTGCAAAATCAAGGAAGAACGAAGAATCTCTAGATGCACTGTGTGGATTACACATTCCTCCATGCCTCAAGAACCATGGATGTTACCCATGAGAGCAATGCAGTCACACGCCATTGCTAAGCAGAACTATATTTACAGGACCAATGATAACCTGAATAAATGTTCCTCATGAAGTTAATTACTCAGAAAACTACTTAGAATCATAGAATCATAGAAGCATTTTGTTGGAAAAGGCCTTAGAGATCATCAGCTCCCACTGTACCTGCCTACTACTAAATTGTGTCCCCAAGCACCTCATCTACCCTGCCTTTTAAACACCTCCAGGGATGGTGACTCAACCACCTCCCTGGGAAGCCTGTTCCAGTGTTTGATCACCCTTTCTTAAGTATTTACAGTGAAAAAAATTTTATCATGCATCTGAATGAATATTCCAAATATTCAGTTAACTCTGAAATCAAGCTAAATGTTATCCTCAGTCACGTATATCTGTCACACATATTTGACTTCACATAAAGCAGAAGCAAAAAACAGTCCAGCATTTTAAGAACTTTCTAACCACCTGCTATGGTACGAGTAATGGAAAGCAAACTAAGAAAAAAATATATTGAAGTCTCAAAGGAAAACTAGGTGCTTTCCATAAGATTTACACGCATAAAACAAAGAAGCTGCAAAATCATCTGAATAATTATATCACAGAATCATAGAACAACCATGTTGGAAGGGACCCATCGGATCATCGAGTCCAACCATTCTTATCAAACACTAAACCATGTCCCTCAGGACCTCATCCACCCATGCCTTAAACAACTCCAGGGAAGGTGAATCAACCACCTCCCTGGGCAGCCTGTTCCAATGCCTAATGACCGTCTCTGTGAAAAACTTCCTCCTAATATCTAGCCTAAATCTCCCCTGGCGGAGTTTGAGGTCATTCCCTCTTGTCCTGTCCCCTGTCACTTGGGAGAAGAGGCCAGCTCCCTCCTCTCTACAACCTCCTTTCAGGTAGTTGTAGAGAGTAATGAGGTCTCCTCTCAGCCTCCTCTTCTCCAGGCTAAACAACCCCAGCTCTCTCAGTCGCTCCTCATAGGTCCTGTTCTCCAGCCCCTTCACCAGCTTCATCGCTCTTCTCTGGACTTGCTCCAGAGCCTCAACATCCTTCTTGTGGTGAGAGGCCCAGAACTGAACACAGGATTCAAGGAGCGGCCTCACTAGTGCCGAGTACAGAGAGAGAATAACCTCCCTGGACCTGCTGGTCACACCGTTTCTGATACAAGCCAGGATGCCATTGACCTTCTTGGCCACCTGGGCACACTGCTGGCTCATGTTCAGTCGGCTGTCGACCAACACCCCGAGGTCCCTCTCCTCCTGGCAGTTTTCCAGCCAGGCTTCTCCCAGTCTGTAGCTCTGCATAGGGTTGTTGTGCCCCAAGTGCAGGACCCGGCATTTGACCGTGTTAAACCTCATGCCATTGGACTCTGCCCAGCAGTCCAGCCTGTTTAGGTCCCTTTGCAGAGCCTCCCTACCCTCCAGCACATCAACACTTCCACACAGCTTTGTGTCACCTGCAAACTTGCTAAGGGTACACTCAATGCCTTCATCCAGGTCATTGATGAAGACATTGAACAGGGCTGGACTCAGCATTGAGCCCTGGGGAACCCCACTTGTCACTGGCCTCCAGCTGGACTTAACACCATTTACCACCACTGTCTGGGTCCGGCCATCCAGCCAGTTTTCTACCCAGGAGAGTGTGTGCCTGTCCAGGCCAGAGGCTGACAGTTTCCGTAGTAGAATGCTGTGTGAAACTGGGTCAAAGGCTTTACTGAAGTCCAGAAAGAACACATCCACAGCCTTTCCCTCATCCAGCAGCCGAGTGACTTTGTCATAGAAGGCGATCAGGTTGATTTGGCAAGATCTGCCTTTTGTGAACCCATGTTAGCTGGGCCTGATCACCCGGTTCTCTTCTATGTGCTTCATGATAGCACTCAAGATCACCTGTTCCATGACTTTCCCTGGCACTGAGGTCTGTCTGACTGGCCTGTAGTTCCCCGGATCCTACCTCTGACCCTTCTTGTAAATGGGCACATCAGCCAGCCTCCAGTCCAGTGGTACCTCCCCAGTCTTCCAGGACTGCTGGAAGATGATGGAAAGGGGTTTGACCAATACATCCGCCAGCTCCTTCAATACCCTAGGATGAATCCCATCTGGCCCCATAGACTTGCAGGTGTCCAGTTGGGCAAGCAAGGCTCTGACCACCTCCTCTTGGACCATGGGAGCCTTGTATTGTTCCTCTAGTTCTGGGGTTTCTACACAGAGGGAACAGCTTTCTTTACATTTAAAGACTTATATATAAGATACCTTTCAATGTATTCCCCATATTCTCATTGAGCATGCATGCCATGGTGATGTAATGTTCCCAATATCAGGATGATGACAATACATTTTACATTTATCTTCAAAGATCACGTCTTGTCATGTTCATACTCTATTTGATATTAAAACTGAATAAGATCTTCTGAGTACATCCCTCTATGCAAACTCCAGCTTGCTTCAGGTGCCACTTGCTAAAGTAGACACATGCATTTTTTTTTAAGAGCACAAAAAGGATTTTAAAAAGCATAGAAGTTTCCCTTCCCCTCCAGTTATTCTATATTGCGCTACTACAGAGCAATTGTTCAGCACAGTTATGTTATGGTCAAATATATCTTTTTGGACAGCAAAATGCCCTCAGGCTATCAAGGAAACTTTTCCACAATGGATCAGTACAATACTTTCCAGTTTCTAACTTGGGGCAATAACCTATACTGTAATTCAAAAACCGGACCATTAAAAATGTAAGAAAAGGAAGGAAGTTGTCTTTAGAAGTAGTCTTAGACTATAGTAATTCCAATTTGCCACTGCTGCTGAATTCTGACGTATAAAATGAAGAGCACTATCAAGAAGCAAGGAGGAATCAAACGTGTTTGCCTTATAAACAGAAATGGGTTTTTTGCTTCTGACAACAACGGAGAAACCAGTCTATCTTTTGGAACAGAAACAGAAATGGCATCATTATTTATAGGACCTGAAATTTACCTTTTTACCTCTCTGAAAAAGATACAGGCAAATGCAGCTTACTTATATGCTTGAGTAACTTCTTTTAAAATGACACTGGCATTATGCAGATTACATGAGCAGGATTTTGCCAGAAGACATTTACTTAGTGTTCATTGTTTATTATGTAGTGGTCTTAGTAGACTGGTACATATGAAAACTGGCAATTCTTAAATGCTTGAACAGATCTGCAAAGAGTTGCTCTCTCCTTTAATAAAACTGGGAAGAATCTCTGTTAAATCAACTATGTCTGGGGTAACTGTGGAGCCATCATTGTGGCTCCTTCACACCAACGCATTCCTATACCACAGGCATTTTCAGGTAACAACTTTCTATGCCATCTACTCTGTCACTTGAGTTATGGGGACAAGTGGCACAAAAAGAAATTAAGCCCCTGCACTTCACCTTTATTATCAGGGAATTTTCCACCTGATGATGAAGAAATGATTGTCAAGAAAACTAGCTAGTTAGCTTTACATATTGGCAATGGGAATGTATAGAACATACAGGAAAGGCTTTTAACTACTGTTAGGCAACAGTTAAGCAGGGCAAAATCAAAATAAAGATAGATAAAAATTAAATTTCTTGTAAGCCTATTTGAAGTCTTCATAGAGTTTGTATATTTAAAAGGTTACTGTTATGTTACATTACGTTATGTTACGTTACGTTACGTTATGTTACGTTACTTTATGTCATATTGTGCTACTGGACTCCATAGAGGAATGCATTATTGAAACTAGGACTTGTCAAAATGTAGGGTTGCAACTTGACCACGAGGTGGGAGCATTGCTCATCACACATACCCAGGGCGCATTAGGATTTCCCTATACATTTCTGTGCTATAACCTGCAAATGCACATGTTACCACTAGAATAATTTCTCAGGACAAACACATGCAAAAAGCAACTTTTACTTGCCTGTACTTGCCAGCTGAAAAAGAATATTTGAATAAACTGTGTTTTGTTCCCTGGAACAAAGAGTTGTTGTAGAATTCTTTCCCAGTAATAAAAAAATAAGGAGGTGGTAGAGATAATCAGTAAAAGTGGTAATGAGAAGAAATAATTTTTTCATTCTTTGCCAGTTTTGTGATCAGGAAAAAAATGCAAGAAAGAAAGTTTGTGAATGTAGATAAACATTGTTTCCCTTCAGCTACTTATTTTTCCATTCAAAGTGTTGAAAAACAATTACTTCACATGGGAAAAATTAAGTTTTCCAAGATGCTTTAATAAGGTTCTATCCCACAGGAAACATTTGATGAACCCCTTGTGCTGCTGATGTCTCTGATAGGGCTTCTTCCTGTGGGAGATGGCAGTCCCTTATCTCTTTTCTTGGAACTGAAAAAAAGGGAAGTACTGAGTAACAAGCAGTACCTCCCACAGAAAAAAAGCCACTAATATGAAGATGAAATTAACATGAGAAGGAGACTAGCCTACTTCCAAGAGACTTGCAAAGGACTTTTAAGCAGTTAATGTAAAAATCTAAGGAATGCCCACAGGTTGCATAGCCACCCTCAGACTAGCTTTGAAGTAGTTAGCTTTGGTAGGGAAAGACTCAGTTGTATGAGACTCTGGTTAGATGCATATATAGTTCCTCACTGTCTCAGCAAGCCTTATATCTGCTTCTGGAGACATGCCCGCTTAGTTATTTTTGTGTATCTTCAAGGTAACTTTGACACAGAAGCTACATTTCACACTTGTGACTACAGCATAGACAACAGCTTCAATGTCTTCATGTCCACGTGGGATACTTATTCTATGCATCCCTGGACGCTTGGTTCCCCAAGAAGGACAAGTGCATTAGAAACATTTTGGCATGTATGCATTCCAAGAACAAGATATAGCAATAATTTTCTTTGTATATGCTTAAAAGGCAGCTTGGATGTAGATCCTGCAAAGATTTATTCAACAGGTATTCTGGGGCTTTCTTTAGGTGCAGGACAGGGTAGCAGATTGACCTCAGTTAAGTGTAGTGTTCTAGCTGACGTTAATTGGTGGCAAGGAGGAAGCTGAAACCCTCAAGGCAAACCTAGGCAAATGGGCATCTGCTTAATGCAAATACATCCCAGTTACATCCCAGAGTGAACAGAGGTTGTAAAACCCAAGGATCCTTGACCCTGCAAAAAGTCCAGCCTGAATTTCACCCACCAGCAAACTACATGTGGTGAGTGCATTAAAGCTGTAACCTCAATCTTTCAAACTCTCATGCTTAATCATTTTCTTTCCAGCATGTGAATAAACATGTACTGGCATGTGAGAAAGTATATGCTTGGCTAAACAACTCAGTAACCTGCAAACAGCTATGGATATTGGTCCTTTCTCCACATCCCTTACATGGCTGGTAAGGATACTGGCTTTGGAGTGAGTAATGGACAGAACAGGTTGAGCAGTATTTGCCAAAACAGAAGTGCCACCCTAGCACTTTCCTCTCTAAGGTTCATCATTCACAATTTTTCTGTTATCAATGAGATTGTTAGCTATAGTCTTTCTATACAGTGTCTGAATGAAAAACATTCAGCCTACAAATTGCTCTTGCATGATTACAATTGCTTATTCACTGTAATCAACTGGTCCCATGGCATTGGTCTTTTCCCTAAGGGGATGAGCAGAACATTTTCTTACAGGAGAACAAACATACACTAAATAACTAATACCACACAAAATTAGCAACTCGCAAGAAACTAAACTTAAACACTAAATCTTTATGTCGGCCTCCAGCCCAACTATAAACAAGTGCCCCTAATCCTTCTGAGACCTTGGGAGTGTAGACCTTCAAATGTGACCTGGTCCTTAAATTTAGGGATTCCTAGGTCCATTCCTTGACTGGGATGATGGCCCTGAATTCTTCTAAAGAAGCCCCAGTCTTTCTGCTTCCAACTGGTCCTGCAGTCATCACCCACTGTGATGGGGAGAGTAGCCTTTCTGCCCATTAGTTCTTCTGGGGCCTTGATAATTACATTTATGAGTTTACATATTCATGAACATCCAAAGAGTCACATATTATTTGAGTATTTCTGCTTAATTTCCACATGACTGCAGAGTTACAAGTTGTACTTGTTCACAATCATTTTGTGACAGTTATTTAACTCAAATGTATAAGTAATACAACCTCTTAAAAAATAATAGAATTTTCCTAAACAACTGTTGTTAAGGGGACTCTTTAAAAAAAGTACGTATTTATGTGTCTGAAATTAATGCATATTTCTAGATGAATTTTTCTACTTTTTTAGTCAAGGTATCATATTTTATTCTAATTTATCACTTTGCTACAGCAATAGGAATTTTAAGTCATTTCTTAAAAGGAAGCAATAAGAGAAAACATAACACCATTCTAAATTACAGTACTTGCTATGATATTGTCTTTCTTGACCATCAAAACAAAGTAGTGTATTATTCACATTTTGGAACAGCTGTGCTTCAGTGTACTTCACTGAAACATATGCAAAGAAAATGTTAGCTCTAATATTTGTTAGCGTTTATTTTGCTACCTAATACCTTGGTAATTTCTTTGGGAGCAATGTGGGTTCAGATACTATCTCAGAGCCCTGTGGTACGTAGCTGATGTGGTACATAAAAGTAAACATACCATAGGCCTTACACTTGTTTTTCTACTTTGCTGAGGTTACTAAAACATCTGCAGACCTCTATACTAGGCTCAGATTGATTTGAAATTTTTCCCTGATGCCCATGCAAATGTTTTATGTTAGGGATTGTTTTCATTCAAAATGTTTCAGCAACATTTATATAATAACAGCAACTTAATAGCACCTTTATGCTGCTTTGCTCACTCTTGCTTGCTCCGTACACCTGTAGTTGACAAAGGTCTCCTTAGATAATTAAATCAAGAAAACTTTGTGTTTGTATTGCTGTAGTATAATGTGCAAACATGAAAAACAGGGACAACTTGTGCAGTTTTTTTCTTAGCTGTTTCTCTTTTTTTTTTTTTTTTTTGGTATCTCCCATGCAGCCTGTCCTAATTGAGAACAGAATATGGCTTAAAGACAGTCAGAAGGATAGAACCTCACAAATCCACATTTTCTATTAAGGAACTCTAGTAATCCAGGATTTTTCTTGCAGGCACTGCACAAAAATTGATGGATAGGGCTTACCAACAGAACAACTAAGTGGTGCGAGGCAATACGTGAAAGGGATGATATTCCCTCAGAATACTCCAATGGATTTTATTGAGTTTAGTGACTCTCCATTAAGTCTGTTTCTTGTTACTATGCAATTTTCCAGTTTTAGAATAAACTGTGGATGTTTAGGAAACAATAGATTGCACATAAAAATGAGTAACAAAATGTAAGAAAATGTTGTCCTTACCATCTGTTTTCTTTGATTCATCACCCACACAAGACTGATCTTTTTTGTCCAACTTATTGTCTTCCTTTAATACACCTAGAAGGAAGCAATAAAAAATACTATATGCATTTTAACGTAGACTGCATTTTATTTATGCCTGTAAATCAAACAAATTGGAACATCAAGAGAAGATGTTCCTTAGGAGAAAATGTCTTATGGTCTTCTGTAGGTCATTAAAAATCTGAACACAATCTTCATTTCAAAATCAGAACTCCAAAACTTTCACGCTCTTGCAGTCGCAAGACTGCATTATAAGTCTCTGCATTAAAGAAGCACCTCAAATATCCCCAAAAGTCCTATAAAAGTTTGTCTTACTTTCTCTTAACAGTTTCCTTTATCCACAGATTCATGTGAGTTGGTCCTTTGATGACAGTATCATAGAACAAGGAATCCTTTTAGTATTGATCACTGATTTGAGAATCTCTTTACCAAACCATGAAAGAATGGCCCTTGACAGAGCAATACTTGATGCAGAATGAAAATTTCAAGTTGAGTTGGAGTGTATTTTATGAAACCAGAAAGGCTGACCAGAGTCATTTTCCCTTTCTGCCCTTTAACAGTCACACAACAGAGCACTTCAGACCTTCCCAGACCATCTCTACATTGAATGAAAATGCCAAACGCAAGATCAAATGCAAAAATAACTTATAAGGAGAGCTCTAGTAGAACAGGGTTCTTCCAGCTGCAGTGTCCAAACAGCATCAAAGGACATGCCCTTCCTTCAGCTGTTCCAGAGACGCAACAGCAGTCTGCCCAGATGGGAGCTGGCAGCTTGTCCTTACCCCCTGCAGGAGGAGCAGTGAATTTGTGACCCGCAAAACACAAAAAGCTGTAAAAGTCTCACTTCAGTATTTTGTAAATGTGAAGTACATTACAAGGCTGTATTAAAGTAATGCTTATTCCATTTGCATTACTATTTTTGTTACTATAGCAACTTCACAGCCTCTGGATCAAGATTATAGGTATTACGTGTTAAAGATGATCTGATCGGCCTTCAAAATAGTCATGGCCTGAAAGAAATTGTAGAGAAGCAAAGTCTCCCTCTTCCACGTGATGCCCTAACAACTAGTGTATTTGTTATTCTTGGATGACAGAGGATTGATCTCTAGCTCCAATTAACTTTTATCATAGTATAAAAGAGCAATGGTTTTCAAATCTTAAAACATTTAATAAGATGGAAAAACCAAATTCTGTTCAGTTCTCATTCACAGCCAAAAGTTTTCACTTTTCTTCATAAAATCACTATGTGGGTGAGAGAAAAATGAAAGCAAGATACGGGAGA
The DNA here is from genome assembly GCA_033558105.1 of Coccyzus lansbergi. NCBI lineage: Eukaryota > Metazoa > Chordata > Aves > Cuculiformes > Coccyzidae > Coccyzus > Coccyzus lansbergi. Next base: position 1,336,280 of record JAUMJK010000574.1, on the reverse strand, counting down.
AGCAGCAACCTCTTCAGCTCATCACACTGTCACTGATTTGAGCTCTTCGAACAGAGAGTTATGAGCAGTTGCAAGCAGGATTGAGGTGTCTGCTTGACAAAGGTGGCTTCTAGAATAAGGACATTATCTTCAGAAAATGAAAATGTATCTAGCAAAGCTCAAATTCTTCTTGCATTTCTGCTACCATCATACATCTGATGATAATGATGAGCTTATAATTCTTTATTTGACCATTGCATAAAAATGTTTTTCAAGCGGGAGCAGGAAAAGATGATGAACACCCACACATGTTATTTCATAGTTTGATCTGTCTGGGAAAGAACATGGGTAGCAAGTGACTATGAGACTTCAAACTCATCTGACAATGAAATTTCTGAACTTTCATTGAACATAACTTACTAAGAATAGGGGACTTTTGAGTATTGTAATATCCACCTTACCACACTGCCAGTGGTAGAGCAGAATGATGATCATAATGATCTGTCTGAAAGGGATTACAAAGGTAGAGAAAAAATAAGGCAAATATGTTATAATGAGCTATTAACATACAGGTGTAAAAGAAACTGTGCTGAGTCCAGAGAGATGAATACTAAGATTTCATTAATCTCCAAAGATTCTGCAGAGATTGTACTTCATAAAGGCTTTTTCCCATAAAATAAGGGGCAGATTTTTTTTTTCCTGAGGAAGAAACTAATTTTCAGAGATTTCTTTCAGAGCGTTTTTGTCACCTACAGCAGAGAGAAACTGCAGAAATAGGTACTGTCAAAATCACTAGTGCACACTTAATCCCTGTAAAGAAGCATGTAAAACAAAGGATTTTAGGAGAAAAGTCTGATGCAGTCTAAGATTTCGTATGTCCCCAAACTTTTTGTCTCTTTGGGAGGCCCAATCCTACTCACTTCATAAGTAAAAATCCTAGGGAAGGAAAGAAAGTGAAATGGCCAAGACAATTGCTCTGTAATCATTGGTCTAATGGTATTTTTTTTTGAGTGCAAAATGTGATTCTTAGTTTATATTAGTTCTATAGAAAGTTAAAACACTGGAATAAAATTTCTGACAGGAAAAAAAAAATCTCAAAAAAGGTGCATGACTTCCATACTTAAAAAAAAAAAACAAACCAAAAAAACTACAAACAAAGGAAGCACAAATAGAATAACTTTTAAAAACAGAGAGGGGAAAAAACCTCCTCTGTCCCAAAATACATTTATATCTGAGACTCAGTTCAAAATTACCTGTAATTTGCCTAAAAGAGTTTATAAGACAAGTTTGTCTTCTCTGCTAGTTACCCAAGCAATGAAGCTGTTCATTGAACCAAGTATATCTGCTTCAGCTTTTAAGTGTGCATCAACAGGCTGCTTCACTTCTATGATAAAAAGCAATTTTTTCCTTCCCTCCAAAAGTGTCCAAGAAGGTATGATGAACCCCATCTTTTATGGAAGAACACTGCCTGCAAGTTAATTTACTGGTTCCAGTTCCCATATGCAAGTGAATATGCAATATGCCAGTGTCCAGGAAGAGGCTCTGGGTTCAGGATGTCCTTTTTCAGGACACCAGGTACCCCTATCATTGAAGTGAGATAGTGGGTTTAGGGCTGGATTCACATTCCAGTGGAAGGAGAGAACTCACCATTCTGCACGTTCTGTTTCTCTTCTCCCTCTGCATGATGACAGTCTGTCCCCTTCTCTGTCCTAGGTGTGTTTTTTCCTTGAGTGGATTCCTGTTTGTTCACCCCAGTTTGCTGAGTCCCATTTGCGTGATTCTTATTGGAATCTGTGCTTTGGTTTTCCCCAGGATTTGGATCTTTGCTGTTTTCTGTCTTTGTTGCTGTGGCATCTTCAGCTGGCTTCCTCTCATCCTTTTCCTCTGTTTTCATTTCATCTGTTCCCTGCTGAGCATTTTCCTCTGCTTCTTTCTTAGCTTTTTCTTCTGCATCCTCAGCAAAGACAGAAGCAAAGCAAGGCAAGAAATTATGATTATCAGTCAATATGATGAGAATGATACAACTCACGCATGTAAATCTTGCTTTTTACATGCAAGCAGCTTTTACTTAGATAAATACAGAATTGGCTCAACAAAGGAAAAAGAGTGGAGGAGATTATTTAAGAAAGTATTCTGAAAACAATCTAAAACACGCTTCCTTAGATGCATATTATGTGCATGCATGTTTTTACAATATATAGTTCACATTTGAAAATATGGTTCCTAAAATGTCTTAAAAGGCAAGTTAAAAAGAGATATTACGTACTGAAGACTTTAGGTGTGCCAAGGTTATTTTCACTTTTGACACACAAAAGGCTCTTAAATTAATTCTTTTTATCTCATACTGTACCATGTAACTCTAAGCACATTAAAAGTCCCGGTTCTTTGATATCTTCTTTTTTTTCCCTCCTTTTCTTCCAGGTTGCTTCCAATGTCAGTTTCCTAATTTCTTTCCTTCCACTTACTGTTTTCCTCTCCTTATGGCTCTGTCCTTTCTTGGTAGACTAATATATTGCTATGAGTACTTGAACTACTACCTCCAAAAGTCTTACAGTCAATCACAAATATGCAAAGGTATAAATTTAAAAGTGAGAGCTGAACAACAGAAACATCTCAAAATATTGCCACTCATTAAAAAAAAACAAATTCATGGAGAAACCAGTTTCTTCTGTTCAAGATACCGCTTTGTTTTTTATCCTTATCTGGACCTTGGGTCCTGATAGAACACTCACATATAACATAGGTTGCAAATTTGTCACCAGGTGTTGAGGCCACTACATTTCTAGCCCAGATCAGGTACAGCACACCCCCACAGACTCAGCTGCAAAGGCCTTGTGTGTCTTTTTGCTTCACACTGTAGAGCAGGACACAATCACGGTTCCTCAGTGCAGTCCTTGAGCTGATAAACCTCTCTGAGTGTGTACAGACTCTGGGCAGAGACTCCATAATTTTCTTTCAGGTTTCAATGATCAATAGAGAATTAATGTGCAAAACCAGCTGAGTAGCTCAACACACACAGAGTCTGGAACCTGTGAGCTTATGCAGCTTCAGAGCACATCTAAATCCATACTGAGTCTCAGCATTCAGAGATTACTTCCCTGTGTAGATTACTTCCCAAGATTTCTGTATCTGCAGTATGCTGGCCCACTCATCACCAACAACCAATTGCTCTCATTGTGACAGGAAACAGAAATAGATGCATCTTCTTGTTTCTGAGAGACTGTAAGCCAACGAGGAAACAAATAGATCCTACAAAACGCTGAATAAAGTCTACCTTGATGCTGTGGAAGCATTCTTGACACTTACGGGGAAGATGTTTTGTTCATTACAGGAGCAAGTTATTGACCAGTGAGTAAAAATTACAACAGAATTTCTAAGTGTTTATTCAAATACTTTTTATGAGTGAATCTGAACCAGTTTTGAGCAAACTGTACTGACAGGATACAAGAGAGAAAGGGGGAAAGTCATCTTTATAAGAAATGTCAATCTATATTTCCTTGCCAGCAGCTAACTAAAGTTAATTAATTTATAAATTAATAAATTATGGCTCACATGAAAATACAATTAAATTAGATATGAACCTTCCTCTCTAAAACCTGTGGTAGCCTCCATAGATAGCTCAGTTTTGTATGTTGATATAGTCCCTGGAGCCTCATGGTATACAGAGCCTCTTATTCGGGGATCTAAAAAAAAAAAAAAACCCTGAATTTTGCCCCTGGAGACAACAGGAGAAAGACTTGGCCCAGGAGACTGTGCCTTACAATGACCCTTAGTGTCAGAAAATAGTTTATCTAAATGGTGCTTTGTGCATTAAGGTGTTTGTTTATTCTGTTTTTTAATTTGCAGCTATTTAATGATGATCTTTTAAGCAAAAAGAGATCAGTAATAACCCTACTTAATTTGCCCACACAGTAGGAGAAATTTTCTGTATATAGAACACTCAAGATAAAAAGAGCTCACTGATGCTTCTAGGGACAGTGCTCTTATACAGTGTTTTATGAATCATTTAATACTAACACTAACACTAACACTAGATGGGATTCCTTCCCTTCTGATACCTAGTTGCTATTTGCTGTCAATCAAGAGTTAAATGTTTTGTGCATCTTCTCTTAATGTTTTTTATTTTTATTTTTATTGGCAGAGCATTCTGATGCATTGCAAGACACTGGCTTTACAAGGGTCATCAATCTGCAATCCTGCTGTGCGACAGGCCCTGCTGCGTATGGCTAAGACAGGCAAGGCAGATGGAGTGGCATACAGAGGCTTGTTCCAAGTCAGGAACAAGACAGTATCTGAGCAAAGGGTTCGATGTGAAGGCTCTGGAGTTCAAGAACAGTTCCTTCGTCCCCAGCCCATACAAAGGTATGCTGAATCATACATTTGAATAAATATTTCAGGATAAGAAAATACATATATTTGGACTGCTAGATGTACCCAAAGAAACAGAAATTGTGTGAAAGTCAGTGAATTTAGATGAACAGAAGCTGAGACTGCTTTCTGAATCTTTGATCCATAAGCCCTGCTTTTACTAATTAGTGATGAAGTTTGGCAAAACCATGAAGTATATAAACTATTCATGGCTAAAGGTTGTCAGAAAGCTAAAGACAAAATTACCTACTCAAGGGCTCCCACGTTTAATAATGTAGATTAGTGAGCACTCTGTTTTCAAGCAATCAACTAATTCTTCCATAGACTACCCTTGGGAGCTGCTGGAAAGATCTTTTAATGAGGCAATTTAAAAAAAAAAAAAGAAAAACAAACAAATAACCACAACATTTTCTTCTTCAGCTAAAGTATTAATAACCAAAAATTTATCATCAATATACTCTGTAAAGAATGCATTCATTCATATTAGCAGCAGCGTTACTTAAGCAATGTGTGCATATCCACTTGAATCAAAACTTGTAATTTACACGTGCACATTTTTTAAAAAGTCTTTATGCAAAGCAATCACTGCCAAGAGGGTACAAAGCATATTTAAAAGTTAAAATAGCCAGAATATATTATGATCTACTTTATATGTTTGTTTTAGGTTAAACATAAGGTATGTTTTATTTACTTCCCCACAAGTCTCGCATGTAAGACTTTATCTAGTAGATCATTAGTAGAAAAGAAAATATGTATAGTATGCGTTGAAATGAAATCCTTAAAACCAGTATAACTGTATTGGTCTCTTTCACTCCAGTAATGTAAGACACTGATGGTGTTAAATGCTTTACCTATTTGGTTAGCTTTAGTTTGTTTGGTCCACAAAGAACTGTGAAATACCAAATACCAATGATAAAAAAAGCCCCTGGCAAACAAGCAGAATTTGAATTATGTTTTTGTTTTCATTCTCATGGAGTGCCTAGAATGGCTTTTCCTGAATGGCAAGCTTTAATCAGAATGCAAAATTTAATTTGAATAATAATGCATGCTTTCCTGCACCTTTAGGCAGGTCTTTCAGTTGGAGAGGAACAATTTGCTCTGGTAAATAGGAAAACTACTCCAAATCTTCCATCAGCCCTGAAGTCAAGACTACATAATACATTAAAATTGAACTCCTTCCATTTACATGAAATACAACTCCATTAAATAAAGCTTTGAGTAACAAGCATTCACCTCGGAGAAGCAATTGTATCGTAAACAGTTTCATGGAAAAAAAAATCATGATACATTCCTACTTTTTTATTTCAAAAGATGGTCTAAATTACCCCGCGTCTCATAGAGACCTTGGGCAATCATCCAGACCCTGAAGGGTCATTTTTTTGTCTTCTCATCAGCCCAGGGTATTAGAATAAAAAAATAACATCCTTATTTTGCAGCTGTAGTCATCTTCAGAAAACTGTTTTCAGCTATAGAACTTCTCAGCTGTAAACAACAGTCACTACAATTTGCATTACTGTATCCTGTAATGCCTGTAACTGGTCCATATTTCCTGAACTGTGGTAGCCAAAACTTGACATGGCACTGCTGAGGGGTCCTTGTTAATGCTGGAAAGATGGGGAAAATGTCAGAGGGATCTTAGAAGAAGGTCTGGTTTGGGGCGCTTTTTGTTCTTTTTTTTTTTTTTTTCAATAGCATGACAATGGTCAACATGCAATCAACATAGCCCTTACATTCTTCTGAAGTATTGGTGATCCCTCCCAGACTGATGACGTCATGAGCATTTGCATCCTAGTTTCCAATTCATTATCTAAGTTATCACTAGAACTACAAAACCAGCTGTGAATCCTGAATATCCTACCCTTCTCCCCTGAACTATCATCCATATCTCTTATAGTCTAAACAGTGAACAACTGATAACTTATCTCTGCAGATGCTGTTTCAGTTATTTTTGCCCCCACCCTGAGTCAGACTCATGACTTTAGGGGACCTCCTTTACAATTATTTTTTTTCCTCCAATTGTCCACATCCTCTTTACTACATACACTTACCTATGTAAGAATAGTATAAGCCACAGATGAGTCATAATATTCCTATCTTTCTGAATTCAATGTAGGCTGTTGATCTTGAAAAGCAGATTCTTTCAAACTAATAGTGCTTACTTGGAGAATAATTTGCTTAAGGAAGACCTTGAAGAAGAAGAGGCCAAAAGAAATTATATTCTTTCACTAAGAAACCTGGTTGTTACCTTTGGTAGCTTGCGCTTTCCATTTCTCCCGGTTCTGCTGCACCACCTCAGTCCAGGTGGCTTTAAAACATTTGAAATCCACAGTGAGTATGGAGCAGTTGAGTGAGGCACTTCCTTCGGACCCAGTGCTCTTGACACTTGATCTTTTAACTTCAGAGGGACTAATGCTATTCAGACTGGGACACAAGATCACAAAACACAGAAGGAATCAGCATCCCTTAGGCCCAAATACAGCTAAGAAGAAATAATGACTGTAAGCCTAGATAACTTGACAGAGTCAACCAGCAACCGAAGATTGAATCCTTCATCGTCCTCTCCCTCCTTCTCACTCCAGGGCAAATAATGTTAAAGCAAACAGCACAACCTGAGCCAGTATTAGAAACAAAAAGCTTTCCTTGCTTATTTTCTGGTATCCTTCATCCCCAAGAAACAGAATCACTCACAGCATTGCCAATTCCTTTGTTTTGCATCTTCATTTCCTAAATAGTCATTGGAGAAACAGATAATTCTAGGAATCAAATATGTCAAATGAGAAGCCTAAAATTCACCAATGGGAGCCATTAGGTACAGGAAAAGGAGGTTAGCCTTTGTCCAGGGTTTGGTGACCTCAGCTGAAGCTGAAATCAGGCACTCATTCCAGTTACAGACCCTACAGTTGTCTTTCAAGGATGGACACTTCATTGTGGCTATTTTAATAAATGCAGTAAAAAGGCTGACATAGAGAGCTATTAGTGCCTGCTTTTTGTTTAACAGCCCAAGAGCGAATAAGTCACCAGGGAGATTGCCCTGATTTGGTAGCGCTACTCCAGGGAACACTATCAACAAGGCATGTTAATCCCCAAATATGCCCTGTTCATGGAACTACTAAAAGGGATAGTTTCTCTGCAACAGTAAAGCATGTTGAATGGACCAAGACTCCTCACATCAGAACTCCAGGTGAATCCTGGTGGTACTTCACACATTTGCATAACTCTAAATGCTGCTATTAAAGTGTGCTTATACTACTTTATTTCAATCCCATTTACACTTACAGACATGAAGCAATGAGCAACTCTTAATGGCTCCCTCTTCCTTCTCTTTGACATCAGTGACTGAAAGAGCTCTAAAATTCACCAGATTGCACGGCTACAACCATTCGTGCTCACTGCCTTTGGAGGCATGCCTCTGGTTGATGCCAGCCTCCCTCTTTGACTTCTCCCAGGCTAGAGTTTCCCTGCAGTAAAGTCACATCATAAGGTGAGCTGTGGTGTTGGCAACATGGATATGGGGCCTTAAGCCTCACAGAAGATATACAATGTGGTGGGGAAAACTGAGGTTGTTGGGCACAATGGCAACAGAGTGAAAGGGGAGGACAGATGGTTATTCACCTGGAACGCCTGAATCCAGACATGCCAGAGCGGGAAGCTTCATCAATGAGTGGAGTCACAATCTTCTCAGTCATGTCAGTCAGTACAGTAAAAGTGGGTTCCACAATGAAATCAATGAAACCTGAGCAGAAACACAAGCAGAGTCAAGCAGGCAAGAGGAGGATTTATGTGGAGTCATTGCTTCAGTGATCACAGACAATAGCACTGTAAAAGACAGTTAAAAAATTACCCTTGAAAGAGGGATAGGCAAATACTAGAAAAGGGAAAATGGAGTTATAGCATGCAATAAAAGGTACCTACTTAAACACTGGAAAGGTACCTACTTAAACACTGGAAAGAAAGTGTGGCAAATCAGAAGATAAACAGATGAATCAGTACTTGTTTTGTAGGAGGACTGTGATATTTGAGCCAAATTCCTAGCAGATTGGGATGAAACCCAGTTTCAAAGATGACCTCTCTGACAGCATAAAATTAATATAAAAGTAATAATACTGGAAAGCTTTGCTGGTGTGGAGTTTTGTGCAAACTTCTCTTACTGTTCGTGAGTGTTTTGCTGTGAATATTCTCTCCTCAGTGCAGAGCCAGCTTATTCTTTTTGATAATTCAACAGATTTAAATATTTCCCCGTCTCATTTTTTGATATAACTAAAGGAAAAAGAAATGGACCAAATCATTTCTACTTCAGTATGTAGTTTGGCAGAGATGAGTACTGATCTGAATGTCGGTAAGCTCTGACCTGATAGTTGGTAAGGGCAAACTGAAGGGTCCTGTTGCCATAATTTTATGATATGAAGGAAAATCCAAGTTTCATGGAAACAATGTGAGTATGAGTAACTTACAGTACGTTACATCTTCCCCTAAGTCCTCATCTAGGGCAAGAATTATTTCTTATGTTCATTTTAGCACATCTCTTAGAAAATTTCTTAGTGTTGTAGGTAGCCAGGAAAACAATGATGTTCTTATTCCCTCCTAAGACACATCGAGATTTGGGTCTTTCTCTATCATTACAATTTTTAAAGATAAAGTAATTGTCAATGATTAATTTTACATTCATAATATCATAATTTCCCTGACTGGGTTGTTATATGGTTCTACAACAGAACCTGGTGATTCTATTTGCTAAAGAACAATAAAAAGAGAAGACATGGGTCAGGTACATGAACTCATAGATGCTTTGATCCGTGTCTTGAATGCAAAGCAGTTGAACATTCTCCTAGTTCCACTACCATTCCCTGATTTATGATAAACCTCTGAAAGGATGGGTAAGTGCGTTTTCATGCCTAGCCAAATTATAAATGCTACTTGCAACTTCTCATAATTTCATATTAACATTCTGTAAATGTGGAGAAAATATGCAAACTGTATTATCTGAACATCTGAATCATGTGCTTTCATAATATCAAGAAGTATATCTATTCAAATAAAGATAAAAAAGAACTCCTTTCATCTTGGGGAGTTAGTCAGAAAAATGCAATATATAGCCATAACAGGAAATTGTGTGCTAAATTTCCTAGGCCAGACAATCCCAGCAAACTTCATAAAATCTTTTAGAACACTGAAAATTGTACTAAGGTAAGTTTTAGGTGTCACAGGAATCCAGATGATAATGAGAATTTGATTTAAATATATGTGTGTTTTCTCCTTCACTGAAAAGAAAATAATACCTCATAATGACTAAGGACATTCAAGCTACAGTACTTTGTCACTTTTGCTTGGCAAGCAATATCACCACTTCATCACCACTAGCTACCCTGAGACATACAGATGTCTGATACCAGATGCACATTTACATCACTAACTTCAGTTGTGGGGTGGTGGTATCCACTTTCTGAGATACTCAATATTTGTACATAAATACAGCATCCAGTTGCAAGTATCTAAGAAACAAGTTTTGCCTGGGAGAAGTCTTGCATCTCCACGACAAAGACAGGCAAAGGTGGCGTAAAGGCCCACAGGTAAACAAACTCAGAGACCTAGGAGAACTTTTCTCGGATAAGTGGTATATTCTCACCTATTCCCTATAACACTAATAAGTTATTCAGCTGTGTTAATGGGGATTACAATAAAGTTGAGAAATATAATCTGCTCTTGTAGAAGAAAAATCAGGACTTCGTTAATAATTATGTAATTTATGAGAAATTCCCAAATGCCTCTTCTTCAATGTTCTCTCTTTTCCTAACCTAAAGACACTGTTACTTATATATGGTAATTTAGCTTGCTAATTAAAATGGTTTGAATGTCTTAAAAGCTGCCTGGCAGAGAAAGATCTGGGAGTGTTAGTCTACAGCTGGCTGAACGTGAGTCAACAGTGTGCTCAGGTGGCCAAGAAGACTAACAGCGTCTTGGCTTGTATTAAAAATGGTGTGTCCAGCAGGACCAGGGAAGTGATTTTCCCTCTGTACTCTGCACTGGTGAGGCCACACCTTGAGTACTGTTTTCAATTCTGGGTCCCTCAATATAAGAAAGCCATTGAGATCTGGGAGAGTGTTCAGAGAAGAGCAATAGAACTGGTGAAGGGGCTGGTGAACAAGTCTTATGAGGAGCAGTTGAGGAAACTGGAGTTGTTTAGCCTTGAGGAGAGAGTTGAGGGGAGACCTTATTATTCCTTACAACTACCTGAAAGGAGGTTGCAGGGAGGTTGATGTTAGTCTCTTCTCCCAAGTGATAGATGATAGGATGAGGGAATGGCCTTAAGATGCATCAGGGGAAGTTTAGATTGGACATTAGGAATAATTTCTTAACAGAAAGGTTATCAAGTACAGGAAAAGACTGCCCAGGGAGATGGTTGAGTCACCGTCCCTGGAGGTGTTTAACAGGAAGGGGACATAATTCAGTCGTAGACAGATATGGTTGGAGTTGATGATATCTAAGGTCTTTTCCAACCTAATGGTTCTGTGATTCTATGATTCTATCCTTTTTGTTCTTCAATAGAATGAATGTAGTAAATATTTCTGTAGCCCAGTGACTAAGATGATTTTACAAATTAACACTGCATGCTGAGGGTGGATTTCATTTTTTCCACCTGAGAATGTCACCACTGCAAACACTGGTCTGAGGACAATTTCCCTAAAGCCCACCACTCCAAAAAAAAAAAAAAAAAAAAGAGAGAATCATCAGCATGCACTCATCAGCCATTGTCCAGTGTTTTCTAAAGCAGTAATTTTCTTTCTTGCCAGCCAAAGGACAAAAATAAAAATAAAAGGATGCTGCTACATTTATCAGCTGCAAACAGGACAATGGCAACAATGGCTGATCTCCAGTCAAACAAGCTCCTATGATCTGAGACAGATAGAGAAGATTTAACTCCTGATATTCAGATGCAACTCTTGGCCTAGTTTTCTTCACAATTTGTTTGTCTCCCCAACACTGATAAGCAGCCTGACTTCTGGACATGAATCTCTTCTGATTTCTGTAATTTACTGGGATACCGATGTTTATCACACTCATTCTATTAAAGAAAAAGGATGATAAATTTGTCATTAACATTAGAGGTTTTAAAAAACATGTTAATTTTTTAATTATCTACTTAAACTCAGCGCATTTTCTTCACAAACTGAAGTAACAAGGGAGACAAACATTCTTTTCAAGAAGTTTTTGCTGTTAGATTATTTAATTTCCTGGAGAAAAGTCCATACTGAAAAACCTTCTAGTCTGCATTTGTGAAAATCTCTCATTAATAAAAATGCTCGCCCACCGTTGTTGTACTTGCAGCAACCTTAGGGCAGCAAACTATCAACTACAAACAAGCCAGGCCATCATAATAGGGTTTCTAGGCTCTGTCTGTGAAATAAAAAAACTAATTTTATTTCACAAAGGACAGGGGTTTATTTGTGGGACCCAGCAACTGCTTGCTGCAGAGAATAGAAGAATTCATTATTCAATAAGAACTTACTTTTGAAAAGAAATGCAGTAATTACTATTCCAGGGAACAATTCGTTAAGATTATTAATCAGGTAAATAAAGGAATGGGAACAGATTATTTGTCCAAGAATGTAGGATACAACTTTGGAAACCTTACTTCAGCAGATAGCCAGAAAATATAAGAGGTTTTGATTTAACAAAAGACATTAAGGAAAGACACTGCCAATATAAGCAGCAGACTGAAAAATGAAGACTTTATAATGTTAGAAGCCAAGATTTATAGAGAGTAGCCTATTAATGTCAATGGATTATTAAACTGCACAAATCTAAGGACAAATAGTATATGATTAAATAAGGTTGCCTTTGCATACTAATGAGTGTCTCCTTTACATGGTGGAATTGTGTTGGTGATGTTCTAATTCATCATTAATTTTGCAGTTGCTTAACAAACGGAACATCAATGCAGAAGTTTCTTGGCTTTCCTGGCCTTTCTGAGCAAAAGAGCACAAAGAAAGACGACAAGGAAAACTGTTTTCCAAGTACGCACATAAAGGGACTCCACGGGAAGAACAACTCCTTTTCCCTGTAAGGAGTGAGGGGCATATCTTTAAAGCTGATAGAAAGAGGAGTCTGTACATGCGCTTCCCTCCACACCAGTCAGAGGGAGAGAGTTTATCTTCTCTTGCAACATAGGTGCAGTGTGCCCAGGAGTCCTCAACATGGACTTTAGCTGAGACTATATTACTTCAATTTTGCTGCTGCTACCCTCCACTGAGCTGCTGGCAGGATGCAAATCTCCTTAGCAGCTGCACTGCACTCTATGCACATTTCTACTCTTCTGGGTTACTGTTGCAGAGAAGTAAACACTACAAGTCTGGAAACTAGGCCAGACTTGCATAGGGCTTTTGAAGTTCAAATTCTTGGTTGAACTGTCTAAACTTCCAAAGACAGGAAAACGAGGGATGGAGTCCCTCAGAAAATGGCTTGCCTAACAGTGTCAATGCAATAATTTTAAACAGAGATGGCTCTGAGCCACAGACATGAATCTGGACTTCTCTAGGTTCAGAGACATCTTTGTCTTGTTCTTTGAGAGAAATTTCAGACTTCAATTATTTTGTTGATTTTCCTTTAATATGTTATCTTTCTTTCTGCTTCTGGTCACAGTTCCCTCATTTTAGGGTCAGTGTTATCTTTCTTTTGTTCTTCTACTTGGCATCCTATTCTCCGGTTGATATGAGATCACATTCTTCTGTCGTCTTCTCCTGTTCCCTAGGTATAAAAATTCACCCACAAATCCACCTTCATCATTGTCTTTTTTTTGCTCCCAGCGTCCTGAGCAGTTTTACTTTACTTAGCCTCTCTTGTTTTCTCACCAAAGACTAGGCTTGTTGCCTCATCCTTCTCCTATTTTTTCACTCAGTAAGTGAAAGAGAGGTAGAGAAAGTGCTGTTGATGAGTCTGCAAAAAGATCTCTGTTTCTGAATTGATGGAATAGAAAAGGTTTGCTATATTTGCTTGGCTTCAGTGAAAAATATTGATTGGCTTGAAGCACTGGCAGAAAAACAGTGGGAAGAATAAATGGAAAAAAACACAATAGGTTTTTGCCCAGTTCACTGAGAGGACCGACATTACATTTTCATTTCCATCAATGATACTCATATCAGAACATGTTGCCATGTGCGACTCATCATCACAGCTAAGAAAACAATGGAGTATTTTCATAACCAGGGACTGTTGTCACCTCTGCAGACACATCAGAGGTAACTTCATAGAACCAGCACCAAAAATTTGATAAATCCTCAGCTTTGAATTGCTGATCTGGGGGAAATAACACCACTGTGCTTAATTTCCTCTCTTCCACATAGTTTCAAATGATGAGAGAACACCATGAGCCCCACAGTGAGGATCAAGGTTTTTTTTTTTTAAGATGCTACTTTGCATTCACCAGAAGAGACATACCTATTTGAGACTGAGCAATCATAGTAGACTTGCGATCACACAGTGGAGAGAAGGGAAGTCCTAGTTCTGCTTCTTTGTCACCCTGGAGAAACAAAATTGGGAAGAAATTTGGAAAGGATAAGACATATTGCACTTTGATCTTAAGTCATGATTTTAAAAGCCTCTCATTTTACTTTCTTTAATTAAGTTTTGTGTTTGGTGGGGTTTTTGTGTTGGTTTTTTTTTTGTAACACAAATAATGGATCACAATCATACTCTCACTGAACCTCTCCAGAGAATCTAGCAGAACTTAGTTCTCAGATGAAAGCTATCAAGAGGAAATGTCATTGTGAGGACTGATTTTTCAGGGTGTGCACTTCTTTGTATGTCATTTTTAGTCTTTCAGATAAGGAATTCACAGTTCATAGCTGGCCAGATGCAGATTACTTTTTTTCTTCCAAAGGAAACATTGAAATTGTCAACATTTTACGTAAGTGCTTAAATGCAATAGTCCAAACATGCTTTATAGCCCTCAGAACAGAAAGTCCTTTTCTAATATCACAAAATGGTGTGGAAGATCAAGTGTTGTAACTCCCATCTTATTTTCCAGCCTTTCAAGTTGCATATTCTCAAAAATCCCTTTAACTTGGTTCAATCACTCTATAACACATTGCTTTATGATAAGAAGATATATTGGATGACATGGTTGCAGTATAACCTATGGAGCATTCAAATTTAATCAGTCTGTTAACTATAGTATAGAATCAATTTTTTAAATCAGCAACAATAACTGTGCTCAACTTCTGGCCACTATTCTGGCTAATGTCAAATGGAAGCTAACATAGCCAGCAAACTAATCAGAGAAAAACTTCTGTAGGCATAAGTAAGAGCTGAATTCTTCTTTTGTTAATATAACATACATGAAATGGGATCACAAGTTTTCTTAGTGTTTTGGATTGAACAACACACAATATTCTTCAGTTGCAGAAAAATTTATGTTAGGAATCTCATATACAACTATCAGGGCGAAACAGAAACCAAACATAGAAATACTATGAAGAAACATTCCTTTACTGTCTGTTCTATCTCTTAGGAAAAACATCTCTTAAAGCTAGCTCTTAGCTAAGCATTATTCCTTTCTTATTTATGCCTCTTAAGAACTATGGTACCTAGTTCTTTTTAGGAAGGGATGCCTAACTGCTTTTCTGGCTGCTCAAAGAGATATTTGACTACTTCTAAGCTGTTTGGTCAGCTCCTTCATGACTAACTAAATTGCATTAGTAAAACAAATTAATTCATGCAAGAAGTTTTTTTAAAGTGATGTTTCACCATAACTGCTGAAGCTAAAAAACTAGTATTGTACTCAGAAGCATCATTCACACCCATAGCATGTTTACTTGGTGTAGGAAGACATGTGTCACATTAAAAATACTTGAAAGCCAATAAGGCTGGGAACCTGCACTGATATAGCTAAAGTCAGGCTTTATGTCTCCGTAGAGCACATATAAGGGTCTGCAGGTGAAGATCATAAGGAAATACATACCTAATCTGGCCAGACCAGTTTCTTATCACCATGGTCCCCTCTGGCTATAGGTACTTTTCAGTTTGTGAGAAGAGTGTATTCTTCTGTTGGGTAGGGCTGTGTTTATTGATCTAGTACTAAACAACTTCAATGAACACAAGATCTGTGCTTCATGGTAAGCTTAAGGATTTTTCTGAAGAGGGAATTAATACTGCATCTGAATTTGGAACTAGATTACAAAGCTTTATCTAAAAGTGGAAGCATTTGTCATTCAAAACTAAAAAAGGACTGGTTGATTGAAAAGAAATTATTCTTGTAAAAACATAAAACAGTAATTTTGCCCTCGTTAGATGTGTCAAATAGGTAAAAACTTGGGCTTTGTGTGATCTCATACCTAGCAAATGTTAATTCCTTCACTAGTCTTTAGGGAACCTGGCAGTGGTGTATTTTAACATACCTATTATAATTTTGAGCTACAAAAGTATAAATGCACACAGAGTTTTCCCTAAAATGTATGTGAAAATCATCCTACTTGCACAAGCTTCCTATGTGACACACAGAGACAGCTTCAGGTATGACCCACCTGCTTCCACCTAGTAAACCCATTCTTGGTTTGCAAAATGAATTAAAAGATTTATTTCAAAGCAAATTCTTGCAATGTCATTATGAAGGGATTCCCACTATGCCTTTAAAAACAGATGCCATTTTAAAAAGTTTTTAGAACATTAAAAAAAATGTCATACATTTTTCTTTTTTGCATTCAGATTTACTATAAAACATGAAGTTATTGAACATTGGAGGGAAATTAAGCACTTAGATTTCTGCTTGGTTGAGTGATTCATATTGGTGAAAAGTATCCTAAATGCTCCTAAGTGCTCTGTTTACGTTTCTTTTTTATTCTTAAGGCAGCTTTTTAAATGCTTTTGATTAGTCACTCAGGTTGCTTATAGCTATCACACAGAGCTTAATGGTTGTTTAGATTTGTGGGTCTGTCAACAGGTGGTCCACTGTGAGCTATATACTAGACCAGTTCACTTCATCTAAAATAAGATTAATGCATTTTTCGTATCTATCCCAACAATATAAGTACAGTTCTATCAAGTACAGCTACCTAAATCTGTTTTCTATGATTCTACAGCTAAGAAGATCATCACATATTCTATATTTTGCTTATTTGAAACACATATTAGCTTTCCAGATTAGAATTTCTCCTATGTAGATAACATCTGTATCTATAGTCAGTATATCAGACATTAAATTCACATGAGGCATAATAGCTAGTGCTACTGGTGCCACAAAGAAAAAGCTTCATGTCATTTAGTAGGTTCTTGGGAAAATCAGAGAAGAAGAAAAAGATCTGTGTTCAGCTTTACTTGAAAAGAACTGTGTTCATCATACTTCCATGTCCAGTCCTACACATTCTCTCTGCAGAAATGCAGAGGGACTTCCCTAGCTTTACCTGTCTGAAGAACTCCTCTAGGAGAGACATGGTCCAGCGATAATGGAGATCCCAGGCCTTGGCTGGATGACTGATATCTGCTGTATGCAACAACAGTGATAAGGCTTTCGGCTTGTCAATTCTGAAAACCCAAAGGATCAAACACATTAATTGTCTGCTTTTGCAGCAGAGAATGACAAAAATCTAACTTAGGCAGAAAAATGAGAGCATTAGAATCTTTAGCAAGGATATTAATGGAATTATTTTTGTATTCATAAAATCAGACAATTATGAAAAATTATCTAATTTTTCCAACGTATATTACTTCTGTTGTAACAGGGACATTAAGAAGTGCAAAAAGAAACATTGCTCAGTCTTGCTGAGCTACTTTGCAAGCTTGCTTGTCTGTATAAGGTGGGTTGAAGAGCTGCTGTGTTCCCCATCTCAACTGGGCTGCATTTTGTGCAGCACATACGAGAAGCTGTTCCCTACCATCTAACAAGAATCTGATCTCAAGGGCACTGATGAGTCTATGCAGTAACTGACTAATGTTTCGCTCTAGAAAACTAATGTGAGGTCAGAAAGGGATCCTTGCATCTGGGTCCACAGGACAAATAAGACTGGTGATTTACAAATTACCAGTCTGAGAGGCTAGCTCAAGAACTCAGTAAATAATGTTTTGTTGGGAAGAATAGCTTTGTATTTTAATTCCAGCTTTTGACTGTCTGAAATAGGTGTAAAAGCTGTAGCTTCTAAGAGGACCAAATGGCTACCCACATTCTGGTCTGATACATGTATAGTTCTGGGAGGCTCTGAACAGACCTCTGTCCACAGTGAAAAAAATAGTACCACTCAGAGCTTTCTGGAGTATAAAAGGAACTTTGTAGGGAAGAGCTGTGAGCAAAATATTAGAGGTCTCAGTGGTGTACTGAGAAGAAGAAAAGGTCTTCCACATACTGCTCCATCTGTTATTTTCCAATCCTTCCCTCAATGGGTCTCAAGTTGTTTTCATCCATCCACTGGTTATACAACAAGCCCATTGCAGAGGTGGCAGCCCATGTCATCTGCAGAAGGGCAACACATAGGTTGTGTTCTGCAGATCTTATAACCTTGAGTCATACTCAAGCTGTAGAGGTCACTCAGCTGGATAGTGTCCTTGATGTTACCCAGATATGCAAAGCAAAATGCCCACGGTGGCTTATCGCAACAGGGTGACCTTTGCAAGCTTTGGTTCACTGGCACAGAACAGAGATGTGTGTATATGTGGGTGCCAGTCCACACATAAGTAGATTCTTTCAAAATTCAACAGCAGAAAAAGAATCAAAGTGGACATCAAAGGGAGCGAGGGCCTCTGGAGAGGTGCTCTGAAATCAAACACAATGGCAAAGCACGAGCTGAAATGCAGCCCCTTGCTGCACAGCATTGTGAAGTGACTCACCCTTCTGGCTGCTGCAAAGCGTTGTGAAGTGACTCACCCTTCTGGCTGCTGCAAAGCATTCTTCATGGCTTTGATTTGCTGGAAGTGACAGGACATATCAGTAGCCAACACCATCTCAATCACTAGAGCTCTGAATTCCCTTTTGGATGGCATTACGAAGAGAGAAACAAGGAAAGAGAAATACAAAAACAGATACACTCCAGTTTCTTTTGTTTTCTACCTGCAAATTATTGACAGTACTTATGCCCGTGTATGTCATTCTTTCCATTATCACTGTTTTGGGTATGGGGAAAAGAATGAATGTTTTTCCATAAAGACACAGGAGAGGGTGGGCTGCAAATTAAGCCAAGTGACTAATCTTTGTTAGGAGAAATCCTAGATGTTTTTTTATGAGCACCTTAGTATTAATACTCCTTTTTCCATTAAGCACAAATCTCAAATGGATTTCTTTTCTAGGGCGTTCTTGGAAGGAAGCATAAAGTCTGTTTAAAGCCTTGGCATGAACCAGGTGAACTTTTGAACCTGAATTTCTATTACTAAAAGAAAACCAGAATGTTAAAGAAAATCTCCTGTATATATGATGCAGTATTTCACTGGTGTTATTAATTCAAACTATTCCTGTATGAACTTCTGCTAAGTAAGCTTGTTTGGGACCCAGATGAAATTTCTTTGAAGATAATATGAATGCCCTAGATATTTTAAAATATCAGAACATTCTGATCTAGCACACAATACAAATTTATTTTGTCTTTCTCTTAGTTCTGAAACCTATGAGTTAAGAGGAAGAACAGCCCAAGGTTAGCATACCACCTCAGGATTTGGTAGATTCAGATATGAGTCAGCTTTCATTTAAAAATAAAAGTTACTATTCCTCTTTTCATGAATGTTTAATGAAGGACATGGTCTATTTTGAGCATATCTCTCTTGCCTCTAATGGCCATGCTCAAGTCCGAGCCCCAGGCCACCACTGTGTAGAGACCCAAGACTGCTATGCTTACCCATCCCACGGGTGGTACATAATGAGCCCCACCCACCATGAATTCTGTACACATGTTAAGATGGCATCAGCTGGCCTTACTCTTTCCTCAGTGTATAACCACCACCTCCTCTCCACCCTTAAACACTATCAGCTGCATGGCCAACAACATTCAAGATGATGCTACGGTGGTTGAAAACAAACTTATTTTTAATTATTTTGAATCTACTATTTTTGCCAGTTCTGGTCAGTTTCCTGGTCTGGTTCATTCCCAGAGGCATAAACCTCTCTGTAGATACAACCAAAACATGAAGATGACAAGAACCTTTACAAGAAAAAAGTGTGATTATGCTGTGGGAACACTAGTGCTTGAAATTATTCCTAGGAAGCAACAAACACTTCACCCCATCCTCTGGAAAGCAACAGTCTGCATGAGCTGCTTTGGTCAAAGCAGGATAGAAGAGCAAAGGGCTCAGCTCAGGAGAAAGAGACATTGATTTACGTGCTAGCGTGTACGTACTCTCAAAAGCACACAAATCTAGTTTCTCTGGAATATACATATTTTCTGACCTCTGCTCATATTTCAGAAAAACATTTCACTGAAGCTGAGAGAAAAAAAGACTTAAGAGGCATTAAAGAAAGAAAACATTAGTACTGCAATATTGGTGCTTAAGCCTGACAGGGACCCTTGGAGACCATCAGAGACACTCAAAGACACTCAGATCCCACCAGAGACCATCCCAGCCCACTGCAGTCCATTAGCCTCCTCTGGAGATATTGGGCCCTGGAGATGGCACATTTTCAGTTGGAGACCGACAAAGCCAGTGGAGGTGGCTGTTCTCAGCCACTTCTCACCTCAGCCATTGAATGGGTTCTTGAAGATGAAACCTGACCGACCCTGGCAACCACAGAGAATAAAATCATAGAATCATAGAATAACCAGGTTGGAAGAGACCTGCTGGATCATCAATTCCAACCATTCCTATCAACACCTAAACTATTCCTCTCAGTACTTCATCCACACATGCCTTAAACACCTCCAGGGAAGGTGAATCAACCACCTCCCTGGGCAGCCTGTGCCAGTGCACAATGACCCTTTCTGTGTAAAATTATTTCCTAATGTTCAGCCTAAACCTACCCTGGCAGAGCCTGAGGCCATTCCCTCTTGCCCTGTCCCCTGTCACTTGGGAGAAGAGCCCAGCTCCCTCCTCTCTACAACCTCCTTTCAGGTAGTTGTAGAGAGCAATGAGGTCTCCCCTCAGCCTCCTCTTCTCCAGGCTAAACAACCCCAGTTCCCTCAGTCACTCCTTGTAAGACTTGTTCTCCAGCCCCTTCACCAGCTTTGTTGCTCTTCTCAGGACTCGCTCCAGAGCCTCAACATCCTTCTTGTGCTGAGGGGCCCAAACTGAACACAGGATTCAAGGAGCGGCCTCACCAGTGCCGAGTACAGAGAGAGAATAACCTCCCTGGACTTGCTGGTCACACCATTTCTGATATAAGCCAGTATGACATTGGCCATCTTGGCCACCTGGGCACACTGCTGGCTCATGTTCAGTCGGCTGTCAAACAACGCCGCCAGGTCTCTCTCCTCCTGGCATTTTTCCAGCCAGGCTTCTCCCAGTCTGTAGTTCTGCATAGGGTTGTTGTGCCCCAAGTGCAGGACCCAGCATTTGGCCTCGTTAAACTTCATGCCACTGGACTCAGCCCAGTGGACCAGCCTGTTCAGATCCCTTTGTAGAGCCTCCATACCCTCCAGCAGATTAATACTTCCACCCAGCTTTGTGTCGTCTGCAAACTTGCTAAGGGTACCCTCAATGCCTTCATCCAGGTCATTGATGAAGACATTGAACAGGGCTGGACCCAGCATTGAGCCCTGGGGAACCCCACTTGTCACTGGCCTCCAACTGGACTTAACACCATTTCCCACCACTCTCTGGGCCCGGCCCTCTAACCAGTTTTCTACCCAGGAGAGTGTGCACCTGTCCAGGCCAGAGGTGACAGTTTCTGTAGCAGAATGCTGTGAGAAACTGTCAAGGGCTTTGCTGAAGTCCAGGAAGACCACATCCACAGCCTTTCCCTCATCCAGTAGCCAAGTCACTTTATCATAGTAGGCAATCAGGCTTGTTTGGCAAGACCTGCCTTTTGTGAATAGCAACAGATCATCAAAGAAGGGAGATGCTCCACCTCTCAAAACATTCAGGATGGAGAGAATTCTCTTCCTTTAGAGAAGAGAAGATTTATCTTCTGGTGAGATTTAAGTTTTGGCCAGATTGGCTGATAAATAATTCAGGAAATTACTCTGTTTATCTCACACTCCCAACTTCACTGTTGCTGGTTTTGGGATCCAGAATTTTAACAAAGGTCTTGTAGCAATAAAATAAAGAAAAAGAAGAAAAAGAGCATTTGATTTCCCTTAGCTTACATCCCTACTCTCTTTGATGGGATATGAGCCATAGGATCAAAGCACAACTAGGAGAGCATTCAAATGCTATTGTACTTTGCCAATGTACCTAGAAGCAGCATCGCACCTCTGGTTCATGAGATGTGTGAGTAGAAGTCTTCATCTTAAAGGTTGGCACAAAACATAAAAGTAGGACCTAGGTGTGAAAACTGGTTCTACATAAAATATCCCTGTGGGCTCCTGAGCTCCTCTGTTTTTAAAGGCTTTAATCCCACAGCAAGGAGGAAGTCAACCATGGTGTCAACTATTTGTGTCTACATAGGTTTCTGATCAACAGTGCTATGTGGTTTGTTCCACGTGGAGCCATGGAGCAGAAAGGCAGATATCTATGGGAGCCCAGGGCTTGCAGCAAAACAGGGAACACATTAAAATATTATCTTGGTGCACCTCAAGGACATCGCATCATGTTCGTCCTGTACACAAGTGAAATTCTTGCAGTTTCTTGATTTGGTTTGTAGGAGTTTAGTTCGGTTTTTTTTTTTTTTCATCTCTCTCTCCATCTTAGAGCAAAAGACATCCAAACAATTGCATCACTTACTCATGTATCTTCATGTCTTACCAGTTTTCTAACACCTGCCCAGTATTATTGCGCTCAGACAGAACACAAAATCCCACTCAGCACTATGGCAACATGGGCTGGAATGAAAGACCACTCATTCATTCATACGGAGGTTACAGCTGAATTGCTGACAGACAGAGAAGCAGCAGCAAGGTGGAAGACGGCCATTCTGAACATTGCACAGTCAGAAACACTGCTGCACTTCTGCAGCTGTTTCCATCTAGTCACTTTTCCTGAGCTGAGCAAACCCAAGTGAAAACTGCCCCTCCCTCTCCAACAGTCTGAGAAGGCAAAGGGAATCCAATTTACTCACTACTGGAACACAATTTACATTACTCAACAGTGCATTATTCTTACTCACTAGAGTCTTCAGTGTTTTTTTGTTAAGTAATGGCCCTAAAAGCAGCAGTGGCCAATTTAGAATCTCACAGGAGGTTTTGTGTGTGCATTTGCATTAGCTGCAAACCTGATCTAATTTCTATTTACTTCAGACACAGTTAGGGGCAACAGACAACAACTTCAATCAGAATCAGGTAGTCTAGGTAAGGTTTTGAGATATACATGTCCTGACTCCTTCCACGTAAGTCTTTAAGTGAACATTGCAATTCACAGGTGCCATTCAACAAAGAAGGTTCAGGACACCTTCAAAGAAGACACTGGAGCATGTTATTTTTCAGGGAAGAGTCTCCAGCTCTGGACTCAGAATTAAAAGCGACATCATTGTGGCAAGTAAGGGAAAAGCAGACCATATGCACAAAGGTTGTTCCTGAGTGCATGCAGCTCTACAAGCTGAAACTGGCCTAAAATACACAGCAGGAGCTGTGTATAAATCTTGTTAGCTTGCACCTCTCTGTCCTATGCTCCATCACACACTACAGGCTGGCTGCAGCATTTCTTCAGGTTTCTCACCAAGCTGCGAAGAAAAAGGTGTCAACAATAAACAGTGGAAGACACAAGTACTGCCACGAGTGATGCTGACTACCAGCTTTTGTCGTGATTTCATACAGTTTATCTACAGTACTCATGGCACTGCAAACCATGTTGGAAATGAGTCGAACCAAGTTTCACGCAACTTTGTGTTTCCCTCATCCCCTCCTTCAACTTTTCTCCATTATGGAGCACAGAATAATCATGGAGTGTTCAAGAAGGCAGGAGCTGCAGTAACAGACTCAACCAACTTCCTGAGCCACCAGCTGAACCAGAACTGCAGTGGCTGATCATCACTATGGAAACTATGTGCCTTCAATTCCTCTTGTCCATCTTCAAATGTATTTCTGTCATTTATCTCAACAGCCACTGTGGGAATATACTGCATACTAAGTATTTTTGTTTGCAGTTATCCATTCTCTCATTGTCATTAGACTTCAGCTCTCTGTAAGCTTTTGTGTAAGCCAGTTCAGCTGGTTTTGCTGGAGAGATTCAATGGAGATCTGTATTTCCAGATCATAGCTCTTGTCATCGTGGAGTAAGCGGAATGAATTGTCCTTAGGAGGTACTGCCTTGATCACTTAAGTAAGAAGAAAGCTTAGACAATTTGCTTTTTCTCTTCAGGTGAAATGAATTCTAACATAAATGTGTTGACAGAATCACCCAGGAGATCTGGCAGAGTGAAAATTGGAGCTTGGGTTTCCTGTTTCTCTCATGTTGGGTTTCTTATTAATTCTTTTTTAGATACCTGTTTGTAGCAACAAAAAATATAGTCACATGAAAGTTGTTGCCACTGAGAGTATTATGGCCCTGCCAGCACTTTGGAATGGGTTTTCTTCTTGTAGGTCCCCTCAACTGAAGATCCCCTGTAGACTCAAACTCTGTTTTATAGATCTGATTATTCTGCCTCGCTCCATATTTAGGGATTTAAATATGTCTCATCACACATCCAGATGTTTTTTCTTATGGTATTGTATACATTTCCCTAAGGCTAGAGAAACATCATGCTTTCACACTTATAACCTACCACTGAGAAAAAGTTAGAAGCTACTAATTTTGAAAATAAATTCTAAGATAACACACCCAAGGCTTTTAATAACCCCTGCAGAATTACAGAAGGGGACAAGTAAGTGGAGGAAGCATGTTGTCAGGGAACAAGGACAGGAAAAGCAGTTGGAGAAGAGGAAAACCTGAAGTTAATTTCCTGGTTTATTACTGTGATATGCTGAATGACAACTCATCTTGTGGCCAATATCACAGCTTTGATTTTTTTTTTCTAACCAGTGTCTTGCAGATGACTCAGCTTTACTGACAAAATCAGTGTTGTATTAAATGTTACTTCCCAAAGCTATACTCCAATACAGAGTTAAGGGGCTAAACATTTCCCAGATGGCTTTTATTCCTGTACTTAACAGTAAAGGGCTTGCACTAAAGATATTCTTTTGCAATAAATTGCACAAGAATTATTAACAATGGAATAGAGTGCCAGAAAAGGTGTCTAGAAGAG
This sequence comes from Coccyzus lansbergi, assembly GCA_033558105.1. NCBI lineage: Eukaryota > Metazoa > Chordata > Aves > Cuculiformes > Coccyzidae > Coccyzus > Coccyzus lansbergi. The sequence continues at coordinate 1,311,694 of JAUMJK010000574.1, read as the reverse complement.
TATCTTGGAAAGGATCTGTTCACTTTGCAGGTTTTTTTTTTAGGTTATTGTGATCTGGTTTTGTTATAGCTTCATCATTTATTTTTTGATGACTTGTACAAATGGCATTCATGAAATTAGACAACTCATCAGATTTTCAAATATTTAAGAAGCAACAAAGGTTTTTTTCCATGGAGACAAAAATATAGTTGAAGTACTAGTAAGCATTCAACTATTTTCTCCTTCCTTGTAGCCCAAAATATCTCTTCCAGTCTTATCTGCTGCCCTTATAAAACCTGTGCCAATTTATTTTCCAACAGTTAAATGTAGTTCTAATTTTCTACATTTATTTCATGAAAATACATTCCCTAAACAGAAGACCAACAACCACAAAAGTGATAAAATCCACATAGATTTCTATGATTGCAAAATTCACTGATCATCAGATTTTCTCTTACTAGCAATGTGGAAAAAAAGGAGAGAGGACTCAGCTCAGAAAATCACTTAAGAATTTTCTTTTGAAAAGCCATCACTCAGACCTCTTGTTGAAAGAGGTTTATCATGTATGTTTACAAAAACAAAGTTAAATTTGGACACACTTTAACAGCTTCCAAAGCATCCTTCAGTACTGATGGTCCTATCGTTTTGTGCCAGTCTGCGAAACTCTAGGCCTCTTGTGTTTGTTTTTTTCTCAACACCGTAGATCCTGCTGAAGTCAGTTGATATTTCCAATGCTACCTGAATGCTTGCCTATGGTACTTAAAACTGACAGGCAAAAGCAAAAGCACACGAAAATCACAATGTTTAGGCATTAGAGCACATCCACATGATGGCCTTGATTCTGCAGCTGCTGCTTGATGGACGACTAAAATATAAGAAAGACCTACTTCAGAAAGAATAAAATTAATCCAAACCACCCAATACTTTGCTAAGGCAGTGACAGTATTTCTTAAAGAGATGGGTTAATCTTTGAAACTTTGGGTTTAAGCATGTTGCCTCAATGGAACACACATGACAACACTACAGAATCAATGAGAAATATCTGAAGATAGCTTTAATTCAAGTAAAACCAGTTTAAAGTTCCAACGCAGATAATATTCCTGAAGACACTATATATGCAATCATAGAATCATAGAATCATGAGGTTGGAAGAGACCCATCAGATCATTGAGTCCAATGATTCCCATCATACACTAAACTATGTCCCTCAGGACCTCATCCACCCGTGCCATAAACTCCTCCAGGGAAGGGGAATAAACCACCTCCCTGGGCAGCCTCTTCCAATGCCCAATGACCCTTTCTGTAAAGAATTTTTTCCTAATATTCAGCCTGAACCTCCTTTGGAGGAGCTTGAGGCCATTCGCTCTCGTCTTGTCCCCTGTCATCTGGGAGAAGAGGCCAGCTCCCTCCTCTCTACAACCTCCTTTCAGGTAGTTATAGAGAGCAATGCGGTCTCCTCATTGACCTCATTACTCTCTACAACTACCTGAAAGGAGGTTGTAGAGAGGAGGGAGTTGGCCTCTTCTGCCAAGTGACAGGGGACAGGACAAGAGGGAATGGCCTCAAGCTCCGCTGGGGGAGATTTAGGTTGGAGATTAGGAGGAAGTTTTTCACAGAAAGGGTCATTGGGCATTGGAAGAGGCTGCCCAGGGAGGTGGTTGATTCACCTTCCCTGGAGGTGTTTAGGGCATGGGTGGATGAGATCTTGAGGGACTTGGTTTAGTGTTTGATAGGAATGGTTGGACTAGAAGATCTGATGGATCCCCTCCAACCTGGTTGTTCTATGATTCTATGATTCTATGATTCCTCTCAGCCTCCTCTTCTCCAGGCTAAACCCCAGCTCTCTCAGCCGCTCCTCACAGGGCCTGTTCTCCAGCCCCTTCACCAGCTTTGTTGCTCTTCTCTGGACTCGCTCCAGAGCCTCAACATCCTTCTTGTGGTGAGGGGCCCAGAACTGAACACAGCATTCAAGGAGTGGTCTCATCAGTGCCGAGTACAGAGGGAGAATAACCTCCCTGGACTTGCTGGTCACACCATTTCTGATATAAGCCAGTATGACATTGGCCATCTTGGCCACCTGGGCACACTGCTGGCTCATGTTCAGCTGGCTGTCAAACAAGACCCCCAGGTCCCTCTCCTCCTGGCAGCTTTCTAGACAGACTTCTCCCAGTCTGTAGTTCTGCATAGGGTTGTTGTGCCCCAAGTGCAGGACCCGGCATTTGGCCTCGTTAAACCTCATGCCATTGGACTCTACCCAGTGGACCAGCCTGTTCAGATCCCTTTGTAGAGCCTCCATACCCTCCAGCAGATTAATACTTCCACCCAACTTTGTGTCATCTGCAAACTTGCTAAGGGTTCCCTCAATGCCTTCATCCAGGTCATTGATGAAGACATTGAACAGGGCTGGACCCAGCATTGAGCCCTGGGGAACCCCACTTGTCACTGGTCTCCAGCTGGATTTAACGCCATTTCCCACCACACTCTGGGCCTGGCCCTCTAACCAGTTTTCTACCCAGGAGAGTGTGCACCTGTCCAGGCCAGAGGTGACAGTTTCCGTAGCAGAATGCTGTGAGAAACTGTGTCAAGGGCTTTGCTGAAGTCCAGGAAGACCACATCCACAGCCTTTCCCTCATCCAGCAGCCGAGTGACTTTGTCATAAAAGGCGATCAGGTTTGTTTGGCAAGACCTGCCTTCCGTGAACCCATGTTGGCTGGGCCTGATCACCCGGTTCTTTTCTATGTGCTTCATGATAGCACTCAAGATCACCTGTTCCATGACTTTCCCTGGCTCTGAGGTCTGTCTGACTGGCCTGTAGTTCCCCGGATCCTCCCTGTGACCCTTCTTGTAGATGGGCACAACATCAACCAGCCTCCAGTCCAGTGGTACCTCCCCAGTCTTCCAGGACTGCTGGAAGATGATGGAAAGGGGTTTGGCCAATACATCCACCAGCTCCCTCAAAACTCTAGGGTGTCTAGTTGGGTAAGCAAGGCTCTGACCACCTCCTCTTGGACCATGGGAGCCTCGTATTGCTCCTCTAGTTCCAGGGTTTGTGCACAGAGGGAACAACTTTCTTTACAATTTAAGACTGAGGCAAAGAAGATAATGAACCATACCAAACTAGCTGCTCTATTGTTCTTTCTTTAAGACAGTGGCTCTAAACCTGCTGTTTCTAGTCAGTTGGTTTCTTGTGTTTCCCATGTCCATGTCGAAGGAAGCAGTAATTTGCTGCCAATATTTGACAAGGCATTACGAGCTGTAGCTAGAAAAGAAACTAGATTTTTAACACCTCAATGCAGAAATGCAGATTTTTTTTTTAATTTCTCTTAAGTTCCTGCATACTGTCCACCATACAACTATTTTTCTTTATTGGATAATAGAAATTCTCAGGCCACTCCTCCACAACGCTCACACTGACTGAAATCAGCTAAGTTCTGAGTTTTATTCCTTGTGTTCAGCTATAGGATCACATCATTGTCCACAAGTTGAAACAAACAGGAGATTCAGGCTAAGCAGATTAGCAAGAGAGCTTTCACTGACCAGCTTGCTAGAAGCCAGGCCCCAGAAAAGTGCTCATTTTCCCACATTTCTATTAAAGTAAGATGAACCAACTACTCACCACTGTATTACATTTAGGTGTACGTAGGAGTCACCATGTATCATATAAGATCCCACAAGCTGCTTTCCCTCCCATGAGACTGACCATGGAGGAGGATTCTTCCTGTCTAGCACACTCGGCTGTTTATTTGAAGTACCACTCCTCAGAGTTGAAGAAAATCCCATACAAACAGAAAGCTCTCATCAATTTTAACTGTCTGCTATTAGAAAACAAATCATGGGCTGATTTTGTCACATAAATCAGATGTTGCATGAGGCTTATTTTAAATTACAGCCTCTTACATCACCCTGGCACGTCTAGTACATTGATTGATGCTCCCTAGACTGGATTCTTTTTTGTGTTACATTCCTTTTATAATTTCCAGGCAGGGAGTGTCAAAGTAGATAAAGATTTTGTTTATGTGTTAAGAAAATAAACAGCAGGCTAGATCTACACCCTGTTACACATGGATGTGTACAAAGGGGGGTCTCTGGGAGACTTAGAAACAAGATAGGAGTCAATTTGTATATTATAATCTGATGTAACGAAGCCTTTCAGGCTTGTTACCAGATGTGAAATCCAAAAGCAGAAATAAGCAAGGTAAAAACCTTTTAAAGTTCTTTCTCTTGTAGCAATAGAAATACTAATATGCAATGTATGATAATGCATATTGCCATTCAAACAAGGTCATAACAGTCTATGGTGACACTGCAGTGTTCCTAGACATTCACCATGTTCATTTTTTACCTCCAGTCATCCTTTGAGAGATTAGATAAAATATTCATCTCTTCATCATCTTGCAAAAGACGATATGCTGCACTAACGTGGTGATTTTCAAGCACAGACCGGTCATTATATAGAATGGCTGAGTCTGACCTAGTATTTAAAAGAAAACATAGCAAAAGTTAAGTTTCTTAAAGTCCAAAGAGTTTCACATTCAGAAGTTTTCCTTTGATTAGCTTTAGAGTTAGCACAAGTGTAAGCATTGTAAAAGCATTTGAAATGCTTTGTTCATTGCCATTATTCAATAAAAGAAAATTAAGATCAAAATTCACTGCAAAACCTGTTTCATCAGCTGAAGCACACATAATCTCTTAAAAACACCACTGACATTTGTGAGAGATAGGGACACTTAGAACTGAATCAGGAGGCTCTTTTCCAGCTCTTGTAGAGGTTGCTCTCATATTAAAGCTTGACTCTATCCAAGGAAGCAACTGCAAGGTGCATCCCAATATTGTTTCCAGCAAATTAGTTGAAAGCAAGATAGAACTGAACCACTTTCTGTCACCTGTGCACTAGACTATACTGTCCTGAAGGGAAATTGTCTGGGACATTGAGCAGGGCTTGAAAGCATTTCACACCTTATTTAAAGCTCCAGGGCATAGGTCTGAGATTGATGAATGGCTAGAGTGGTCTGAAGACAAAGTTCTTGCTGGAAGTTAATGGCAACAGAGGGAGAGGATAATTTGTTACAGTCCCCACTCAGTTCATCTTCCCAGAAAGAAGTGGATGTTTTTCTCCACTGACACTTCAACCTATCAGATGTTCAATGTTATGAAAAATAAATTACAACTGTCCCTTCTTAAATTCTTCTGTAACTATTTGGGAAATGCAGCAGCTTCCCAATTATCACATACATGAAGCTGTAAGAAGTGGAGTGGGGATTGGCTCCAAACAGAGACAGAAGTCTCTTTCTATGTTCCCAAGCTTTCCTGAACATGTATGTGATTTCTCCTAACAACTTACGTATGTATCTCTGTGATACATAGCATGATTCAGCTAACATACTCCAGGCATCTAATTTATGGTAAGATGCAATGCATCTTAGAAATGCCCAAGTGTGCAGTATCAGTGGAGGACATTTAGACATCGTGTCACTGCTGTCAGTATACACCTGTTGTTGAAACCCCACACAGATTTTGTATAACTAGTTCCTACTGCAACTAAGGGCTTTACAACTTTTTCATACTTCTGAATTTTGCTGCAAACTTACTTCTCCTTATTTCTTCCACCGACCCAAAAGCCTTCTAGAAGATTCTGAATTAAAAACGTAGGCAAATCAGTCTGTTTTTGTAATCAGCTAATCACTGTCTAGCAATTTGTAAAGCTTGTATAAAGTCTGGAAACATGATATCCCTGAACTGGAAACTGTAAACATGTCCCCTTGTTACGGGTATGGTTTTCTACTAAAGTACAAATAGTATGCATAACGATGGCATTCACTGATGAATAGGGATCCTGTTAAATTCTTGATTTACACAGTTCACATTTGATTCTTCAACAAGGAGAAAAAAACTGTTGAATTACAGTATCTTCTCCAAAACTATTCCTTCATCCAAATACTGTAATCTCTACAGCAATTTGCCTTTGGTAACTTTGCACTTTGTTATATTTTTGGACCATAGTTTTGTTGACCATTAATATAAAACAATATTCAGGAAGTTAGAATACATGCATTCCATTGTGAATGGGTAGGTAAGAGAAAATTAAATGCAAGCCAAGGGAGTGAACTTGCCTCCTATAACACCTGAAAGTAAAAGATCCTACACTGTTCCACATGGCTGTGCCGCTATTCTCCCAAGGTCTTCCCCTTCATTTCCCAGCCCTTCATTGTGAATTACAAAGACCTCACCGTGTCTGGATGTGAAAGTTGTTGGTTGTTCCAGTGTGTTCATAGTCATGGATAGCAGCTGCGAAGATCATAGCGAAGATCTCCAGCTCCGTCAGCCAGTGCTGAAAAAAATGTTGCAGAGCAATCAGATAAGCTTTCATCTTCCCAGGCATTAAGGCTTTTGTCTTTGAAGGCAAGTTATCTGATGCTGACAGTCAATGCTGCACATCATAGCCTTTTGCCTGCGGTCAGCTGTTTTAGAGCAATCTTCTCCGGCTGACAGACAAATCTGAAGCAGTGTTTCTCCTGAAGCTTCATCTAAATAAATGGAACTCCAGCAGCAATGTATTTTCAGGAGCTAATAAGGTTTAAGGCACAGCAAAGAGATCTATGTACCTTTCTTAAAGAGACATGTGTGAGGAAGAGAAAGAGACAAAACTCAAGAAAATAAAGGCTCTTCAAGTGGATCTTGATAATACGTGTGCAGGTATGTACATAACGCCAAGGCAGGTATAATACTTTCAGCTCGGCTTAGGTGGGTAGCAGAGCCTCACATACAGAAGAATATCACTGATTTCCAGGAACTACAAATATTTGTCAGTCATGGAATCATGAGGAGAAGAGGAAACAACCTCACAAATTGTACATCCTGTTAATCATTGATAGAAACTTTTCAGAAAGCCTTGAGGTGTTTGGGGTTTTTTTTTTTTACCTCTTGCCTAGTCAAAGTCTTCATTTTCAATGCTTAAGTCCCTTTGATTCCGATTTGTAAATGATTCAGATTCCTCTTGAGTCAATTGATGACTTTATGTCTGGGTTTCCACTGGTCACACTTAAAGAGTGCTGTTAAAATCAAGTACATCGGAGACAAAAGCTCTAGATACTGTAGATGCTGTGAATGTTCGTATGAAATACTTAAATGTGTTACACTTAGAGAAAACCTTTAGCACGGTGTTTGCCAAATGTTTTTGTAACACCTCATTGTCAACTTGCAAACAATTTGATAGACATTCATACACCAACTACCTATAATTCAACAGCCAGTAAAGGCAGTATGGTTTCATATATCTATTCTAGACATCTATTATAGCTCAGGGAGCCACCTCTGGTCTGTTAACCACGTACGCACGGGAAGCACAAGTACCTGTGGGGTCTGCACATTGCCTCTGCAGCTCTCCTGCCTTTCACAGTCATCTCTACATAACCAAAGAAGAATGAAGTAAATCTCAGTATTAAAGATCTCCTTACACTAAAGACACAGTTTAAAATATTGCCACAGATATTTCACACAATGCCACTGACCGTAATCAAGGTAGGTCTTGGCTTTCTTTTTTTCTTTTGAGAAAGACAGAGAAGACAATGAAGATATTAAGAAATGATCAGACACAGAAAATGAGCTGTTTTCTCATTTCTGCAAAACTGGTCCAGGACAGGTGGTGGAGAAATCTGTGATGTTTCTGTTTCCAGGTGTGACTTGTGAATAAGGAATGCTTTACAGCTGATGAAGGACATGATTTCAACTTTCAAGCAACAACTTTTGGCAACTGCAATAGAGGAAAAAAAGGAACTATCCTGATCCAGAGTTTAGTTCCTCAACCATATTCTGCCCTTCCCTCAGTGCAATGGGTGCAAATGACAGAAAAGAATCCAGCATAAGCCTCAGGAACAGGCAGAACAATTCTGCATTATGCATGCAGACCTACAATGGAACAGGCCCAGCTATTCCCATGCATCAACTTCAGACCTTCTGGGCATTATCTGACAAGTCCTACTCCAACAGGATCTTATGGTCCAAATTTTAAACAGCCCTAAAGCAAGGACCTCTGTGCTTGAGGTCTCCTATCTCATCTCTGAAGACATATACAGGAAAAGTGCTAACTCGCACACCCTATCAAACCATCACTTACTGAACAAGTTCAGGTAATGAAGGTTTTAAAGTAGGGTGTAATACACCTGAGGAGACAAAGTACATCTTGCGACAGCTTTTGAGGATAACTATTCAGAATATAGACTGGGATTACAGTTGTGAACTGTTGATAATACATCAATTGCTGTAAGCAGCACAATGTCCAAATAGGCTTGTACATAACAGGAGGGAAATACCAGCTAAATAACTGCAACCTTTTAGTCCCTTTCTTCTGCTACAGCTTTGCAATGAAAAACATACAAGAAGGCAAAAAGTCTGCAGAGAATGAACACAATCTCCATCAAAGCAGTGATAGTATCTTTCACTAGTCTGTGATGGACTTCGTCTTGGGAACAGAGAGCTGCTTTTAAAGAACAAAGCCACAAAGAACTATTAGGAAAGCAGCAGGACACCGCCACAAGTGGAAAGAGAGAGGAAACAGGAATGGTTTTCATTTCTGAAGGGCAGACAACTTGTCTTTCTCAAACACACAAGAAATACAAAGAATTATCTACCAAGCCAAGGCACTGGCATGTAAACAAAAGGATCAATGCGTACATAAACTAAAAAGAAAGAGGAAAGAGTAGCATTTCCAAATCTAACAAAACATATTGATGCATTTCCAAGAAAACACTGCAAAGGACAGAGCAATAATTAGCCTGTAGTAGATCCCCATAGTTTGTGATCCTTTATTCCAAAGTGGTTACCATTTTGAGAGCTCATGATCATCTCCTTATTAATCATAACAGTCTAGAGGACAAGAGGATTTAACTTCCCTTCGGAATAAACAGATGTGACACAAGTTTGCACTTCTGCAGTTTTACAGGTCTGCTGCAGGACATGTACTCCTGTAATATTCAACAGTATCAGAGAAAGAATTCTTAAGTTCTACCATTTGTGCTTCATTGCCTGGAGTCACAAAGAAAGCATATGGTAGTGCCTAATAACTGTAAAGATTAATCATAAAATAATACCAAAGAAAGTAATAATTATAGCTGAATGACAGAGTCAAATAAAGGAAAGAATTAAATGAACAAAAATTGTGTTAGTCCTTGGAAGTTCTTCCTATACATCATGCTTGTAGACCAGCTCTCTAATAGACAAACATCAGAGTCATTCCAAATTCTCCTTCGATATTACACCTATGGGAGAACCAAAGAGAGTCTAGTTCATACAGTCCAGTATAACAAACAATTTCGAGGTATCATCTACAGGAAAAAACTAACAGGAAAACTAGAGATATTTCAGGCACTGCAAATGATTAGAGGGAAAGAAGATTTTTTTAATTCAAAAGAAATTAGAAGAAAAAAGAAGCCTGGAATAAAATGGTCAAGGGAGCTTGTAAATAATAGGAGCAAATATTTGACAAAGGTAAATAACTCTGTAAAGAAAAAACAGACAATAATTTCTTCCTTTTGAGACTGGAACCAATACACAGACTACTAAACTTTGAAAAACAGTACTTCTTCCACATTGCAAATAACTACTTGACACAATAAATGAAGGGTTTTTTTCTATTTTATTGTATGATTTTTTATCAGTTTTTGTCTTTGAAGACTGGTGAAATTTCTGTTCTTCAGAAGAAGACTTCTGTTCTTCAGAAGAAGAAGAATTAAACCAAGGGTCCCAACATGCCTTCTGAAACAAAAGACTCATGTTCCAGTATGTCCAAGTTACTTGCATAAATGTCATGAAATTGATGAACTGAACAACTATGCATGCTAAAGTAAGGATAAGATATTGATTTAAGCAAATTCTGGACACAGGAAAATGTCTCCTAGCATTCTTTGCCATATGTGAACTTCCTATGCATGTGAGAAGATAACCCTTTTGTGAGGAGTAGCTTACAATCGATGACCTCTAGATATTATCTTCAATGTACATTAATCTATGAGTGTGGAGATTGTTCTATTCCACAGGGAAGCTGGACTGAAACTAATGGCCTTCATTTCTGCCATTGTCTACAAAACCTGCACAGCACATTATGGTGCTGCAGTCTTCGTGCTGTGGGGCAGCCCTGGCTAAACTGTCCCCAGAAACTGTTTGCAAGAATGGTTTCCAGTGAGGTACTCAACTACATCTCTGTGTTGTACACCTTGAGCATTCTGTACTATTTATTGTCTCCACTGTGTGGGCTAGTAAATTTCTGAGCCACTAGCTGAAGCCAAACGGCAATGGTTGATCAGCACTCTGTAGCCTGTCTGCCTCAAATTCCTCTTCTTCGTCTTCAAATTATTTCTGTTGTATGTCTTTACAACCACTGTAGGAATGTACTGCATACTAACTATTCTTGTTTAAGCCATACATCCATTCCTGTCACTGTTGTCAGACTGCAGCTGTCTGCAAGTTTTTCTGTAAGTCAGTTCAACTGGTTCTGCATTTCCAAAGAATGGATCTTGTCGTTCTCAGGTAAGTGGAATAAATTGTCCCTTGGAGGTACTGCCCTGCTCCCTTAAGTAAGAAGAAAAGTTAACAAATTGCTTCTTCACTTTGGGTGAAATGAATTCCAAAATAAATGTGTTGACAAAATCACCCAGGAGATCTAGCAGAGTGAAAAACAGGGCTTGGGTTTCTCATTCATCGTCTTTTAGATCACTGTGAAAAGTTACTTAGATCTTCACCTACCTTCTATTTCTAAATAATCCCAAGTCTCCATTTCCACTAGTACAGCCATATCAAATGAAGTAAAAGCAGATTCTGGTGTGGGTAATCGTAATCTCCTTACTGAACAAAACCTGTTGTAATCTCATTATGTATTCAGGATGCCAACTCCTGTACTTACCGCTATGCCTGTCTTGAAAAGTAGGTAATGGACTGTCTGTGTCACGTCTGCGGCATGCATTAGGTTGTGATAAGGATTTTTGTGTTTACTATAACCAACTTCCAGAGCTTCCACAAAGGACACCAGGGCAGAAATAGGGATCTGAGGAAACAAGCATAGAATTACAACCAAAATAATCCCCTTTAATAGCTAGCATTCAGATAGGAACATTTGGAACAGAAGCCCTAAAGAGCAGTTTGTACTTCACAAATAAATATCACACTAAAACATCTGAAATTGGCACTTAGGAGAGAGAATGAATCCAGGTTACTTCCTCAAACCAGCTTTCCCATCCCTAATTACATTATGGATGAACCATTCCCTCACATAAGCACATATAAGCAAGAATACTATCAAATGCTTTCTGGAAGACATATGTAGTATGAAAAGTAGCATAGAACACTTGATTAGTTGCCCCTGGAGAAATATTTCTAATTAGCCAATAAGCATCAACCTGTTCACCTCACAAACCACTGGAATACACCTCTGCTTTACTATTCATGATCAAGATTTTCTAGTGAAACACATCATATAGCAAGTTTGAGATACTCTACTATGGGGGGTATAATTTATCAGATTTCTGTTTCTTCACAGTGAAATCCAGCCTCCCCATCCTATGGACTTGCTGTACTTTTCTGACTCCAAGAGCAGAACTGCACAACTCAGGGAAATGTAATTTAGAAGACTCCTAGAGAGGAGACTATGCAGGTGGTGTCAGCTGCAAAGATGCAGCTGGTAACATGACTTCTCTAGTTTCATCTGCTCAAATGGCAAATGCCATAAATGCCCATATTTCCATAGCTGGAGGAGCACTGCTCTTCTCTTACATGTGTATCAAGGAAGACTGCAGTTCTGACCAGTTACATTCTTCAAGCAGGGACATCTTCAAGCAGATCAGGTTGCTCAGAGCCCTGCCCAACCAGACCTTGAATCTTGACAGGGACAGGGCTTCCACCATCTCTCTGGACAGCCTGTTCCAGTGTTTCACCACCCTCATCGTAAAAAATTTCTTCCTATATTTAGTCTAAATCTACCCTTTCTTAGTATGATACCATCATACTAAGATGTGAGGAAAGTTTAACAAAACTTGAGATGGAAGAGATCTGTCTTCTAACTACTGACCTTGAAACGGTTGATCAGATCATAGCGTGTGAGAAGTTCATAGAAAATGAATTTCAGTGCATGATCTCCACTGGCATCATTTAGTGCAAACACATCAAAGGACCACTTGTCTACGTTCTGCAAGAGTAGGTAGAAAAGACAGTTAATATGGTCATTCCTTTTCCAATGATAACTCAATTTCTATCACATCTACAAACAGAAAATAAGAGTGGCAACATAAGTAATACTTATTCCATTTAACCAACGCGGAGTCTAATTTACTCCTTGGTGCTGTATTACTTGAATTTAAGAAGCTTCTATTAAAAACATATAAGCTATTTATTTATTCTAAACATAGTGATTCTCCATCCTGGTTTGTTTTAGTACCTGGAATTCTGGGATGGCCCTATTGTGGCTGATTTTCCCCTGCTTTGTCCCATACCCACATGCTACATCTAGGAAAAATAATATTAACGTTGAAGGAATTAGCAATAATAAATGTATGCTTTTAAATGATATTAAAGCCTCTGGATTTTACTGTCCCTATATTGTTTTTATGAAGAAAGTACTCAAAAGCTTCATTCATGCTTAAAACAGAATAAGGTGATATGAATCTTGCAGTTAAAAACCATACAGGCACCTGTGTAAGGGTATTAAATCATGTACTTCAATCTGATGGATAGAAGACGTTTTATTGAGTTAGCTGTTTCTTTATATACACCCTTTTTGGTTACATAACTGGGTGCCCACGAGGGTAATTAAAGTGTATTATTGGCTAAAGGTAACTGTCCATAAAGCTATTTCTAACATAGTATTGGCTAAACTACCACGCATGCTAAGAAACCAAGTTACACTAAAATTAACTATGTTGATATTTCTCTTCCTTTGTTTTTCTTTCAGTTGGTACTTGTTCCCACTGAACTAGCTCTTGTATTCCTTTCAGCTGGCTTTTGTTTATCAGAAGGCTGTCTCCGTTTCAAGGCCTTCTCAGAGTTGCTCGGTATCAACTAGGCCCACAGCATCAAGGCTTTCTTCTCTGTAAAACATCTCCAAACCTATGGTCATATTTTCATGGAATCATAGAACCATGAAGTTGGAAAAGACCTTTGAGATCATCAACTCCAACCATGCCTGTCAACTGCTAAGTCATGTCCCCAGGCACCTCCCTGGGCAGCCTGTTTCAGTGCTTGATAACCCTTTCAGTGAAGAAATTTTCCCTAATGTCCAATATAAACTTCCCCTGATGCAGCTCAAGACTCTTGTCCTATCACCCATCACTTGTGAAAAGTGGTTTTAACTACTTACTGTTCAGACAACCAAAATAGTAACTAACTAGAACTATCTTGCTAGACTCAAAGAGCATCTTAGTTTGTTCTGATTTAAATATTAATCCTGAACTGCGATTGCAGCCTAAACGGCTCAAAGCACCATAACCCTAACTTTCCTGGTTTTTTTTTCTTTTAAAGATAAGTAAGTCCACTGGGGCTTTCAGAAAACTATAGAGCAGGAGAAATCACAGGAATCCTACATTAGGTGCTAATAATTATATGAAAAGCAACCTTTATAATAGAAGAGTAAATATCTAACCCCAGGTGGGAAAAAACAGGTAGGTTGTAAATGATATGTTAATGCTGCAGGTTGCTCAGTCAAGAGACTGAGGAGGGAAAGCTCACTTCCCATCTCATGAAGCTGAAGTATAAGGTATAAACTTTCTTGCAGAAGGTTGAGTTCAAATCTCAACTCTTGGGTAAGGCCATGGGAAATGACAGCACTTGTTGTCTAGAAAGATAAAGCCTCTTGATCTCAGAACTGGATGTTCCTGAAACCCTGTGAACCTTTCTCTCCTGGCCCTAACATCAAAGAGAAGTGTGAAAGGAGTGAAGCTAGAAGAATGATATACAGATCAATCACACAGCTGCACCTGGCACAGGACCAGCTCTTAGTCTCACTTGCCGGCTAAGAACTTTGATGTACTCCTTGCAGGGATTTATCCAAATGACTTTCCTTAAGCCACATATTAAAGACTGACACCTGCACACTGAAGTTTCTCTCCATTTTCATATGTTGTTCCAGACCCCCTTTTCGTTGTGGCATTTTCACCATGAAAGAAACATGACTGCATTTCATACACGCATGTGTTTAGATGCTTTCAGTGCAACAAATACCCTAGGCTAGACATAATATTTACTATTGTTAAGGATTAGAGTCTATCTAAAAGTCAGCCATCATTTTTAGCAATACTAAAAATGCTGAAGTACAACTGTCTACTGAGCTGTTGAAGCCTAATCCAGCTTTGCTGCTTGTTGTCATGGTCATGTTCCAGGTAAGGACCTAACTTCAAGTCAAATGCAAAGGACTGTGACCTTTAACTTTCTTGCAGCTTGTCACTCACATATCAGCATAACTATGGAACTTCTTATGTTCTGAATAAGACCGACATGTTATGGTACCTTGTCTCTCAAGCATGATGATGATTCTGGCAACTTTGTTACTTACACAGTGTTGACTACGTATACACAGAGCTGAGCATGCCTCTTGTGGAGGTACAGTCCATACAGAAACTAATAAGTGAGTGAATAGCAAGGATGTTGAAAATTCAGCTCTGCTTTTACCTGTCCCAGTAAATCATTTGCCTGCTGAGCTATGGGGAGCCCACAGACTGAATGCAGGGTCAAGCTTCCCCAAAGATGATTTGTGGCCCAAATCACAGAACAGCAATCATAAATTGTAGTTTCAATACGGGTTAGAGAGGAAAAACAACTGAGAGAGGAAAAAGTTCCACCACGAAAGCATATTTTGAAGCCCTTGAACAAACTTAAAAATGTGTGGAAAGGGGAAATAATGTCCAAAGCATCCATCTAATAAATGTAAAGTATTTTCCTGGGTTTTGAGTATTTTTATTTTGCAATCAATTATCTCAGTCAATGATGCAAATTAATTTAAAGCTTGCGTATATATACTGATTTCATTTTGGGTCTTATGGCATTGAAAATAATGTTTCAACTACGGTAAAATTTAACTCACTGTAAGGCAATCCTACCTTGTAGAAATACGACGAGTTTATTCCTTTATATGTTTTTCCTGTAGTTAATGCTGTGCTCTTGCAGCAGATAAAATTTACCAAATTGTGAAATTGCAGAATAGTATAACAAAATTGTTCTTTCACATGAAATAATGGTTTACCACATAGGTGATAAATTTCACAGTAAAACTATTTAGATTTTACTGAGGGAGAAATCCTTGCTCTTTTCAAGTCACAGAAGTTTTGCTATTGACAATAACAACAACAGCATTTTACACTGAGTAACTAGGGGAAAAATCCTCTTAACAGAAGCATTAAAGTGTCACATATGGCTTAGAGGCTTGAAGCAACACAAGTAATGTTTTGAAAATCAGTGAATTTTATGACCTTAAAAAATACTGCAGAAGTGACCCCTATATCAGGGAATGATCTAAAAGGAGGTAGAACTTTATGGATGTCTTGTGATGGAGGAGACAAAATGCTGCTTCTCTCTAAAGACAGTTGGAGGAGAAGTGAGGGATGGGAAACTTTTTGTGTTACACATGTTTCTAGGTAACTGGCCCTATAGCCTCAGCTGAAGCATCATAAGCTGCTTTAATGTCACATATACCCATGGTGGTATAACAGCAAATAAATCCAAGGTGTCTTACTTATCAGTCCTGTATCCTTATTATTCAGCCGTTGCTTCACCACTTGGAGGTACCTGGAGATAAAGTGAACAGTTCTTCCTAAATGCTCAGATTCCTACCTTTGTGTCTGTTCTTAACCTCAGAGATTTGATTTGCTTTAAAAGTCAATGAGTAGATTCAGAGACAGATGTTATTCCGCTCAACATTACTAGAAGTTCTGACATCTTTATAGCCACACACAAGCAGAAGTCTATACTGCAAACTTTGGAAGTGACTACAGGTTCTGTGTTCATTACCTGTATATTAGCTAGCCCAGAAATATTGCCATGGTGGCATGGGCATTATTAAAGGCTGAAAAAATTATAGATAAAAGCAGATAACTACTTTTGAATCTACTTAATATGATGTTCTGTCTCTAGCTCTATACTGCTGATTGGTAAATTGACATTCAAACATGTATGTGTAATTGGTATGTATGGCTACTATTCTGATGAGAGACAAGACTGATTGTCCCTTTTGTGGCAATAGGTCTTACACCATCACACCCATGTTATACAGAAAGGCAGAAAGGTAACAGGTTACCGTAGTAGAAAAATTAGTATCCAATACATAGAGAGAGAGAGAGAGAGAGAGGCTGTGAAATCAATTAAAAAAATGCCTAATCTTGCAACCACTGAAAAAGTGAGAGACATTATGCACCTAGGACTAGCACTGCTAAAAATCCATCTGCATGTTTTGCAGAAGCTACAGTATTTCATTATTTTCTTAAAACCAATCCTATTTTGCCAAGCTGATTCCATAGCTTTGGGTTACTCAGTGCACATGTTCCCTTGGCCATGTCAGCAAAAAAAGAGAGCACACAGTTAAAAAATAAGCCAGTTTTGACTCCATGTCATCTAAGTCCTTGTCTTTATCAGCATGATTCCAAGGGCAATGTTGATTATGGCAATCTAGAACAGCTGAAGGGGTGTGTGCAGTACACTTTTACACCTTTTTGCATGCTTAAGCCATCACAACATTTTACAGAACACGCAAGCATACAAGGGTTATTTTAAGGTTTTTTTACTTAGCTTTACTGGGCAAGCAACAAAGTGTACCATTTTCCATTAAGGAGATGGGACTAAGAAATTTAAGATAAAGTATTATTTCAAATACAGAAGCATTCTTGAAAACAAGTAAAGTATTATTTCAAATACAGAAGCATTCTTCAAAACAAGTAACTCCCATTTCAACCATATACACTACCAACCCCAAGGCCATCCAGGCAAAGACACGTTCTTAAAGTAATTTAAAAAAAAAATACATCCTAGAATGCTCAGTGGCCAAGTGAGCATTATTTCACCCTGAGTAAAGTTAGTCAATGACTTCGTTGTTATTTGTTTCTTGA
Source organism: Coccyzus lansbergi (assembly GCA_033558105.1). Classification (NCBI taxonomy): domain Eukaryota; kingdom Metazoa; phylum Chordata; class Aves; order Cuculiformes; family Coccyzidae; genus Coccyzus; species Coccyzus lansbergi. The sequence goes on along the minus strand of JAUMJK010000574.1, from coordinate 1,294,643 downwards.
GTTACTCTAGAATGATCAGTTCTCTTTTATTTAAAAACAGAGAAAGGGGAGAGGGATTCTGTAAAGTCAACTGAGAGTACCTGATGGGTCTTGGAATGTCTTGTTACTGCTGGGGAACTCAAAATAGGTATCATTATAGATATGTTCCTTCATAAGTTGTCTATGGGGTGTAGTTCTAAAAGAACAAGGACTGCAGGACTGAAGCTAATGCTTGTCAACTTGCAGCTGGAAAAAAAGTTGCAGACTGATGCTTTGATTCTGTACGTGAAAGTCATGTTTAATCATCCTTTTTGTATTCTATAGACATCTACAATTCCTCACAAAGATCCTGTACCCTAAGTGTAGGTATTTCCAGTGTGGAGAGAGAAGATTGCTTCATGAGCTTTACATATGATGCCCCTGTATATTGCCCCAATGTACTATGCTTTTTTCACCATTGAATGGTATGGTTGAACCACATGCAACATGCAATCTGCAAAGCTGCTCTTAAAGGCAGTCAGTTGCTAACTTGTGTTTATAGTCTTGATAATTCCTCCCTAAGTAAAGAACCTTGCAACTGTCCCATTAATTGAAACCCCTTTTTTTTCAGACTACTTCTGACTAATCCGGTTTCCTCTGAAACCTCAAACTCATAAAAGGGTCATTACTCCTAAACTGACTGTCACCGTGAAGACTTGAAGCTGAGCAATGCAAGAAACTCCCTTCTTTTACAGCAGCTGATCCTTTTCCTTCTCTAAATCCCTCCACCTGTGTTTTCTTTCTTCCCTGTGGGAGATTGTGATTGATTCCAGCAGGTTACTAAGTCCTCAGTTTAATAACTGTAAGCTAGAATAAAGCCGTAACCTTCACAACGTAAAAATGGCCACAGCCTTGAACTCTATCTTTTCGTTATTCAAGGGATAGTCCCTTAGGCCAGTAAATGATTAACGTATGTGAACTAAAGGAAATGTCAGAGAGAAGGAAAGGGCAAGTACTAAGACTCCCTAGCCAAGTCAAGTATCATTATTATCTCAAAGCTTTGTACAAAACCCTCCCCAACACCTTTTTATTTTAAATACCTTTAGCACTCCAATTACAGCTGGTGGGTAGCTCAAACCAACCATATTTGAAGTCCGTCTGTACATTCTACCAAGACAAAATAGATAATAGAATTAAACAAAACAAAACAAACATATAACACAGCAGACAATTATAGGAGACCTTATTTAGCTCAGGAATCCCTAACTGCAATTTGGTTTTTTTCTTCCTTCTTGTTCCCATCTTGCACAATATTCTCTATACCACTCTTACTGTATAGTCTAACTTGCAACTATACACTTTCCAGTATCTCATAGATTGTTTACTTGGCAGGACATCACAGAGATGATGCCTACTCCTCAAATTACAGAATTTATTAGCTCCTCCCCTCCTCCCTTCAGGGGCCCCGTAGCCTTCTCTTAAGTGACAGTTCAGGCAGAATCCCTCTCCTTTAGCTCAGGAGAGCCAGAACTTTCCTCTAGTTCCATTTCATATCTGAACACTTTGTCCTTTGGGCCATAATAATTTAGATCAGCTGGAAAACAGCCTCCTGCAGCTGGCTGCAGTTCATTTACCTCCTTGTTGAGCAAATCCCCCACTGATAGTGCGGGCTAATTTGCAAATAGCCTGTCAAACCTAGGAGAAATCTGTTCCAAGGAGAAATGACAGGTTTAATTTTACCACAGTTTGCTGATATTCTTAACACATGTATAGTAACTTTGGTACAGAGATGAAAATAATGGCTATAGACATGCCAGAGGAGCTTTTTGCGTGTTTGTGTGGCATGTGATCCACTGTCTGATACATCCAGCCTTTAATGATCTGAGGAACAGTAAAAGGCCCTCTACTTTTCTATGACTTGAGTTTTGCTGTAGAGACCTAGGACCTACTGTCTTTCATGTTACCTAAAATATGCTAACAGTTTCATGTGCACCAGTTCTCCTTCTAGCTTGAAGGAAGAATGTCAGTGAAGAGTGGTTACTCAATAAGAAAAGGTAAGATTGGAAGCAGGTCCAAATTGAAGTGACTAAATGTTTTAAAGGCTTCAGAAAGTGAAATTGGTTTTAACAGCAGGTTGTGATGCAAACCACAACAGAGAAGACTGAGAGGACTCAGTGGATTTTTCCAAGTCCTCTCTGAGCTCCAAAGTTTTCGCATCAATCTTGGTCTACAGTTAATTCTAGAAATACTAAGAAATCCTAGACCACAGAAGTAAACAGAGACAAGGGAGGACTTGGTCTGGGGCTGATTGAGTATTAAAATCTCTCGCTCTTACGCTAGAGCTGTGGGGTGGTGCATATTCTCCGTCAAAATCATTCCAGCTTTGCTATTAGAGCTGTATTAAGCTAAGAGCAGATCAGTATGTGTTGTTTCAGGTTGCAATCTGTTACTTAATTCCAAGTTCCAGGTGTAAATCCAGATCTATGCAAAAACATCATTAGAAGCATAAGAAAGTATTCTTCATATGCAATCTGCAGTACCTGGACAGCTGCTAGAACAAAGTAGCCACATGGTACTTTACCTTTCCACAAATATTCCAGCTTGTACTGCATGGACGATACTCCTGAACCGGGGCTTTTCCTCTGTCCTTTTGAGCATCATCCCCATTTGCCGTGTGAAGGTAGAAGCCAACCAGTCTCTGACCTCTGAGGGCACAGAGTCAGACTGGATGTCACTGAGCTCATCTTCTGTGTCCAGTAAACGCCTAGAAGGGTGAGGAAAAAGATGGGTAAACAGAATCCCTTGGAGAGCATTGCAATATTATTAACAAAAAAGAAACTCACATATATTATAATTAAAGCAGTTGTTAGATGTTTTGGGTTCATCACCCTCAACGGAACACGATTGTACAAGTCTTCAACAGATTGTTCATTTTCTGGTATAGTCAAATGTCACATTGTGAAACTCAATACTAGGCCAACAAACAAGAAGTATTAGCCTTCTGAAGGACAATTTCCTAATCATCCACTGACTTCTTGTCTTCAGCTCATCAATACTCCTGACCTTTCTGCCCCTCGGAGATCATTTATGGTAATGACCAACTTCCCAATTAGTCTCATAAAACTGTCTCCTTTCCCATTCTGGTTGTCTGAGGTGACTGTACAGGTGCATTTAGCACTAGGGAAATGGTATATAAGAGCAGAGTGGGGAACTCTTCAGCAACATCTTACCAGTCTACCTCTATTATGACCTTGAGTAATTTTTTCTTTTTAAAGATTTAACACTATTCAAACAGACAGAGGAGTGGGAATTTAGAAACTTTCAGAAAAAGCAGGACATGATTATTATGAAAACATTTCTCCAAGAGAATATATACTAAGTTTGTGATTGCTTTTGAACTCCTCCACCGCCCCATGAAACTTAAAGAAGCTTTTAGATCAAAGATTGAAGATCTACACAGAATACAATATTTTAATGATTATAAACATACTATCTGTGAGCACTAAATCTTGGCTACAACAGCTTTCTCAATGGAAATGTAAATTACAGTTTTGTGTTGTTGGTTCCAGATGTAAGAGGAGTGCTGACATCTGTATATAACTCACCTAGTTTCATCAATATATACTGACTCAAGAACAGTTGCCGCATATTCCAAATTCTTCTTTAGGTCTACAACTGAAGCCTCCCCTCTCTCTAATTGTTTTACCAAAGACCGCAACCTAGGGAAAAGGAACAGAGAAACCTGATTAGGACAAACAGAAATAGGTTGGAAGCTTTTGGAAATCTATAAGGTTCTTTAGACTGCATCCAAGAAATCAACGAAAATCACTTTTCAAAGATCACTCACAATGATGCCAGGCAAACATCACATCATATTTAGGCTCAAATAAGGCAGTGAGTTATGACTGTCCCCTACTCATTCTGAAATAAGTTAAAATAGAAATCACTTGAAATTTAACACAGGAACTAAGAGAGGGCAACTTCATTCCAGCCATAAGAGAGTAACTTCTTGAATATTATCTGTTGGCAAACATCAACCATTTATGATGACTGATGTACACTTATGCAAAATTGTATTAGAGTATATTTAGCAGTACTGTTGCAGACTCTCTATACACAGTTAGGGAATACTATGATTGTCATTAGATCAAAAAGTCACTCTTAGACATTCCCAGCTACATTATAGAGAACTCATTGAAGATTTTTTTGCAGGTTATTATTATTATTGAGGGTGATGTCAGACTTTCTGAAAACAAAAATTTGTGCAGAAAATGTACCCTGTGTCAAAACAAAATGATCTATTTGTGCGATTTTCTTTTCTCTTTTCCTCTCTTTCATGCTACTTCCTGTGGCAAATTAGAGGAAAAAAAAGGGAAGAAAGACAAGAAGAAAATGTGAAAATAAAAAGCAAGGTCTAAATAATCGAAACAATCCAAGAATATACATGCTTACAATTAGAAGAAGAAAATCATCATTCTTTTAAAAGGATATTGGGATAAAGATTTGACATATTAAAACATTGTTGTGAACGTCTCCGTCTTTGTTAAACAGCAGTTAAACAGGTTTCTCATCTCTGTAAACTATGTGGAGAGCATTTAGCTATGCCAGCAGATTTCCCTCCAGTCCTAGAACCCAGCTTGGGAAATCCATAGGGTGATCTCACCCCCCTGGAAAAAGAAACATGTTGCCCCTACACACCTCTTCTTATGTAACTGCACCACCAGGTGAGAGCAGAAACACATTATGTTTGATGAGCAGAGAAAGGTGTTTCCCCCACCTTTCAGCTTGATACCAGCCTTGAGTGGTACATGATTTGGCTCCCTTGAGCCAAATCATCGCTTCCTCCTACCCATTCCCAGATTTTCTTACCAATGCAGAAACAACACAGAACAACTTTCCCGTCCAAACAGTAAACATTGCTTCATTTTTCTCTTCCTTCCTTCATACCATGTGTGAGGAGTCCAGAGATGTGTCTCCTTAACTAGTTACCAGACATAAGCCACAGGAGTTCATATTGCAGGAGAAACATTATCTTGGTTCTTCCTGATTTTTATTTCATTGACTTATGTACCCAGCAGCACTTTGCCACAGTGAGTAATGGCTGCTTCATGGCACCAGCATTCATCATCAAGGATTATGCAGAGTAATGCATGCATCAATCATTTGGAAAAGCAGAAGTACAGTTATTGTAATAAAACCTTGTCACAAGATCAGCCACTCTTACATGAAAAAATTACACTGTCTTTGTTGTACCATCCATTATCTACAACTATTTCTGATTCATTGCATAACAGCAGCTGCTACCACTTACCTTTACCAAATAAAAACCTGGTGATAGTTTGTCTCTAATGCATTCCACGCATCTCTAATTTTTTTTTTTTTTTTCCAAATAGTCCTAAAAGCAATCATAAGGATGAGGCCAGGCTGCCTCAATGAAGGGTATCCAGGAAATTTATTGCCTGAAAAATTCTGTTTCAAGGTGGCAAAGTAATTCCAGAATTCAATCAAATTTTTGACTGAAATAAAAACATTGCCACAAACTTTTAACATGTTTTATTTTTAGGAGCCTGTATTAAAGCAATGGAAGCAGAGGGAAAGATGTTGGCTTCCTATCTTTACCACATAGACCAGTCATTGCAGCAAGTAGGGTCCACCCACACTGTTTCTCAGGAGAACATCGAGTCTGTGAGGCTACTGACTACAAGAAGCATACTGATATAATTACCACGATCAATTCAAGGAACTCAGTTCACAACTTATTTTGCTTTTTTTGTAACTCTCTCTTTTGTACGAACAAAACACTAGTATCAATCAAAGGACATTTCATTCTGTTATGTTTTATAAAGTTCATTATAAGCTGATCAAAACATAAATTTTAATTGCTCTCTTTTTACTTTTTTTACTTTTTTTTCAAGTTCAGAACTAAAAATTTGCACAGGTCTACCAGATTTACTTCCACTGAAGCCTATGGATCTAGTTCTAGAAGCAGACAATTCTTGTGTGTAAGGAGATCTTCATCCAGAAGTAATCTGTTTGAAGACCACATTCCACAAGTCAGCCAGGATGTAGGCCAGCCAAAAGTTTCTCAGATTACGGTCATCAGCATAGCAGTTACAAAGAGTTGGTTAGTCACACAAGATTAGTTCTAAAGTTAGTTGTTCAATGATTTTAAGTTATAGCTAAGGCCTTTCTTAATGAAATTACTAAGAGAAGCTGTTCCTCCTGTCTGCAAATTCTCTGTGAATGTGTGCCAAATATTATGGGAAAGGTCTGAAAATTTTGTTCCTGTGCAATTATTTCATATTTTAGTCCTTGCAATAATTCCTTAACTGCCCAAAGGAAAAGCCTAGTCCTGAGCAACGCTATGCATTTGAACTTTGTCTGACCCTACAGGGAGCTCAAGCAGGTGAAAAATCTTGAAGAAGTGCCATTTTCAGAATACAGTCTCCTGCACTGCCCTTTCAAAGAAAAATATCCACATGCATGCACTGTGAAAACCCCTGAGAGTATCTACAAATAGTCCCACTGAATTCAGTGGACCAATATGTTTGTGTAAAGCAGGTGAGTTAGGTTCTCAATGAAGGTAAAGGGTTATCCAAAGTGTGTGTTGTTCCATAGCCCCATTCCTGCTCTTCTTAATGTTTCCCTACAGCATGAGTTATCATAAGGTTCAGGGAGACAGAAAAAAATCACTAGAGTCTGGGCAATTGAACTCAGTCCCTGTAAGTTAACACAGCTCAAAGATCCAAAGCTACCCTAGATCCAAACTGAGTAACAGGAAGAAGTGAAGCTGTTTCAGTGAGTTCCTGAAATGTAAAATTCCTGAGCAACTGCACCAAGCATTCTCCTCTCTGTTATAAATAAAACAGTATCTGTATACAAATATTTATCTCCTTAGCTAGAAGGCTTGTTTTTATGTTGTCAGTTTTTTAAAAAATAGCATTACATACCACTGCAAAGAAGATTAACACCACCACAGACTGGATACCAGTCAGCTTCAATTAATATGCAAAGCACATGGATTGTCTGAATACTTGAGGCAAGTTCCTTCAATGGGCGTAAACTCTGGAAAGCTGCACAGCTAGTCTCCACCTCTGTCTTCAGACCTTTATAAGTGTGATTCACCACACGTTTCCAACAGTACAACTTAATCTTTTCCTCAAAGAATCATTTTCATACCATTGGGCCAGCTGAGGTAAAAACTACTTTGAATGTACAGTAAAAATTTAGGAAAAAAAAAATTTCTAGTATCATTACAGATTAAAAAGGATGGAATATTTATCCCTGCATTACTCTTGAAAGTAACAGGTAAATTGCGTGATATTGACAGTGGAATCTGATTATTATGTTGTTTTGAACATGATAGCCTACCACTTGACAGGTGTGGTTTGTAGAAAGCGGAAAGATTTTTCATTACAGCTGGGGAAAGTGGGCAAGCTATTGAACACAGCACTATAGAACTTGTAAAGTATTCTCTTTAGAGTTCTTTCATCAGTTATCACTATTTCTTTGGGATCAAAAGCTGTTTACAAGCCTCTGTTAAGTCTGATACAAATTCAGTTAGAAAAGCCTGCAGTGGAATTTCTTATCAAAGCTAAGCTCTGCTCACATCAGAAAGACCCTCACCAGAGCGGGGAACCCTAGGCTGAAGTGACTGTCATTTGGTGCCTTTTAACAAGTACTGAAATTGGAGAACCCAGAGGTCAGGTGACAGACTGATGAAATCATCATTGATAGGTTTTCCCTAAAGAACAGCTTGGTGGAAGAAAGGATATGTAGCCTGGGCCAGAAAATCCTTATAAGTGGATTATTCATCTGGGTGGTAAGTCTGAAACTTTGCTACAGCCGTAGGCTCGAAGAAATAATCCAAAGTTTCCTGAGTCTCATCTGAGGAGGAGTGGATGTAGAAGGTAGATGTGGTCCACATGAAGAAAGGATTTTGATTTGTCTTTCTGCTAAATATGAAAATGTTCTGAAAAAATTTAAGACATTTGAGCAACATTAGGACTTCTTCCACTCTCACTAATAGTGACACAGATAGCTAAAATGAGTTACTTCTGCAATAACCCCAGAAAAGATGTGATGTTCTTATTTCCTTTCAAAGATGTATGTAGTTCATGCACAGAGAGAAAATCTTTTCATAACACTAAATCATTCCACAGATACAGCTATACATGAGAATGTCCCTTCTCAGTCTTTTGTGAGAATTTTACTGAGGTACCAAGAACGTATGGTACAAGAAAGTTTTGTATGGAGAAGAAAATGAACACCTAGCAAAAATGGGTGTATGCAACAAAACATCAGGCTTCATATTTTGAATACTGGTTTCATATCCCAGGAGAGAATTTGTTCTTGCTATTCCTCAGGTTTCCATGACTTTGGAATCAGCTGTTAAAATTTTCATAAATGTTTTCTTAAGGACACAATATTACGTTGCATTCAATGTAATTCTGACACTGCACTCCATAAGCAAACAGATTTGGGGTCCATGTAAACATAAAGGCTTCTATAACACATGCCCTAAGAAATTAAAGTTGCGCTCTCAGTCTCTCCCTGTTCTTATGAAGTAACTTTGTGCTATTCAGGCATTTCCTTCAGTTTCAAATGTAACCATCTTTCAATGGAAGTGAGCACACTTTTAAAGCATGTTTTAATTGCATATTGGATAATAATGCAGGCTGCTACATTCATCTAAGAAAACATTTCTTATAATCTTGACACAATTAATGCATAGATACACAAAATATTCCCTAAAATACTGCCAGTGTTAACCTCAGTATGGGACACACTGTTTACGGTCCTGTTCATCACAGGTGTTCATGAGCAAAAGCTGGCACACATTGAGATTGATCCCAGTTACAATAAAGCTTTTCACCAGTTTTCTGCAGACACAAAGAATATCATTACAATTAGACACTGGTGAGGGACACCTCCAGATTTAGCAAATTCTTGTCACTTTGACTCTGGGGACATGAATAAGAGGCATTTTCTACTATTAGCCTGTGTTTATTGTGGTTTTTTGTTAGTCAAATTACCCTTATATAATGAAACCCCAAGAGAATGATTTCAAAGACAGCTCATTTGCGATAACATCCTTTTGATACCCAGCTCAAATTTCTTTTCTAAAAAAATCAAAATAAACAAAATCAACCACGAGCTTTAGAAATTCAAATAATAATCAGAAGTAGAACTGATTGCATAGATGTCGGCTTCAGTTTACACACATAAAAAGACTAAGGGTTGCCCTTGTAGACTGTAAAGACAAACATCTACTGAACTGACAAACAACCCCTTGCCTCCTGATTTACATTCCATACACTTCTCTGAAAAAACCAACTTAATTACTGGTAGGGAAGTCATGAATAAGTTTGAGAAATAGATGTTCATTGTGCAGTGAACTATATTTCTAACTCATTTCAACACAGAAATAGGTGTGCATCTGCTATATCACTGTAATGCACAAACTCAATAATTTTGATATCCTGAGGACATACCAGAGTTAGAGATCATGTGAAGATAAGCTAATCAGACAACACATATAAGTCTTGTCAGATGCCCCACGACAGTATTAATCTGTCTGCTAGGCTGTGAAGAAGCTGCAAAGCAAATGTACAGGGTATTTAATACTGCCCAAAAGTATCCAGAGCAGACCACACATGGTTACATCACATAATGCACATGTGCAGCAGTTTCAGTCAGCTGGAAGGACAGATGTGTCCACAGTTTGTACCACAGAGCTTTTGATGCTCCATTCAATTAGTAGGTTGGTAGGACGCGTACGCCACACACGGAGGGTAATCTAGGAGCTCATCATGGTTTTTCACAACAGTCAGCAGATACAATTCATTCCACAGTCTGCCACATCATAGTTGAGGGTCTGTATATATAGCAAGTGCAAACCACTAAGGAAAAGACATAATCTAGAAAGCCAGCTTCAGCAGTAATCCTCAAAACACAACTAAAAATCATAGAGTCACAAAACAATTTAGGTCAGAAAAGACCTTTAAGATCATTAAGTCCAAACGTTAAGCTAGCACTGCCAAGACAGTACTAAAATGTGCCCCTCAGCACCACATGTAGATGTCCTTTGATACATCCAGGGATGATGTCTCAATCACTTCCCTGAGCAGCTTGTTCCAATGCTTGACAACAATTTCAGTAAGGATTTCCTGATACCCAATCTAGACCTCCTCAGTGCAACTTGAGACTATTTCTTCTTGTTTTACAGTAACACCCACCCCACTACAACCTTCTTTCAGATAGTTGAAACGAGACAAAAGGTCTCCCCTCATCCTCCTTTTCTCCAGACTAAACAACCCCAGCTTCCTCGGCCACTTTCCACAAAACTTGTGCTCTTCACCCTTTACCAGCTTTGTTGTCCTACTCTGGACACATTCCACTACCTCAATGTCTTTCTTGAACAAAGGGATCCAAAACTGAACACAGGATTTGAGGTGCAGTCTTACCAATGCCGGGTACAGGGAGATGATCATGTCCCTAGTATTGCTGACCAAGCTATTTCTGATACAAGGTAAGATGCTATTGGCCGCCTTGTATGCCTGGGCACACTGCTGGTCATAGCTCAATGCTGCATGTCTGTGACTCAATGGATTTCTATTGGGCTGGATACTTATCTTCTCTCACTGCTTTTGTACAGAAAAAGTCAAGTGACAAAATTCAGGAGAAGAAAAAAATATCTATCCAAGGAGCGGTAGCTAAAAAAGAGCATTCAGAGCTATACCGGCATTTTTTAATCCAAAGAAATTACAAGCTATTTCCCAAGTAACTGTTTTGCCTTTCTTATGTTTCCTGAAACATCTTCCCTCTTTTGAATAGAATAATGAAATAAATAACTGAAATTATCAATTAATTTTTTATTATTTAGAGCATTAAAATGCAGTAAGTGTAGTGACCTTGGCAGGATGATGAGTGGCTTGTTTCTGCTCACCTTAAGTCAAATAACCTTTTTATCCCATTAGCCAATTATAAGTGAAATCATATATAGGTTATATTTTCACTTCACAGTCAAAAATTACTTTCTTCTTATTACAGGAACCAAAGTCATATGCCTAAAACATTAGCAAACTTTGGCTTACTGGAGGACTCAATAGAACAACAGCCTATGTGATTCCTCAGCACCAAGTCCTTTGAATTAAACTTGTCAACATCTCTACTGCTATTGAAAACTCCTAAAGGGTGTACTTTCTTCTTATGTGTGTACACTTTCCTCATTGGATTTTGAACTTTGGGAACTGAGTCAGAAAATATAAGCAGTAAAAAGGCTTGATGTGGGCAAAATTTTTATATCAGTCTTTGGTAGTGAGATCATTAGAAGCCTTGTCTTTTTTTCATTCAAGTCAACCACCTCACCTAGCACTAGCTTTTTATAGAAAACAGGTGCACTGATGCTCATGAAAGTCACTGGAGATGGATAGCCAGGATGAGTTACTTTCAAAAGCTACCTGTCATATAATTCCTCAGGAAAGGGTGCACTTCCTTTTTGATATGTCTTCCCCTACTAATGACAGAAATCAGCTAAAAGATGAGCTTAGACAGTCAGGGTGGTTGCAGACAGCTAAGATGAAGTGAGATGACTTTACTGTATAAATTCAGAGCTGAGCAAGGGTAAATTTCAGATGTAGGAGAGAAAGAAAGGCTGCAATATTCTGGTTTCATACTAGCAATCTTCTAACTTTCCTTTTGGTAGACTACTTCTTTTTGGGATGCAAAGATGAATTCTTTTTTTGTGGAAGCCATGCGGTCATGTAATTTATTGAAAATATGATTTAAAGAGAGCAAATGGAGCTTCCTAGAATTAAGCCCTTCCAAATCACTAGTGCCTTTTATAAAAAGCATGTCATCCACAAATCCAACAATTTTTAATTTGCATCTTTAAAAACAGATACCTGAAATGAACCATTTAAATTCATATTTGAGTTAACTAACACATATTGTCAGTTTTGTTGATGCATCCAATGACGCATTCCCCTTTGTTTTATATACATGGAACCTTTTTCTTTGAAACCACAACTATCACATTTCTGAGTCCTTGAACAAGGTCATTCTTCCAAATGATGCTAGCAGATTGCTTTGTGCAGATCTGAATGTCAGAGCTCCATGCTGACTCTTTACTTAATGCTCACTGTAGACATCGGGGAGAAGTTCAACACTTAATTTCAAAATATTTCATTGTAACCTTAATTCTCACCCATCTGTTACCATTAATACATCCACAGGCAGGAAGTCTACAATTATCTCATTCTTTGCAGTTCCTAAAATCAATTACTTGCCACAACAGCTTTCAGGAACACACAGGGTAGTTAGGCATGTGCAGATCCGAGTCCAATTGCAGTGACAAGTTCAGGGTGGAGTTATAGAATGGTTTGGTTTGAAAGTGACCTTAAAGATCACCCAGTTGTATTTCCTCTGCCATGGGCAGGGACACCTCCCATAAGACCAAGCTGTTCAAGGCCCCACTTAACCTGTCCTTGAACAGTTCCAGGAGAGGGGCATCCACAGCTTTCCTGGGCAAATTGTTCTAGTGTCTCACCACCCTTATTGTGAAGAAATTCTTCCTAATGTCTAGTCTAAATCTTCACCCCTCCAGTTTAAACTCATTCCCTGTGGAATAAGTCCCTGTTTAGTCTTCAGGAATGATCAATAAGCAAAGGCAGGAGAAGTGTACCCCAGGCTGCTTCCTTTCAGACCACCTTCAGCCATCACCTTCCTGAGACCTAGATGAAGGCTGCATCTCACTTATGGTATGGGGAGAGTCATGGCACAGGTCAATAGCAAATTCCCGTAAGACCACTCTCTGCTAGGTTTGGATTTGGCAAACTTCTGCTTACTGTAACAGATCCCTATGTTCCTCTAGATCCCTAAGCCAGCTGCATGGTCTTGAAGTCATAATCACTGGCCTCACTAGAGACAGGCCAGCTGATACTTTAGCCAGAGATTTTGTGCTATATATAGATCTGGATTTAGAAACCATTTTCTCATGAATGATACACTTTACACAGCTGCTAACTGCGATTTTTGTCGTGAAGAGAGGTAACTCGTTTAAAAAAACATTTCAGATTTTGTTTTGTTCTAAATACGCATAAATGGCAAGTAATCAGATTTCTCAGTAAAAAACTTAAACCATTTCCTTTATATTTAAAGGCTTATACACTTCCTTGGGAGCTTTTTGGATACCAAGGCACTGAGGTTTTTTCCACATTTAAGATTTGGATCCACAGTTTTCTTCCTCGCATTTCCCTTCGGGACCACATACTTACCAGGAATATTACAGAGGTAGTTGATTGATATTATTTACACAGCTGATTTGCTGGTATAAAAATCAGAAAAAATTATCTAAGTCAATACTAAAACATTACTTACTCTATTAAAGCTCTGTTATGCACTTTTTGTAACCTGAAGAAATCACTATGACAGTTAAATTTGCTGTGTTTCTCAGGTAATACTAGCACATGCATTTGTTAGTTCAGACACTTAATATGCCTTTCTCAATTTACTCCTTTACTAAATATTGTTAAAAGCAAGCTGTTATTCTCCCACAAAGTTTGCATTAAATGGCAAAATCATTTCTCTCTTCATGGCTGCAAGTTGTGTAGTCTGTACTTCTACAAAACAAGTCCATTCTTGCTACCCTTAATTATCTGTATTTTGAGGGAAGCATTCCCAAAGCCAGCAGTAAACATTCCCTTGTCTTTTGCTAAAGGTTGCAAACCCAAGGCTGTTGAAATCTTTTAGCTGCACATGATGAAGGTGTCGAGCTAGGTATTTGCCATGCCAGAAATTTTGTACAACCTGGACATTATCAAGAGAACCATATCCTGTGGAAAGAAATGGCAAGAAGAGGCAATTACAAAATGAAAGTTGGAGGTTGCCAAACCACTAACTGCAACAACAAATAGCCTAGAGAGGGTTGTAGCCATATTTTTTGGAATGCAAATGGTTTGGAATAGTTCTCCACACAGTGGTCTTTATTGATACCCTGGTAGTTTGGACTTTGCATAGCAGTCTGCTTCCTTGTTTACTTTAGTTACCAGCCTGGCTAAAATATCCAGATGAACTATGGCTAACCACTACCAGCCTTTCAAATCCGTATGTTTGCTAATATGCGCAGGAACTGGACTTATCCCAGAAGAACAATCTGGCCAGCCACTGTAGCATTGATAGTTAAAGCAAGGTCAGGTAAAAGCATATTTCTGAGCCATGCTCATTTCTCTGAGATTATAAGAGCTGAACTAGAAAAGGCTATGCACGCATCCCAAGAAGTATATCCTAAGAATACAACATGCATTTTTCTTGGTGGTCTTTTCCCTTACATTTATTGCAATAACTCACCTATCCCTTATTGAGCCATAAAAAGGAGTTAGAATGGCTGCTTCAGATGGTCCAACTTACCAATTGCAAATATTATGGAAAAAAATCAAGATTCCATGAAATACATATTCTATAACCTGATGGGTCAAAACTGCAATTAGTCAAATTTAAAGCACATAGTTGAGAAATCACCCTCTCAGGGAAAATAAACTCTGAAACAGATTAGCTGGTAGAAATGAAACAATGCAAAGTTTACACTAAAAATTGTGGAAAAAAAATTCTCTGCAGCTGACAAAATGGTAAATTGTAGGCAATACTTTTCATTCGTGGCTGTTCGTGTAAGAAGGAAAAAAAAATCAACTGAGATTTCCTGTACACCCTCAATGGAGCACAAAAAAAGCACTTAAAAACACCTCTTTGAAATAACTGAAGGTTAGAAAGAGAAACAGCACTAAAAATATCTTTGAATAGTGATAATAAGGAAAAAATGTAGCAAAGAACAAGAAGCCTCTAAAGATCATTTATTAAAATGAACTTCTAATGTGTATTGCTAAACAGGCACAATAAGTATGGATTAGCTTGAAGTCACCAATACTATCTTGTCTCTACTTATCCTTCCCTTTCCTTCGTATTTTCCTCCCTCAATCTCAGTTTGGGATCCACCTCAATTACTTGAATTTTCACTAGCAGCACCTCATTGATTTGCTTTGCTTGTCCTTCCCGAGGCCTATTTCTGCATTATGTTAATGAATGCACATTATAAATAATATAAAATGGGACAAATAGATACTGAAGCTAGTCAAAGCCATTTTATTTTGCCATGCATTTTCTTAAATGCTATAGAACTTAGATGGCCACAACACAGATGCTGAGAGATGCACTCTAGCTAAAAAGCTTCTTAGGACCTTCTGTCTGGGAATGAAGAGAGAAAATGCTGTGTCAAATGGTAACAATGTGCGAGCATCAGATGAAAGTGAAGGGATGTGTGTCAGGACAGCTAATTGTTTCAAAACAATCATGCTGAGCATTACAGAGAACAAGAAATTTGTGCAGGTTGCTGAGTTATCAAAGATTATTTTGATTTTCATCTAATGGACCAAGACATTTGAAGGCATGCCCTGCCTGCCTTTTCCAAACTTTGAACCATTTATACTACCAATAGCCATCATTCTAACCTCCCCTGCCACACCACATGCTAAACATACGAACTTAGAAACACCTCAAGTCAGAGGTGGAAATGGCAGATCTGAACAGGATCCATATTCTTACAGTTTTTCAGTAAGGTTTGGATGAGCACTTGGAATGATGTTTTTTCATTTCGTTCCACTGTGAAACACAAACAAAACTAAAGCATGATTATATTTGTCATACACTTATCACAAACCAGAGGGCAAGACACTATGGCTAAGCTAACACTTACATCAGTGAGAATAAAAAAGGCTTAATCAAGCAGTGGCTAAATGCAGTGATACTAATATGAATCACTGCAAGTGAATAATTATTCTAAGTTGCCAAGTAAAGAGCTTAAGAAAAGTTAAAATTTAAGTTTTAAGGTCTTAAAAATGCATTTTGAACCTGAAGTAGCAAATTGGGGAAAAGCACATCATTATCACATGGCTTTCATCCCACAAAGTCATTTTTGTAACTATGAGTTAATATGAACTGGGTTCTAGACATAGGAGAACTGTTAGAAGAAGATACTGGTCTCTGACCAGAACTGGAAAACTTTATTGATTTGGGATGTGAAAATTCCAATGCTTCCCAGCAGACTTCACTCATTCCTTAAAAATCCTAAACTTTAATAGGTGAGTAATATTCTTATATGGAATTTACTGGATCTAAAGGACCAAAAAAATTTTTGGTAAACCGAGTAAAACCAGACTACTGAGCTGACCACATATGTCTAATTCAACCATTTGAAAAAGAAAGAATAGTACATACTTTCCCTCTATATTTGGAAATTTGCATGGAAAAGCTGCCTCTAAACATGCCATTGACAAGCAGAAAGGCTGCAAAATCTCATAAAGCACCAAAAAAAGTTCTGCTGCCAGAAAACTTGCCTACAAAATTCATTTTCATGGATTAAAATTGAAGTGGGGCAGGGGGAATCTGATTTTGAACATTGCGTTGTTTTGACTTAGGATTTACACGTCTAGTCACAACATGCTCTGAAAGTACACCAAAAATATTCAATTTCAGATGGTGTTCCTCAACTTCAGCCAACACTAAATGAACAATACAAGCCTCTGTAGTTTCTTTCCCATGTAAACATTGCTCATTTTTTTCAAATCGTAAAAGTACAGTTACATTTGCAATGTTTTCTTGTCTTTGACCCTTCTTCTAAAATTGTGTAAGAAGATATGCACAGGAATTCAAACAATGGAGTAGAAAGAGAGCTATCCCCACAACAGTTTACATTAAATAACATAAAGAAAATGAAGAAAGAGGGGTGCTATGTGATGGTGACACCTCCAGATAGTCTACTTGCTAACTGCCTTTGGTAAACCATAAAGGACAGCATTCTCCAGTGCCAGATGGGTTCAGTTGTATACAGACTCCGCTGAACCCTCGGAGCACACCATCTGCTTCCTCAAAGATGGGTTAGTAAAAGCAATGTTAGAGGTCATTTTTGAAATGCACAAGTTATGGGAAGAAGCATGGGTGTTTAAACAGAAGTCAGAGGTATTGATTCAGGGAATGCCACAGTCAAAATAAGCAGACATGAAAGCTGCACGGTAGCTGCCTCTTCTGGGAGTTGAGACTATATAAAATTACTACAGGTATGAGGCTCAATGTAGCTGAAGGTGTACTGCAGAAGGGAAAGAATCATGAAGATACACCTTATGTATGGTCAAACTGAGGAGAGGACAGGCAGCAATCTGGCAAAGTTTTAAGCATAAACCTTTACATCTTGTGGTAAAGATGGAACTTTAAGGCACTGCATTGCATAAAGTACAAATTCTGGTTTTCCCCAGTTGAGTCCTTACAAGTGCATTTTCTTCAGCTTGAGGATAGGTGAGCTTCCTGCTACTTGTTGCTTCCAGTACTTGTTGCTACCAGAATCAATAGCCTTGAGGCACTGCATCTAGACTGGGATCTTGTAATTCTTCTTCTCAGTCTTCATTTCCTCTCTAGTTCCTCTCCCACAAATGGTCCACGTTAATACTGCCAGTGCAGTAAAGATGATCAAAAGTCCAATAGTCCACATACCCTGTTTGGCTCCTACAGTTTATATTCCTACAGCTTATACTTAAGAAGCATGTGCCAAATATAGGGCCCACTAAGGAGCCTTTGATGAAGACAACAGAGTGCAGACACCAACCCATGGGAGCATTGTGGTGTTGTCACTTTCTAAAGTATCCCACCATATCCTGCCAGTAGGCCAAAATGCCTTAGGAGAGGGCCAAACGTTTCTTCCAAATGTTGAGTGTTCTTATGCCTAAGAAGAGAGCTACAACATAGCCTGGGGACTGGCCGTGTAAATCAAGTCAGTGGCGCCTCAACACAACTGTACTTGCGACTACAGGTCAAAAAAGTCCTGACACTAGTCTACAAAGAGGATGAAAGAAAAAGTGGACATGAGCAGCTGCCTGGACTTCACCACTGCCAAGGCAAACCATCCAATTCTGTGGCCAATGCTCATGAAATATTTTTGTTTGATCAGTACTTCAAGTCAAAGTCTTCCACTTCTGGCACTTGGAAAAGTGGAAGCGTCACTTCTCCAAATTCCACATATGTACACCAGACACTTAGGAATAGCAGAATAGAGCAATCCACAGAACTGAGAAAATATCAGGTTGAAAAGGAAAGAGGAAAATACTCCTTAAAGCATTGACTATGAGGAGAAGAAAAAGGGAATATTAAGACAAGAAGCTTCTGATACTACTGTCGGAGTTGTAGGTGACTGCTTTTCTAGCTTTTCTAGGGCTTGTGGGTTTGTTTTTCCCCTCTAATTTCCAGGAAACAGATTGTTATGAGAATGAAAGCTTGTATGGATTAATGTTTGTTGTATTAACTTTGTAGAGTTGCTCTGTCTTATGAATATAAAAGCTGAAGAGATAACAATAGTACGAGATTTTATTGATTTTATTATTATTGTGGCAATAAAAGGAGTTGATCTATTTTCCCGCCATGATTACAAAGAAAGTGTAATAAACTCTCAAACCCTGTTTCTTCAGTAATCACTGAATGTACAATGAGAGGCAGAAACATCACTTTATCCTGTCCTTTACAGTGTTGTGATGAATGATACTATAAAATTCAGCCATGTAAGTTCACATCAGTCCTCCTTGCACAAGACCTGTCTGAATCCGATGGGCACTGACTACACTGATTCTGTCAACAAAAAGGGTACACATTTTAGCTAGAGCCCAGCATATTCATGAGCATAGTTTGCTTCAAAAATCAATTAGAGGTAAAATGTCTTGGTGTTGTCCCTTTCCCTCTTCTTTACTGTAACCCTGTCTCATAACATTAGCGTTTTAAGATGAATAGAAGTTGGATAAAAGACAGGTTTTGATGTTGATCTCCCAAATCAAGATGACACGCTAACTTAAGGGAAGCTACAGTATTTTGCAGGATCAGGAATGCCAAAAGAATTCATATATCAAATTCAAGTTTTCATTGACTCAATACTAATCCCTTTGATCCCATGTTTCCAAACCTGGAAGTCTAGGAGGGCCTAGACAGTGGTGATAGGTTTACCATCAGTTCCCTGCCAGGCAGGTAACTTGACTGGAATGACAGTGTCAAGATTCCTCTGTTTTCTTTTTATCCCACTTCTAAGCCAATGAAATATGATCATTCATCTGTGGTGGATGACTTCATTCCCCAGAAGAGCCAATTCACATTTAGGTCCTCAAATTCCTGATTTTAAGTATCCCTGAAACTTGACAGAGTATATTGACTGGCAACTTTAAATTACAGGTTAAAAATTAAGTACAGAACTATCTGTTGGTTGACACAGCTGCAAATATACAGCTTTGTCTAGACTTCTTGTGAAAGATTACCATTTTCCTAAAGAACTGGGTAAAATGTATCAACAAAGCGTGAAGCTAGGACTTGGTATCCAGATATCCTCCTTTCAACACTAACCACTAGGATTTCCTCTTGCTTGTTTTCCACGTGGCCTCAGAAATCTGACATTTCTTTGGGTTGAAACCTCCCAACCCTGCCATAATTCCTCAAGATTCACCCAATGGGTGTGGGGCTTCAGTCCACTTCCTCACAGCCCTTGAGCCACTACTCAAGAATGAATGAAAATGTTTTCATGATCCAGTTGTCTTCCAAGGCTTGTACCTTAGATCAGCATTCAGAAACTTAAAACGCAGGGGGACTCCAGTAGTAACTTTATTGACTTTCTGATCCAAACAATGGTGCCAGGCAGCAGAAAAGAACAATCATTTGATAAATACAGAAAAAAGAGTAATGATTGAGGTAAAATATTGTCTTCATTATATAACTCTGGCCAAGAATTAATTGATTAAAAAAACTACTGCACTAACAGACCTGGAGTATGAGTTGTCCTCTCTAGCCAGAGAAGGAATAAAATGAGTTAATGTGAATAATATCACTACTCTGGTAAATTAGAAAATTACTTAGCTTCATTAATTCAAGGAGAACAATTGCTCCTATTCCCTACAGAAATATAAACAGAGAAAGGCATGATAAGGAAAGACCTGGGGGTGTTGGTTGACAGCCGACTGAACATGAGCCAGCAGTGTGCCCAGGTGGCCAAGAAGGCCAATGGCATCTTGGCTTTTATCAGAAATGGTGTGACCAGCAGGTCCAGGGAGGTTATTCTCCCTCTGTACTCGGCACTGGTGAGAGCGCTCCTTGAATAGTGTGTTCAGTTCTGGGCCCCTCACCACAAGAAGGATATTGAGGTTCTGGAGCAAGTCCAGAGAAGAGCAACAAAGCTGGTGAAGGGGCTGGAGAACAGGTCTTATGAGGAATGGCTGAGAGAGCTGGGGTTGTTTAGCCTGGAGAAGAGGAGGCTGAGGGGAGACCTCATTGCTCTCTACAACTACCTGAAAGGAGGTTGTAGAGAGGAGGGAGCTGGCCTTTCCTCCCTAAGTGATGGGGACCAGATGAGAGGGAATGGCCTCAAGCTCCACTAGGGGAGGTTCAGGTTGGATATTAGGAAAAGATTTTTCACGGAAAGTATCATTGGGCATTGGAACAGGCTGCCCAGGGAGGTGGTTGATTCACCTTCCCTGGAGGTGTTTAAGGCACGGGTGGACGAGGCACTGAGGGGCATGGTTTAGTATTTGATAGGAATGGTTTGACTTGATGATCCAATGGGTCTTTTCTAACCTGATGATTCTATAAAAGTATCACATTTACAGTTTTATGTAAGTACAGGGAAGTGGCATAAAGGTGACCACGTCAAGTTCAAGCAGTGAATTCAACACCTGTCACTGGTAAAAGTATCAAGGTTTTACATCTGAAATGGGTCACTGAATCAAGTCCTTTGCTGTCAGAGGTGAGAACTTTCTCCTCCCACATAACCCATCGGAGCACTGTTCCAGAACATCATTGAAGTAATCTCATTTCCTATCTAAATGTATTAGTGACCAGTTTATATACACTGTTCTTGTTCAAACCAAAAGGAAAAATGTTCATAGTGAGAGTGGTTAAGCCTTGGATCAGTTGTAGAATGTCCATTTTCAGAGACTTTTGAAAGCCATCAGCACAGGACCCTGAGCAAGCTGGCCTGATTCTGAAGTTAGCCCTGCACTCAGCAGGAGGGTGGAGAAACTCATCCCAGATGTCCCTTCCAGCCTGAATTATTCTTTCATTACTTGAATTTTTTTTTTTAATCAGAACCGTGAAGGAACTGTGCTTCTTGATGGCAGTCTGTTGGTATAAAATAGAGAATCTCACAGCTGTGCTGCAGCTACTAGCAAAAACTTACAAACTAGTTAATCAATCATGTAAGTTTTTATTTTCATAAAACAAGTTCTGCCCACCATGCCAATTTCACCACTGGTAAATTACATGTTGCCTCATGATTCCAGAAGTGTTAGAGAGAGAAAGTATGTGCATGCACCCATGTGCACTTTTGGGCATCTCCATTGTCTGCGTTTGATAGGAAGGCTTCAATAGGTGAATGCTCCAGAATCAAAGCATACTACAGTTAAATAAAAAAAGCTATTAAATCTAAAATACTGTTACAACAACTCAATATACCATCTTAAAATCTGAAGGAAAGTAAAATGACTGGTAAATCAAGACAAGAAAAAAAATGTAAATAATATTGCCTTAAATTAATGTATTTCATGTGAAGGATTTAGGTTTACACAATAATGCTATAAGTTTGTTGCATACACTTTATGAAATTTGATTCATATCCACCACAGTTAACAGGGCAAATATTGATGAGCCTGGGAAGAGAAGTCACTATTCTACTGAACATGTTCATTTGCACTTCTCCTGAAAATCCACAAGAAGAGGTCACTCAAGGAAAAAAGGTGAAGGCATGAGGCCATGTAAAAGCCATTTAAGTGGATGGGAGCCAAGGTGAGACTGAGGGTTAAACGCTTGACTGTGGGTACTTGATAACAAATAGGGAAAGGAGAGATGAAATGCTTGGGGGAGTCTCATGTGTTACTGGTTAAGCCAAGTTCTTTCAATAAACAAATCAATCAATGTACTGCATTTCTGAGAAGAAATTCACCAGATTGCTAAAACAATTACTATTATTTTGAAATATGTCTGCCCTTGATCTCGTAACACGCAAACTTCAGTACAGTGAGAACTGAACTTCTCTGCAGTATCACCACGAAGGATGCTTATGGTCCAACCAGCCCAACTCCACCTCTGTTAGGTAACCTAGCATATAAGCTCCACATCAAAATACAGCACAAAGCAAAATGTCTCACCTCTACTCTCTCCCTTCTCCAGAGCTAATGCTTGTGGCCTGTCTGAACTAAACACACATTTGGCTGACCACTCTAGCCTTCAGTCCCAAAGTAAACCTGTTGGCTCAGGTTATTAGTTTATGTCTGTACATTTTAGCCTAACACAAATCATTTTTCTGGATCTTAAGACAAAGCAGGCTGCAGATGCAGTGCAACAGACAGCCAAACAGTTTAAACAAGGCATCACTAAGATCCAAAACTTTGTTGCAACTATTGTATGGGACAATTGCATGCCTCAGCTAAAACATTCACGAAAGATACAGCACCATGGAAGATAATTGAAAACTATACTTCAGAGAGAGGATGCTTTTTTAAATTCAGATTCACTGACTAAATAGTCAAATATTGTATCTAAAGGCCTAATTGTATTGTTTTAAAAATAACCACAATGATTTAATGGAAAATTAAACAATATTTTTATTTTTTTTTAAAAAGAAACAACGAAGTATAATCCATTAGAGTTGGTCTTGATTGCTTAATGTAAATGGTTATATTAATGAACATATTTTTTTCCTAAGCCTGATTGTGTAAATACCTGATCAAAACAATTTGGCAAAAAGGATTTTTACTTAGTATATATTCATTATTCTTTAGATCAAGAAAGCACTTGAAGTTGTTTGGCGAGTAGTTCTGTCAAATGGGGTTGGACGAGACTAGTAAATCATCAGTGACAACAGTTCAGAACAAGAATTATTTTTAGGCCAAGAAACAGTAAAACAGGATTGCTCTCAGTCTAGTTTTCACCCATACAGGCTACGAATTGTGAGTTTTCATTTACTGTTTGAATTGGCCTACAGCATTAGAAACCAATCTACACAGAAATGCTAGAAGCTGGTCCAATGATGGGAGTGAACAGCTTTGTTTCTAGTAGAGCCAAGGTTCAGTCACACGACATTCTAGGCTCAGTGTCTGGCAACATTTATAGGAACTGGCAATAACTCTCAACTTGATCTAGCAATGGAAACATTTTATTTTCCAGAAAAAGAGATGAAATAACAGTTCAAAAAAGTCCACACATCATTTTTGGCAGACAAAACATAATTTATCCACCTAAATGCAATCAGCCACACTACATGAAAAGAAATTTCTGCTGTAATTCAAATGGTATGTGTATATCCCAGATGGGAAGAATCATAGAATCATAGAACAAACAGGTTGGAAGAGACCCATCAGATCATCTAGTTGAACCATTCCTTTCAAACACTAAACTATGTCCCTCAGGACCTCATCTACCAGTGCCTTAAACACCTCCAGGGAAGGTGAATCAACCACCTCCCTGGGCAGCCTATTCCAATGCCCAATGACCCTTTCCGTGAAAAACTTCCTCCTAATCTCTCGCCTAAATCTCCCCTAGCAGAGCTTGAGACCATTCCCTCTTGTCCTGTCCCCTGTCACTTGGGAGAAGAGGCCAGCTCCCTCCTCTCTACAACCTCCTTTCAGGTAGTTGTAGAGAGTAATGAGGTCTCAAGAAGGAACAGACTTAAACACATCGGGGCCTGTAGCTTTTCTAACATTGAAATTATCCACAGGCATGTCCTAAAGTCTGAAAAATTCAGCCACAAGTAACCAGCTTAACATAGCAACTATAACAGCTATGAGGTATTTTGCCTTGACTGGAACATAAACTAATTACAGACCTTCTGCCCAAAAAAATACACTACTCAAAGGTATTAAAATGTGTGGCTTCTACAAACTTTCTTTTATCCAATCCCTTCAATAGCCTTCATGACCATTAGATAGGAGCAGCAGAAACAACCATTGCAGGATTTTTTATTTCTATCCAGTGCTGAGATCACCAAACCCATTTTAAAAATAGAGAACTGGGATTCAATACCAGACTGATTATCTTGATCTGCATGAAAGAGGAAAACCCTGGATGAAATGGGAATTGAATAGAGTTGTCATCACTCCAGGCCTTATTCACTAGTCTGACCATACTTCCAAACTACTGGTTTTCAAAACTGAAGCAGTGTATACACACTCTCTCTAACATATCTATTTCTAAATGGCCTAGGGTTATAAGCTAGGGGTTTAGGTTTATTTGAATACTAGATCATGTATTTACCATGTCACATTATTATTGTATTATCTTGTTTTCTGTTCTTTCATACTAAGCATCAATACATGTGCCTATGAATGTGATACCCTTGGGGAGGTCATGTTTTATATTGCTTTAATGACATAAAACACAACTGTACTGATAATTTTTTTCTTGATGTGCTTAAGATTTACCTACATCCCTGTCAGGAAAAATAATATGTTGTTTAGAAATCTTTGCCAAAAGCTTTCTTATGAAGCTGAACACATGCTGAAGCACTGACAGCAAAATATGTCAGCAGAGCAATGGGAAAAGTACTTCTGTAGCCACAGAAATCTAATGTGACTGTGGGCCAGGGGAAATCCGTTCTTAATCCCCATGATTGCCATAGTCCTCTGAGGATTGACTCTGCTGAATAAAATTAAAAACTCAAAGATATAAACTCCTGCTTTCTTTTCCTGTCACACAGTTCCCTTAAGGACATCATCACACAAGGGAAAACAGTTGTGAACTGTTCCCTTATAGTATGCTCACATTAACTCCAGCTCCTTTACGAGGTCTGGGAAACAAGCATTGCTTCTCTTCCATTTCATAAAAGCTTCAATATAAAGAAAAAATTATATTCAAGATATTTGCACCTTCTTCCCAGCACACTTGTGCTCCTCAGCCTCTTTGAAACAGAATTCTTCCAGTTTAAAACAAAACCCACCTCTTAGCTTGCTTTTTGACTTCATTATCAGTGGTGTGCACCAGGCCATCTTAAATGCTTTTGGATTACCGTGGGGAAATGGGGAAGAACTAGAAACTTATAAAAAGTTACCTTCTTCAAAGGATATGTAAGGATATACACATGCTTGTGATTTGAAAATTAAAAAAAAAAAAAAAAGAGACAAAATTTTTATTTGAAACAATGGTTTGCACTGCCATAATGTTATGGCCTCTCCTGTGACAAAACCCAAATTATCTTGCCACCCATTCCTGATTAACGTTCACAAAATGTGGCCACAGGAAGCCACTTAACACAGCATATTGCCCTATTTTCTGCAATTACACTAAGAAACATCATCTCTGGAAGTATGTGCTTTAATTGGCCTCCTCTATACCTCAGAAGGAAATTAGAGTAAACCTAATTGCTGGCTCTTATAAAGTCATATACATTAACTTTGTCATGCCTATGTTGCCTGTTAAAGGCAGGTCCACTCTAAAAAGCCTTTGTTTTGTCTGTGTGCTGTGTCTCCTTCAGTTTGGTGTGCCACCCAGGACAGGGATTTATTCTGTCACAGCACATGATGTGCAGAGGAAACTGTCTCCATAGTGCTTGGTTGTGAACTTCTGGCCAAATGCCTGATGGCAGCCCAAGGAGAAGGTGCTGGGACCTTTGCACCGTTCCCAGGCCACATGTTATGCAATTATATTAAATATGAATTTTCTCTCAAAATCAAAAATTTGCTTTGTAGGACTGAGTGATGGATATAAACAAAGGCTTAAAGAGTTGCCATGTAATTTCTGGTTTCTCAGAAAAACAGATTAATGTTTTTGCTACACTGAAATACTTGGTCTCTTTTAGGATTCTTGCTCATCCTCCTCTACAGCCCTCCCACAACACCTATAAGTGTGTGTGTGTGAAGCAAAAAAACAATCCAGTGTTGATTGAAGAAGATTAAAAAAGGATGTGTACCTCTTCTTTCAAAACTTTACTTTTGGAATTAATCCACTGAAATGAACAATGGGGTTGTTTACCTATTTCCCATTTTCCAGGATTCCTTAAAAATGTCCACAGAAATAAATCATTTTTTCTAAGCAAGTTGCACACATTTTAAAGAATCCCAATATATAAAGCAAAAGAATATTTTGCTGTCAGGAAGTCATTAGGATATCGAACACTTCCATTTTTTTTGGAGGGTTTAATCAACAAAATTCTTGGGCTTTGAAAAGACAGGGAGCTGAACTTCCTAATTGGGAGATCCCTTTAATTCCTTTGAAGATATGTGGCACAAAACCTGAAGCTAATCACTTCTAGAGGAAGAAATATTACCCCTCAGCTGGGTCAAAAAATGCTACTCAATTTAATCACTGGTGTAGAAGAGTCAACTTTTTTTGCAGCACAGAATTCCCATCAATGCAGCTGCTAAATGACATGCTTAAAGCACCAAAGAAAATGCATTTCATTTTAATTCTACCTATTACTTTATCTCATGCAGTTTCCAGAGAACTCTGGGCTGGGTAATGGAAACATATAATTCACTACAGGCATGTAATATGTCAGCATTTGCCAGAGGAAGTAAAGTACATTATTTCTTCAAGGAAGTAAGAAGGAAATTCCCAAGTAAGAGCTATATGTGTTAAAAGTGACCATGTGAGTGCTATTGTGCCCTTCTTGCTTTTGTTAGGTTGGAGTTTACATTTAGGCAATGTTACAGTGCAGGAAGACCCAGAATTTGGCACTTCATGTTTATACTCAGAACACGTACAATATGAGCAGAAAGAATTAAACTGACCTGTGGCAGCTAGCATGCTGTACACTAATAAAAATCTGTCTCTGGAAGTAAATTTGAGGTCTTTTCTCTCATAAGATCACTCACTGAAATGCCAATTAATAGTGCATAGTAAGACTAATGGAAGAAGTGTGAACATTTTTATGTAAGACCCAGCTGAATCAGGATAAAGCAGGAGTCTCATCATAAAACCTACTTACACTTGCAAATATTCAGATGAAAGATGTCAAGCTAAGGATAGGATAAAGAAATTTAGCCAAAACAAAGCAAAAAAATATATTATTTCTGTTCTTCCAGTATACAA
This sequence comes from Coccyzus lansbergi, assembly GCA_033558105.1. NCBI lineage: Eukaryota > Metazoa > Chordata > Aves > Cuculiformes > Coccyzidae > Coccyzus > Coccyzus lansbergi. Next base: position 1,267,598 of record JAUMJK010000574.1, on the reverse strand, counting down.
CAGCTTCTTTCTATGCTAATTCATTATATACCTTTTAATACTAAGTAGAGATTAGGCCTTAATATCCAAGAAATATCTTTTCTTTTTTATGCTTAGGATATATTTTTATATAAACTCAGAATTTTATTCTGCCCACAAAAAGAAAGTGATATAAAAATTGAAAGACTTCATTTCAAATTCAGATGTACCACCTGTTTGCAGAATGAGAGAGGACTGACAAAAAAATTTTACGATCTTTAAGATCTTGTCAGCATGAAATTCAAAACAATAATGGGCACATAGGAAAAGGAAAAAAAATGCATAGGAAAACATAGCTGGCTTTCCTAGCTTTTCAATGGTTGGTTGTACAAAAATTCATTCAGTAATATTGTTCTATGTGTTATTTTAGACATCTTTTTGTCTTAAAATACTAAAGCTGAAAACAGACTTTCTTCAGTGCAACACCTTTTCTCTCCCTCTTCTTCTCGAATGATTTTGGAAAACTCCAGCCTACATTTTTCCTTGCAGAAGGTGAAGAGGAGATGTAGTGAAAAGTTGATTATGACATATGTAGGTGAGACGAAGTATGAAGCCTCCTTTAATCCCTCTAGTTCATATTCTCTGGAGTAAAAAATCCCTGGACAATCCTGATTTCATATATGTGATGGCCAGGGATGACCTCTCAGGGGAACTGATGGGCACGTGTATTATTCCAGTATTTTTTTCTTAAAAAACACAAATGAGAGATAAGAAGAATAATTGCCCCCAACCCAGGTCAGGCACAGAAGCAGGTCAGACTTCTTTGTGACAAAGACAAGGTCATTTCTGGATCTTAGGAACAATCCATAGTTGGTAACAATTTTTTTTCCACAAATCAGTGAAGTGTCAACTTCTCCAGTGATTATAATGAATAACCGCAAGAATGGTTTATGGCATAAAGTCTTAGATTATTTTCAAGTGCAGAGGCCTAAATGAGGTCTATATTGAAAACATAACCAGAAATACTATTCTCAACTTGGAAGGATCCTTCAGTATTAAAGCTTTCTGATTCACTGATTCCCTTGCCTCCTACACAAAATATTAGAAAGGGTAACAAACTTTTGATGCAATCATTACTGAGGTACTATTTTTTTAATAAGATCCATAAGATCACACTAAAATAGTCCTGGTTCTCCTCTTCCCTTCACAAGCTTTATTTGTTTCATTGCACTAACTGCCATCAAGTTATTCCTTCTTCATTTAGGAGTGAGAGATGACTGCATGGTACACTGAATAATCTCGAGGTGTCTGGACACAGTTATAAAGCTTCTTCAGTCATTTAACAGAAGCATCCCCTGTGTGGAGTGTTCTGTAAACTCTACAGCTTAATTGCTACAAAAGGAGGTTTTGCAAAGCATGTTGCAGAGACCAGTATAAGCTATGCTGCTATATGTGTTCACCTTCTTATGGCTATGTCTGTGCCTTGTAACTTCAATGCAGTAACAACATTCTATCCACCGTCATAAATAGCTATACCACTCCTCTAGGCTGGCATATATTTTTAAATGTTTACTAGAAAGCAAAGAGCAAAATGGCCCATTTAACATTTGCAGAAATTTCTATTTCTGAACTCCCCGACCTTTGCAGCAATAGAGGAACTGCTATAATAAATCTGTGGCAATCATCTTTGATGGGAGCTAGATGTTTCACAGCTAACACAAGTAGTTCTCACATCTTTCAAGTTCTGATTTTACTGGTACTTGTACAATTCATTTAAAATATCTCCATCCTTGAAGTCATTTAAAAGCTGTGTGGATATACTCCTGGGCAGCCTGATCTTGATGGTCCTACTTGAGTAGAGCTCTGGACCAAATGATCACTGAAAGTCCCTTCCAACCTCTACCATTCTGTGATTCTCTAGAAAACAAACACAATCACTTGTGCAAATGAAGAAGGTGAACAAGCTTCCGTATATAACTACTTCCATACTAGCCAAGACAGTTATGCTATAGAAACCTGTATAACCAATGCTTTCACTGAAAATTAGAGAATAAGTACATGTAACTCCATTTTTTTCATCCAAACAATATTCACAGAATCTCAATTTTTTTATCCTCACAATACCATTAACAATTAGCTCATACATAATTAACAAGTACCATTGACCCATACATTTTAATTTGGACAAAAAAAAAATTTTAAAAAATACATTAAAAAAATACATTTTAAAAAATACATTAAAAAATACATTTTAATTTGGTCACCACACATTTTAATTTGGATAAAAAAAAACCCTAACTACAATTCTAAATAATTTATTTTATAAATACACATGACATTTTAGGCATCTTGGTTTTCTGCAAAACTGCAGATATACTGCAGATGTTTCATCGTCCCCATGCACTTTCCTGTGCACTTTGTTGCCCACTGACAAGTCTCACTCTTGTGCTCTGCAGCACCACACAAAACTTCACACAACCTTCAGATGCATAATATATTTCCAAATACTAAGCTTAAATCTCTGTCTGATAGTCTTAGAATATTCTCACCGCTGACAAAGCTGAGGAGCAGGTTAATTGAAGATGTGCTTTAGTGTTGAAGGGGGGTTGTATAAAAAACATGTAGTTTTTCAGCTTCTTTGGATCTGAAGCTTTGTGAGAAATGGTTCAAATATCACCATGCTTCATTAAAATCAACACCAGCAGGTTCTGTGTGAACATGCTCAGAAGTCTGAATTCAGCAGCCTCTGTTGTAAAGATTTTATCAGGCGATATGACAAAATAATGGACATTTTGCAAAAGCTAGGCATAGGACATATATTTGAGCTTGCCAATTTGACTGTAAGTATTTTGAAGGAGTTGAGTTCATGAAAACATTTTGGTTTCAATTACATAGCTTTTTAAAAACAAACACTTCATGTAATTCTGGTTCTCATGCACTCATTTCAGTGAAATACCAGTCCAATACCACAACATATGTATAAATACAAGCTAGTGGTATAGCAAATTGGTATTTCCCTTCTAATTAGTGTTATTTAAGGAAGAAAGAAACCCAACTATCTATTGATTCTGCTTCCTAACACTGCCAAATCAAAGAGTTTTATACTTTTAGCTCTTTACTAGAGTAAGAATAAAACATAACATGTCAGCCAACTAATGGATGAGTTTTCTTGAATCCAGAGATTACCAGGATATGGCTGAGAAGATCAAGGTCCTTTTCATTAACCAAGACAATAATAAACATACAGGGGAAAAAATTCTTCATTGTAAGTATTCATAAGGTTTTTTTCATTTTATATTTATGTATTCTTAGAAAGGATGCTTATATATTCTTGCTCTCATTGTTACTCTTTAAATATATTAGTTATGCATGTGTTAAGAGAAGAACATGACAGGCATTGCTTTCAAAATTTTTTATCCAGCACCTGGTAGACAACCCTGACAGCCTGAATAGTACACCATACTAAATATCTCAGGAGATTGTGTCCCAACTGTGGCTTTAAAGTACTCCATAAAGAAAAATCTCCTCTTCTAGGCTCTGAGCAGCTCACAGGATTAGATGTGCTTTATGTTTTTAACAACTTGCTTTCCAGATGTTAAATGGCTCTAAGGATTAGATGCATTTTATTAAAACCAGCATGTCCCAGCTTTGAGCTGGAGTTATCCACAACATGAAACACTGTTTATTCCACAAATCATCAGTGAACAGAAGGACATCATTGATATCACCGGATTAATGCAAGTGTGAGCACAGACTTAACAAAACCTTTCTTTTCTTTTTCTTTCTCTAAAATCCATAGACATATCTCCCTTAGAGAGACACCTGTTGTCATATTTCCCCTTCAGTGCTGAAGTGCTGGACAAAAATCAACAATTATTTTTTTTTTTTAAATATAAAAGAAAGGTAGGAAAAGAAACTTCTCCATATACACTGTTGCTACATATTTGTTATGTCAAACCAATTGCTTGGTACTTTTGAACATGCAGCACAGCAGATTTACAATTAATTGGACCCCAACTGCTTCCTGTTGAAATTCCCTTGGCTGACAAATGAATCCTTCCACTTTCCAAGATGATTTGGTCCTTGCTGAGCCTGTTCCAGGAGGATGCATCGGCATGTAAAAATGAGGTAGCCACTGACCTCAATGAGACTCAACTGGTGAGTCAATCTTCCACAGAGTGGAAGGCATGCAAGTCCTGGGTCAAAGAGTCAGCCTCATGATTGGAAAAAAAAAAAAAAAAAGTCACAAATAAATCTTTTCACTTCTTTCAGAGACCTTTCAGCAAAGGATATTTTATTCACAAATATATTAACTGAAATTAAGCAAAAATCTATGACGCTCTTGTGTCTTAAAAGAAATCTCTGTACATCCCAAAGCAAGGAACATGATGGAAAAATGCAGTACAAAGGTGCTTTTAATCATCTTAGAAATACAGAATGGGGATCTATGTCCTCAATCCCTCAGCTGCAGAGAGACCAGATTTTATGAGCATTACTAAGGAATTAGATGTCTCAGGCTGATATTCTTAACTCCTTTCTATGTTTGAGGTTTGTGTTGGTTTGGTTTGGCTGGGCTTTTTTAATAAAAAAACTGCTTGAGAAGAAGCTGAGTGGAAATCTGGCCTGTGACAGCACCAGTAACCATTAAATGTAAACCCTTAATTACACAACTCATAATACATAATTCTTACTATGTACTCCAGTAAGTTTTGCTTTCTTGAGAATTACTAGACATAAAGTTCACGTCAAGTGAACAGTGGGATATTTGTGGCTCAAACTGTAATCCCCAGTGACAAGGCAGTTGTAACACAAAAGCTATCATCGCTGATGCCAAGTTCATTAGCTCTTGGAAGAACAAATTCCCGCTACTGTGATATTGAACACTGACTCTGTTTGACACCATCAGTCTATCTTTACTTCAAAAAAGATTTATTAAACAGAGATGACTGAAGCAAGACATAAAACACAGCGTTAGTAACCTGATGATTCTTTGGCTTGGAACTACGTGAGCTGTACTCAATAAAGCTGGTCAGTTACTGAGAGTTGAAACCCCTCCAACATCTGTAGCTCCAGTGCTCAGACAAGTCAGGATGTATTTTGTTGACTGCAACTTAAAGGATAACACCTGACGGACCAAACTGATAATGCAGCAGAAATAACAAGCCTATCTGAAAATACTTCAAAGGAACAGCCAGAGGAGAAGAGCAGGCTCTAAGATTTGGACATTTGGAAGTATCTTCATGGCCTTTTTATCTTCAGAAATGCAAAACTTCACAACTTTGACGCTTCTTGAAGTCAAATCATAACAAACCAACCAAACAGGATCTTCAGTAATGCACAAAAATTAATTATAAAAACATACAAGAACTGGTCAAAAAAAGCGTAACTGATGTGTTTAATAAGCAGCTGATTTGAGCTCAGAAATCTCTCCCTTTATATAATTAGGTGCAGAGCTAGTGCAATTTCCACACTGGGTTCTACAACACCCACTGCTTTCACAGAGTCTGTGATACAATGTGCCTGTTCTCCTAGAAATGCTGCTAGTAAAATACCTAGATCATTGATCATGTCATTGAAAAGATGGCAGGTTTGGCACTGTTCTTGAAACTTCAAGGTTTTCTTCTTGAACTACTCGTAACACTTAGATGTTATGGCAATGCTGGTAGAGGAGAGGCATGGCTAGTGTGTAAGACCATGCAAATGTCATGTGACAGAAAAAAAATAACTGTTTCAAGTATCTCTGACAGTCACTACAATTATCAAGATGCTAGTTTTCAGCCAGTTCTCCTCTAGGTCATATCACTGCAGTTCACCTGTCACTGGTATATAAAACACCACCCTGCCCAAATCCTTCTTTCTAATACTCAATTAACTCCTCAGAAGACCCCTCACTTTCATGAATTCAAGATGCTCACACACCACTAAAGAGTGAAATAGAGAAGGGAAGGGCTAATAGCATTTTTACAACAGCTTTACACTCTCCCTAGATACACCTTTTTCTCTAAGGGTACCAGGAGCTGAGACCTCTTGGACTCTCTGGCCCCAAAGACTCAGGACTGCCATTCCCACCACCCATGGGCAGGAAGGGTCAGAGACCAACAGCTGTTTAGATTTGTGTCACTTCCCTCAGCTACTCCCTGTCTTCATTCCCTGGTTAGCTAGGACCTCTGAGACTGAGGAAGACCCTTCCTATGGTGGAATGAAAGTTGACATGAATAAAGTTGGTTCTTTTTCACCTGAGCCTCCCTCTGAAGCAAAAGAGGATATGTTGCTTTGAGTGATACTTACTAGCTTAAAACTGCAGTCAAAGGCAGATTTTGGATTTTCAGTTTGCCCTGCTTGAACAAAAAAAAAAAAAAAAGCATATTGTCATCTTAACTTCAGCAGCTACTTCCAGATCAGTTTCTAAAGCCCTGCCATACACAAGCTTACACTGTGTTGAGCCCTCCTAGAGTCCTACATCACCTGGAAACTAACTGAAGGCTCTCAAGATCAGCAGATGTCTGCTGAAATAGAAAATAGATCCTCCAACAGAAGACTGGGAGAAATGGGAGGCATATTTCACTTGCTGAGTGAAATGACTCACTTCTGCTTCTCAGCAGACTTCATTCTCTGTGGAGCTGCTAGGAGCCAGGGAGGGAGGCAAAGGGAGAAGTGGGAAGTGCAAAAGGAAAACTGCTAGAGCAAAGCTTTTAGCACTTTCAGAACAGCCACTGCAGCTTGTGGGTACTAGTAGAAATAAAAAACACTTTCATTTTCAAAGCTCTCTTAATAGCATGATGATTGGCACTGTATGAAGCACACATATTGGCTAATGAGCAATCGGCTATACCACCGCATATTAGTCAATGCCTTTGTGCTTATAGGAAAACAATTGCCCACATTTTTTTCATTTACATATTCAGTGAAGCAAGATGACCAAGTAAAATCTAATTATAATCCCACGGGTCCATGCTTCAGGATACTATGGTGAAGTCTGTGATTGCACAGTACTAGCTGTGAAGGACAGTCTGAAGAGAAATTCCAAGGAAGGCTCAACAAAAGCTCCAGGGGAATCACTAAAATTCTGACTCGTGGCACAGTAAGAAGCGATGCATTGGTAACCTGTGAGAAGTGGGTTAATAGAAGTGGATTAGAGTATATTAGATACATGGGAAAAAAGTAGTCCCTTTTGCTCAGCTGGTAACCTGTTTCTGACATTCTATTTCCAATGTTGAACCCTAGGAAAATGAAATAAAAGGAAGGAGGCATAGTACCTCTTGGAAAGGGGCTTAGAAATTAATCAATATAGTTGCTCAAGGAAAATTAATCTTGGCAATATTTCTGTAAGGTAAGTAGACATATTAGGAATATTCCTACTACTATAAAAAAAAAGAGGAGACATAGAAATGAAGTGACTTCTGAAGTAGCCAAGACAATGAGTAGTGTAAAAGTCAACATTTTAATTAAAATTTTAAATGACTGAATATAATTGCTGTATCACAACTCTCCCCAGCTTCAAATATCTATTTCCTTAGGCTCTAATTCACATCTCACTCATAATCATGTAAATTGGGAATAATTTTGCAGATGTCAATGAAGTACGTAAAACTAAATTGAGGCAAGAAACAGAAAATTAGTATCTGAGGAAGAAGTAAAAACAGTTATTTGCCGCTGTTTCTAGTGGAAGAAGAAATAGAAAGGAAGTTTTTCAGAAAAAGTGGACAGAAATATGCAGATGAACATAAGAATAAAGGAATAAACATTGACAGATCTCCGCAAACAGTAAGAGAATATGTTTATCTATCTAATAATTGCTTGCTAAAAGGAAAATAAACCTGCTAAACAAAGCCAGGCAAAAGCATCAAGCTTATAGATCTTCTCCCCTTCATTTTTATTCACTAAATGGAATTTTCTTCCTTTCTAAGTAATTCGTCTTTGACTTGAAATGCAAGCTACAAGCTATTTGATAAATGGATCAAAATAGCCTCCCATCTTCCACCCCCAATGAAACTATCTGTGAAGTATCATTTACTTCTTGCATAAAACACTGTTTAGTAATACATTATTAGCACAAGGCAAGAACTGTAAAACCAAATAAGACTTTCCTTTTCTTTAAAAAAAATCGTGAACCACTTCTGAAACAGATAACATTTCTGAATTCTTTTCAGTTCTCATGCATGTCTATAAGGGGAAAAGTGCTTGTTCAGCAGGATATTTTTTGGGGTGAAAGGGAAATAAATGAAAAAGTACAGATGTGATGGTATGTGCACAACAGTATTGGAATATGAGATGTTGAGAAGAGCATCAGATGGAAAGATGTGGAAGTCCTCCATTTGGTAATAAAAAACAAAACTATGCCTTTGGTGAATCAGAAGGAATAGCACTTTATTAGCTGTGAATACCTCTCCAAGCAGTAGTTCTGGTGAGTCATTCAGAAGCAAATCTACAGACTGGTATTCTTGCACAAACCTTTCAACTAATTATTATAAGTAATGAACAAACAGGCACAAATCATACCCTGTTCACTAACCATTTACGAACAAGTAGAAGAAGGGTGAAAGCCATCTAAGAATTATCTCTTAAGAACTCTTGTCCTTTGCTTGATTTCCATCTCCCCACCAATGGATGCTGCTTTCTTTCTCCCTGATCTTCTTGTAACAGCAATGTAGAGCTGGAAAAACACTGGGTCACCACAGCTAGCATTTTACAGTGTTGTGTTCTTCCCTGTCCACCTCCATCAGGGCCTGCCCTGGAGCAACCTGATTGGAAAATGGACTAAACATCCACATACAGAACATGGTGCACTTCAACTCCATGGCTAGGTCTTACATTTTAACACAGTTCAAACAAAGACAGCAGAAGACCAGCAGTGTGACTCCCTCAGAGACAGTATGGCCTCTCATCAGCTGAACGGCATTTTAAGGCCCATGACTGACATAAATGACATAAGCTCTGAAAAGGGGAGGGAGGTGATTCCCCCATTACCACATATCCAAATCTACCAGCTATACAGCAATGTAAGGTATGCCAGCACATTTTGTTCAAGAGAACCATCACTAGAACCATCACCCTGTGAAAACAGACCAGAGAAGGACTTCTATTCAGTTGAAAAGACTGTATTTCACTCTGGAGTCCTCTAACAAGACTTATAGATGCTCATCATATCTGAAGTCAGACATGTAGAGAGTGCAATATAATAGCATTTTTAATTCACTCTTCACAGAATCATTGCTGAGTCCATCTTCTTCCTCAAAAAATTATCTTTTCACTATTTTATTAATTATGGAAGCAATCAAAACCGCACAGCCTGGGCTTTTATAACTTTCCTGAGTTCTCCTCACTGTTACTGCCTCTAGACAAGTTTTCTATTTGCTTCATTTTCACTTGCCTGGCCTTTTAAATATTCAAACCAACAATCTCAATTTAGCCTCTAAGCCCACTCACATATAAAGTTCTGTAATTCAGTAGTTTGGGAGATAGTGTACATAGTCGCCTTACTATTTTATTTAGGAATCATGATTTCTTGCAATTGTATGTGCCTCGTTACAGACTGGAGACTAGATGAATACTTACCTCTGCACTTGTGCTCATTTCATTGACACTTCTCATCTCTTCATCTTGACATGATTTTGTGCTGACAAGCAAGAGGCAGAATATTTAGCAAAGAAAAGAAAAAACACTTACTGTTTGCATTTTTGAAGTAGTGTAATGTTTCTCTTTCTTTGTATTTTTCACTACAGTTTTTCCATTTTGTGGAAGAAGTAGCTTATTCTTTCAAAAATGTCTACATTGTGTTCAATAGTAGGCATGCTTATACTTGCATATGTACCATTGCTAAGACTTCTACAGAGGTTCAGCCTTAAAACTTTACTGAAAGGTACAATGGATCCACTCAAAAAATGTAAGTTAGTTTCTAGAGGAAAAGAGGACATATATCTGAATCTATAATCTCTCTAAAGCTAGAATAAATGTAATTGTATTGACTGTAAAGGAAACTGTATAAGGGTATTCACAGTAATAAGACAGCAAAATACAACAGAAACACTTTTACCAGGATATCCTTTCTCCTACTACCTCAGAATTAATTTCCAGTATGATTGATCAAGATGGTTCGAGCTAGGAGCACAAAGAGGAAGCAAACAGCTTCTTCAATGGGAACAAGATCAGCATCAGGTGAATTATCACTGACACAAAGCAGAGATCAGATAAATGGTATGAACCATTTAAATTTTGACCTGAAACATTTAACAAAAACCTAATCATGTGTTAAGAAAAAAACCCAAATAACAGCTAACTTTATACTCTTTCCAATTAGTTTTGCTTTTAAAGACAATGGATAAAGGGTTGCAATGACAGGTATTCACATGGTGTTTCCAGCCTGACAACCAGAGGGAAGTGCCAAAATTCTCAGGTCAAGACTTCAATGTCCTTTCCAGCACACTGTTCAACAAAGTTAACTCAAATAGAACTCACGTAACTTCAAGATCAAGCTGTTGTAAGTAAAAAGTAATTTCATATTATTTTAACAATCCAGCCTACAGAAATACCATCTGGAAATAACACACTGGATTATGGGGTTTTTCCCTGGTTCACATTGAGCCTATTCATTACACTCAACATGTTAATCTCATATCCTGCCTTCCTCTCTAGTACATCTTATATGAGTAAAGTGAAAGTATCAGCACAAATACAATGCTTCTAAATAGCACATCACAATGAGAAGAATAATCGAACACCTTAGACTTTTACCCAAGCACATGAAACCTGAGATCAAGTCCTTGTTCTGACACATTTGTTATGTGTCACTGTAGGGTAGAGTTTTAAGGTAAAACCTGGAATTTTATCTTGCCCCTTTTTTTTTTCATTTTGCAAACAAAACAGTTTATTTTCATATGCTCTAAAGCCTTGTCAGGTTGTATCCAAAATCATCTCCTAGTTACAGTGGCAAGGAAACAAGAAGAAACAGTCAGCTAAAGGAAAGAAAAGGAAGTTCTCCACCCATCCAGTGATCCATCTATGCCATCTCAAGAAGACTCCAGGTTATAAATCTGAAGTTGGGAAATAAACACACTGTAAGGACCTGTAAAAAATCATTAATAAAAGAAAATAAACAGAGCAATTAGGCAGTGAAGAAAATATTCTGTTGCAATGTTGGGATGAAAAGTTAGGAAAAATTATGAGAAAAGGATGGGACTGACCATATTGAAAACTTGAAGAAGACTTAAGAGTAAATATCAAAATTCTTATGATAAATATAGTGAAATGAAACCAAAATAAGTAAAGTGAAATTTCTTTACTTTTCATTCTTTATCCCTATCACCCCTGCAATAAACAAAAAAACACACAAGCAACATGTCTCCAGATCTGAAGAGGATCTTTTTTGAGAAAAGCTTTTCCTAAACAGGTACCTGTGAGGGAAGTCAGGTCTTCAAGTATTTGGCATAAATCCACTATATTCATAAAAGTTCAATTAATTTAATTGCAGTACTTGTTTTAAATGCTCTTTTGTTACAAGTGGGAAAAAATGTGGACTGGAAAGTTGAGGAGAAGGCTGAGAAAGGGGAAAATAGGGATAAATGGCAACCACAAATGCTGCAGCTCTGGACTGGAGAGTTTTCCTTCAGAGCTTCTGGGTTTAATTGAGCCAAGACAAGGCAGGCACAACTGGCTGTCTCAGGCCCTTTTGATTTTCTGCTTCTGCTTGAACAGACACTTGATGAACACACAAACAAAAAATATATATATATATATATATATATTAAAGAGAATCACAGAATCACAGAACAACCAGGTTGGAAGGGACCCATCGGATCTTCTAGTCCAACCATTCCTATCCACTAACACTAAACCAAGTCCCTCAATACCTCATCCACCCGTGCCTTAAACACCTCCAGGGAAGGGGAATCAACCACCTCCCTGGGCAGCCTATTCCAATGCCCAATGACCCTCTGTGTGAAAAACCTCCTCCTAATCTCCAGCCTAAATCTACCCTGGCGGAGCTTGAGGCCATTCCCTCTCGTCCTGTCCCCTCTCACTTGGGAGAAGAGGCCAGCTCCCTCCTCTCTACAACCTCCTTTCAGGTAGTTGTAGAGAGTAATGAGGTCTCCTCTCAGCCTCCTCTTCTCCAGGCTAAACAGCCCCAGCTCTCCATTGAATGAATCACTCCATTTCACAGAAAACAAATTTTGTTTCTGGGCAGTACTTTAATACCATTTGCTTCTCCCTCCCTGTGATAAAATGGGTTTCCCTTGTCTATATGCACATCTGAAGCTAGGTACACCATCTGTCAACTCTGACTGTTTTCCAGAACCCTGACAAGAATTTTTTGGATTTCTCGTCAGGACAAAACTCCTCATTCCAAAGAGATGTAGTGAAGAATGAGATTTAGAGGTTTATTTTCCTAAGTGTTTTACTTGTGGTCTCACAACATGTGAAGATAACGTTTACTTGTCTAGCTGTTCTGCATGCACAGATGGTGCTTTCTGTATTGATTCAAGTATTGATCATGCAAAGTATTTGAAAATAAGGACCAATCAACTCCTTCACACCAAAAAAATAGCCACGAGCATGACCAAAATACATCCAGGAAACTGAAAAAAACAGAAAACAAAACGTGTAATTCATTTTAATTGCCTTTTGACTCCCAAGATCCCCAGATAATCAAGCCTTGTCTATCTATGGGAACTAAAAATCACTATTTTTTTCATTCCTAAATATAGAAAAAGAAACTCATGGGAAAAAAAAGTGAAAACTGGCAACAGTACCTCTCCTTTGGAGAGTATAAGTCACTTTGCAATAATAGTGCATGTAAAGGTGTTGCAGAAAACAAGGTTAAAAATATTCCTTAGAGAAAGTTAAATAGTAACGGAATCTTTTTGTGGCAAATCAGGTGTGAATGGGCCCACAAATGAGATTAAATCAATGTACTGAAGAGACCAGATAAAGCTCTACTTGCATTTTATAAGTGGAGGTGAAATTCAACCATTCTTTCTCATGGCAATTGGCATTAAAAAACAAAGCCAAACCCAAACAAAACCCTCAGAAAATTATGTTTATTTACTCAAGGTAAACAAAGAGTGATAGCGTCTGGCAGATATACCTGCAGTATATGCAGACACTATCCGTCACTAGGATATATCCATCCAGAATGATCATAGCCTGGATAACAAAGGTCTGCAAAATCTCCTCACACAAGACAGAGTATCTATCCTTTTGTGGTTCCTGTCTCACCAGTCAGTAGTCCTTACTTATTCCCCCCATATCAACATCCTTCATCTCAGCTATTGTATATGTCCGGTATCCCTCAGGGAAATCCAACAAGAAAGTAACTTCTTCCTGCAAACGCTAGCCATTGCCTCACCCTTGCTTCCACTCTTCTACACTCAATTACTTCATTCCTCCAGTGTAATTCATAGAATCATGGAACTGCTTTGTTGGAAAAGACCTTTGAGATCATCAAGTCTGATTATATCTGTCCTCTTCTAAACTATAACCTAAAAACTTCATCTACCCATCTGTTAAATACCTCCAGGGATGGTGAATAAACCACCTCCCTGGGCAGCCTGTGCCAGTGCCCAGTAACCTCTTTGGTGAAGAAATTTTTCCTGATAGCTAATACAGACCTCCCTGGTGCAACTTGAGGCCATTTCCTCTTGTTCTATTGCCTATCACTTTTGGGAGAAGAGACCAATAACCACTTCACTACAGCCTTCTTTCAGATAGTTGTAGACAGTGATAAGATCTTCCCTCAGCCTCTTTTACTCTAGGCTAAACAACCCCAGTTCCTTCAGCAGCATCTTGTAAGGTCTGTTCTCCAGCCCCTTCACCAGCCTCATTGCCCTTCTCTGGATGCACTTGAGCACCTCAACATCTTTCTTGCAGTGAAAATTGAACTCCAGGCCCATAATGTCAGCTAGCCTTTTCACTACGTCTTCTTTGAGTTGTCTTCTCCTCTTGTTTCAGTATCATTTCCACAGATTTCAGTGCTTTCTCCAGAAAGAATATGTTCAAAATGACCTGTCTCTTGCCTGTTGTCCATCTCCCTCCCCCAAACTCTCCTGTCTTTCTTCCCTGCCACAAAAGCTGACAGTTAACCTCTGCTGTCTTCTTTTGACTTATTCACTTGCCCAGTTCCTCATCTTCCTTCTTTTTTCTTTCTATTCACAGAATCACAGAACAACCAGGTTGGAAGCGATCCATCGGATCTTCTGGTCCAACCATTCCTATCTAACACTAAACCAAGTCCCTCAATGCCTCATCCACCCATGCCTTAAACACCTCCAGGGAAGGTGAATCAACCACCTCCCTGGGCAGCCTATTCCAATGCCCAATGACCCTCTGCGTGAAAAACCTCCTCCTAATCTCCAGCCTAAATCTCCCCTGGCAGAGCTTGAGGCCATTCCCTCTCGTCCTGTCCCCTCTCACTTGGGAGAAGAGGCCAGCTCCCTCCTCTCTACAACTTCCTTTCAGGTACTTGTAGAAAGTAATGAGGTCTCCTCTCAGCCTCCTCTTCTCCAGGTTAAACAACCCCAGCTCTCTCAGATGCTCCTCATAGGTTCTGTTCTCCAGCCCCTTCACCAGCTTCCTTGCTCTTCTCTGGACTCGCTCCAGAGCCTCAACATCCTTCTTGTGGTGAGGGGCCCAGAACTGAACACAGGATTCAAGGAGCGGCCTCACCAGTGCCGACTACAGAGAGAGAATAACCTCCCTGGACTTGACGGTCACACCATTTCTGATACAAGCCAGGATGCCATTGGCCTTCTTGGCCACCTGGGCACACTGCTGGCTCATGTTCAGTCGACTGTCGACCAACACCCCCAGGTCCCTCTCCTCCTGGCAGTTTTCCAGCCAGGCTTCTCCCAGTCTGTAGTTCTGCATAGGGTTGTTGTGCCACAAGTGCAGGACCTGGCATTTGACCGTGTTAAACCTCACGCCGTTGGACACTGCCCAGCGGTCCAGCCTGTTTAGGTCCCTTTGCAAAGCCTCCCTACCCTCCAGTAGATCGACACTTGCACACAGCTTTGTGTCATCTGCAAACTTGCTAAGGGTACCCTCAATGCCGTCAACCAGGTCATTGATGAAGACATTGAACAGGACTGGACCTGGACTTCCCCTCCTCTTCCTGAACCTTGTCAGCATAAGCTACTCCAGCCTCTTATACACTTAAAAACACACAGAAAAAAAAGTTTGCCCACTTCTCCTTTTGACTTTCTGACTACATTATTTTGCCGTGAAGATTAAATGATTTGGCATTACCAAGACCTGCCTAGAACTGTCCTCTAGTCCCACAATAGACCCTTATCAACAAATTGCTAACTATCACATTGCAGTAATACATTCTCATCCTTCATGATTAATCAACCGCCTTTAACCATGGAGAAGACAGCTTCTCCCCACTCATCATTCATAGCTGATCAGATAATAAATTCCTGTATCACAGTTTCTTATTCTAATTTGTATTTATGCTAGCTTTCATTTAGCTTAAACATTTTACTTTCTTCTGTGTTTATGTCCTTGATAGTCTTCAGTTTCTTCTTGTCTCAGTCTTCATTCCTTACACTTCTCTTCTTCTCTTTCATGACAGATGCTCAGTCCTTTGTTGTCAAATGGCCTTTTTTTTCCCACCAGCTTGAGCTCATCATTCTTGATCTTCATGGATTCATGCCAAATTATATTTGCAATCAAAAAAAAAAAAAAAAGGAGGGGGGAAATGCAGGAAAAACTCCTTTCAATGTTTTCAGAAAGAAATTAATTTAAACCAAATGTTTCTTGAAGAAAAAAACAAAAAACACAAAGCTTTGAGGTGAATGCAGTTTACATTCCTCCTGTTTCCTTTGGTCCATCCATAGGATCTAAACATCAATTTATCACAGAGTTTTAATAACCACTCATGAAACTGCAAGGAACTTAGCAACTAAAAAAAAAAAATTATTCAATTAAACAATCTCACTCCACAATAAAAAATAATGGAAGTGCTAGGGGAGAGGATGGACATGCATCTCTCCTGTAAATACTACAGTTTTTTAAGACAACCTGGATTTTTCCATTTCACTGTAAGGAGAAAGGCTGACTGCACTCAGACTTAAAGCCAACCTGTGGCTTCCAGATCGAGAGATTATACAGGGATTATTGAATGGAAGTATTCCAACTTTCAAAAACTAGGTTTTAATGTTCCCTAGTCAAAGTACTTTTGAAAGGAAGTATAATGTGACTACTATTTATTTCACCACCCAGTGTGAAATCACAATCTGTAACCTCAGAAAGATGGTAACATTTGTGTGAGAACACCTTTGGGTCTGTACTTCATCCTTAAACATTACTAGTGATGTGAAAAAAAAGGGAGCAAATTACCGAGTGAAGCCAACTTCAAACCAAGAAAGTGCATTGCAAAAAGACTTATAGACAACACACAGTTTGCTCTTATTCATCATAATATGATACAGTAAGGGATACATTGTCTTCTTCATACATGGTTAACTCCATCCTGCACTTAGACAGGATTATGCAAACAGAGCTATGATCAAAGAAGAGTTATCTTCCAAGCATGTCAGAGAATTTATAATCGGGCTGTACAGATAGATGCTTAGACAGAAAATCTGGTAACAAACATGAGTTTTCTCATAGGAAAAGGAATTTTGTCTAGCTGAAGACAGCTAGACAAAAGGTACATCCATTCAAAGGGTATTTAACCAGAAATTGGCTAATGGTGTTGTTCTTCTGTTAAAGATCTCTCAAAAGAGTCATTAAATTCTGACTGTAATGCCTCAGAGTTTATGAAGTTTATTGAAATAGCCCTATTTCATTGTCTTCTGAATTTTTAAATTACACGAACATAGCTGCTATAACAAAGCATTAGGATTTTATAGTATAATGCTCTCATACAAAAGTATTTACATCAAACTGAGAATGACACTTCTCCCTAAAGGTGGGAAAACATGCTGGAAGCAACAGCAGCTACTTCAGAGGGCAAAAGCCTCTATGATATACCAAACAGTGCCAACACATAAATGGATAAGACAGACACAATTTCAAACCAATCTCTGCCCACACAGATTCTAGCAAGTACAAACATTCATTTTTGTTCCATCACTGAAAATTTTATGGCCATAATGCAGAATGTCAAACACATTTTCCTTCTCATTAGTCATTACTATTGTATTCCCAATAAGAGGAGATGACAGTACACAAACCCACTCTGTGTCCACTTCATTGCCCCACTGGGGAATTATAAAAACAGTGTTAGGTTGTGAAAATATTTTTGCAGCAGTGGAGTAGCATCAGTGTATGCAAGTGTGCTTTCTCACTTCTAACCACTTTTTAAATCAGATACATCAGTGTAGATACAGAATAGAAAGAAATCCCTGAGCTGAAACCAGTCAGCCACTGGCAATACAGTTACATCACTTCTCAAATATCAGTTCAGATATCAGATTGTATACCTCTAATGTGCCAAGTCTCTGAAACTAGTAATGTGTCTGGCCCTCTATTATCTCCTGAAAAATCATGACCTGAACCTTCTTGTTGTGACTGTTAACATCATTCCTTCCCCAGACAAAACTTATTCCTGATCAGGTAAAATTTTTATTTTAGCCACACTGTTCATGATGTCAAATGGTTCTTTTCCTCATCTTGCATTAACTTCTCTGATGTATTTACTGGCAGTACTCACATTCACTCTAACATTACATTTGGGATAATGAGCTCAGATCTTCTAGTTCCCACTCAACCTACCTGTTCTCATCTGCCTTTGTTCAAAACACCTTGAATATGAATGTTGTAGTACTCAACACAGGGACTCGTGCAATGGCTTCTTTAAAACCTTGCCTATAAAGAGTCTGGCCTGACATTTCCTGGGATAAGAACTGCCTTTTTTCACTAGTTCTCAATTCATCTGAATGAACACTACATCTAACATTTTTTCTTCTTTTGCCAGTGTTACATTTTATAATTATGAAATATTTTCTTGCATTTAAGGACACAGATATCCATCTTTGCACTTAATTACTAGATTTCATTCTACTGTAGTTTCTCAGTTTGTCAGTTATTAAATGCTTTTCCTGTCACCCTACACTCCTCTGCACAGATGGGACTTTCTCAAAGTTTGTAATTTGTTTGTTTGTTTTTCTTATTTTACCTGCCAAATTCACTAATATCAGCTCCAAGACTGTGAAGAACTCCTGTAGAAATGCCCTGTAAGTTACCCTTCCTCACATCATGTTGCTGCCTTTCCGTTAGCCAGATCCCTATGCTACCTTTCTTTTCTAATTTTGGTCCCCATCACCTCTGTGTTAAAAAATAATTTCTCAAACAGCATGACCTCACAAAGTTTACCTGGATTAAAACTTTCATTCCTCATTTTTCTAAAATATTACTTATATTGCCAAGAACATTGTACATAGTCTGAATCCACCAGTCTAAATGTAGTGTATGGATATGCTGTACAATACAAATAACCCAGCCACAGAAATCTGCCTTAACACAACAGTCTGATCATAAATCTGACACTGGAATTTGGAGGGGCATGGTTTAGAGATTGGTGGGAATGGTTGGACTCAATGATCCAGTGGGTCTCTTCCAACCTGGTGATTCTATGATTCTATGAATTTTAGCTTTCTGGAAGCAGTCAGAATTTTCATCCTCCAGGTATTCTAACACGGAAAACATCCAGTCTACAAACCAAATGTATTAATTTCAAATTGAGCAGATTAAAATAATTTTAGCGTTTCCCTGATAGCAATTTCATACCTTCCTCCCTCTTATGCCTTTTCACTCTGAACTCAAACTATAACCCACAGCCTACATTCAGCTACTTCCCCAGAGGGATTCACAGCCATAGAAAAGGAGAATCTGTGGGCGAGATGACAGAGAAAATAATTTCCAGTTGTGCTTCTCTCTGGCTCCTCAAATGGAGAGGGAAAGAAAACATTTACTGTCCATAGGCTAGGTCAGTAAATCCTGTCAGGTCCAGACACTGTCATTTATGTGCACGCTGAAACAACCAGTGCTTCACATGCATGCACAACCATTTATCCAACCAGAGAAGTAGCCTGCTACAATGGAAAATAAAGTACATTGTTCACCTACATCATAACCCTTATGAAATGAGAGGTAAAGTATCAACATAATTTAGGGACCAAACTCAAATTTTCTCCAACGTTCACTTCACTGTACAGAACATTCCCTCCGCTCATTTATACAGATAAAAAACCACTTTAGTATTTATTTTAAACTCCTTAGCAAAGCAAAGCAAAGTCCAACCTTGCTTAGGCCTTAGGGTACACTACTGATTAGGTGAAAACATTAAAATTCTGTTAGGCAGAGTACTCACATCTTGTTCTTCTGCCACAGCGTTGACTTCTCTGTCTTCATAAAGGATTTTTTTGGGGCAATTCAGAGGTTTGGGGAGGAGGAGCCAATCACAAAAATACCATTTCATCTCATCTTTGTGTGTAAGTGCAGCCCTATACAATGTCATAATACTGTAGAAATACCCTTAGCCTGATATCCTGCATTAGGGAGTTCATCCTGCTTTGAATTAACAGAATCAGACTAAACCTTTGGAATCAAAGCTATGATAAGGTAGACCAGAAACAACAAGTATAACCAAAATACTATTTTCTGTGGCTTTAATATCTGCCAAAAATGGGAAAAGTTTAGAAGAAAGGGAGCACACGCTAGAGATGGCATACGTGAACACACAGCGCCAGTTCTTGAGGGATCAGAGGAGATAGACTGCACTCCTTCTCCAGCACTGAACTCGGGACTCCCAACAAGCAAATACTAGGTCTTGCTCGTGAGCAAATCTATGGACACTTTTGTGTGTGTTTGAAGCACCAGGGTTCGTCATTGTTAGTGCCAACAGTGAGGTGACAGGAAAAGCAGAGCCTAAGCACTGGGATGCAGTTATAATCCATAAATAGAATCTTGAATATTTGGGTTCAGATTGCAGTAAAGTGTTTCTGAATCACATGTTTTATTAATATCCTTTTCTTTGAGTGTTCGTGGGACTGAGGTAGAAATACTTTCAGTCAAAAACCTATGAGCCTCTTGAAGGTTAACCTATCTTTATACACAGTACAAACAAAAGCTGGTTTTAATTGCAGCATAGACAAAAGTTCCTCCTTTCTTCATCTGATCAGTTTTCATTTCAACCCTGCCACATGACAGAAATGCAATTAAAATATTTGTCCTCATGCACCCACTCTCTGGCACAAGTGACAAGTCAACAGACAAAAATATGCCATTGCTGAGCAATGACAGAATAGCAGATGATATTGGTGCCTGGGACTTCAAGGTAACTGCAATGTGCATTCTAATGCTGTATGTTTCAGCATAACAAACCCTTTCAAGATTATTAATGACTACAGGATTTTTTTAATGATGTCTGCTAAATAATGGAAAGCAGAAAGGGTTGAATAACATTTTCTATAATGGCAAACAAATTTATTGATGGCTTCACTGCCATTGTAATGTAAATGCTGAGAGAAAACAAATACATTTAACTGCTCACACTATTAATTACATGAATTGACACTTTCACAAAATAGTCTTCTTTAAAAAAACTGCTTTATGCTATGTTTTTGATTTCTAAGGGAAATGAGTGCACCTTTTAGGCAAAGTTATGTACTGTGAGGGATTCTCACGATTCGGAAAGGGCTGACAGAGTTATCTTCAGTAATAGCAGCTGAAGCGAGCAAATTCTGATGTAAGAAGAGCAAGAACCAGAGGAAATTGTCCCATGGATTGCAATAGGCCTTTCCATCAACAGAGTTATGCTAAACTCATGCATAGGTTAAAGGGAAATGATTCACAGAGCAGCCCTACTGCTCAGAGATCAGCCTTTCTGAGAAGACTGGAAGCCATACAGGTTTTTAGTACATGTCTAAGAGTATATAATTATTTCAAGCTACCAGTGACATGTAGGACTATGGTAAGCTACACAGCTTCCATTTCAGAGTTGATTCATGTTATATTGATGGTAGGTAAACAGAGAGAATGTAGCTGTGGCCATGCCCTACTGGTTTGCTGTGATGGAGGGTGTCTGGATTTTCTTCTCCACATGGAGGTCTGCAAGCACAAGGACAGAGATACTGTCTCAACTCTGTTCAACTGCACAAATAGAGGATATCCTACATGGGATAGTAGAAAAACACAAGACTAAGCCATCTATCTGATCAAGATAATGGGTTTATACTTTTGTAGTTTTTTGCTTTTTAGTGAATAGTTTAAATGCAGAAATGCTTCAAGGAATTATAAAGAATTTAATGAAATCTAAGGTGATGCCAGCCTCCAGCAACACTTCTAAAAAAATCTGCAATGGCAGAAGCTCTCTGTATAATTTATTCTCTATGCATTCCCCCACATTCATCTGTATGGGACAGAACTCATAACAGGCAGAAAGCATTTTTTCTTATCAAATGGAGCTGTACTCAAAACTCGTCATCTAATGTTATGCTTGATGAGTGCTAAACCAGAATGGGATAAATACAGAGAAGGGGGAAAAGGAACTCTTGAACTCAGAAAAGCAGTCATTCAACACTAGCGTTACAAAAGTGAGACCCCAACAAAGCCAGTTCTGGAGAAGTCGGTGGAATACACATCTAGCCACCTTTGTCAGTCTTGGAGGAACTACATATTGCAGTATAAGTGCCCAAAGGTATTGGAAAAATGGGCCACATACTTGTCCATAAAAGTCTGGAGAAAAGACAGGAAATGTTTCTGCTAGCCCTGACTGCCTCATCCAAAGCTTCTCAACTAATTTTCTCTCCATTCTTTAGGTTCCATTTTTGCCTGCTGTCATGTCTTGCTCTCTCTTCTATTTATGTCTAGCCTAATATTCTTTCTTTCGGTGAATTTAAAAAATACAGAATAGACCACTACCTAACTTGACTATAATAACTCAGTTTGGTTACTCTATAAAATGGACAATGCTATTTATCTAGATACCAAACTTTATGATGTACAAGATTCTGAGCATTTTAAATACAGTTAAGGGGTGTAACAGGTTAATGTCATATTATAAATTGCAGATGTGTCATTAAAAATATTGCATGTAGACTTCCTTCACATTTATCTCAATATATTCTTGAAGCTAATAAGGATAATAAGTTAATCAGAAGAAATACAAAAAGCATTTGTACATTTTTAGAATTATGCAGTAAATTTAGTTCAAAAGTAGTGGTTTTGTTAGTTCATTTTTATATGATCGATAAGGTGGAATAAAATGGCCTTAAACCTATCTCAGTTTTATCTGTGCTGAAAAGATAAAAGGCAGGAGAATACATCAAAGGAAAGGTGAAAGGAAGCATGCTTTTTGATGCCAACCAAGCAGAATTTTTGCCATCCCCTGGGATGATTATGTGGTTGCCTGTCTGGCTCCACTTCCATCCCAAGCTTTCACAGAGCTTTTAGATGTCTTATACCAAGCATTTAACTTCAGATTGGAAGTTCCCACTTCCAGTTCTAGTTGTTTCCTTGGGTTTATTACACCATTAACATAACTGCTAGAACCAAGTCAGGTCCCAGCAAGACAAACTAATGTGAACAGCAAGACAGAATAGTTGTTCCTTGCAGACAGTTTAGCAGCACAACACATCCCTAAACGAAGGGATCACTCTATGTATTCATGAGGTACAGACGTGACTGTGTGAGGAGATGAATGAGTTTTTTTGGAATTACAGATGCCTCCAAAAGTCAAAGGACTACCCACAGTGCGCAGCAAGTCTTTAGTGGGTACTCTGTGCTGGTCCCCATTCCAGCACCTGCATAGTTAGTGTCTTTCAGCTCTCCCATATTGTTCACCTATCCAAAGAAAGTCTGTTCTTTTTATAATGTGTTATTTGAGGAAGCAGATTTCAACAGAAGTGTCAAAAGTCTGCTTCTTATCTCTCTTGAAGAAGAGATTCCATAAACACTTTGCCAGACAGTCACAAAGGGAATAGCAGAGATGAGATACTTCCTTACAGAAATATACAAAGTCAACAGGTATTTTGTGGCAGGAATTCAGTATTCCCTGCCAGAAATACAGGGAATGGTTTTTTTTTTTACATCAGATCTTTACTTGATTAAACATACTGAGGTTACCCCATCTTCTCCACTCCTAGCCTCCAGATGACTTTTACTTGGAAATGTACTGGAAAGACTTGGTGGGGGACATGCACCTCAATTCTGCACTTCCCCTCTCCAGAGATCCATCTGCTATAAATATTTGAGAATTTTCCAGAATCAGTTATGTGCCACTTTAGCTAAAAGCACTTTGAAGTGGAATATAAAACAGATTTGAAGCAATACCTACTACCTTTCCAATTTCAGTAACACCACATATTTCTGAGGAACACAGCTGTTCCTGTGACAGGAAAGGAATGGCAGAATAATCAGCGACCAAGCATACCAGTTTTGAGGATGGGATGGTACCTTTCATCAGAACCAGAGTAAGACACTTTGTCATGAGACAAACCCCATCAAAGCCTAATTGGTTGTTTGGATGCCTCCAGAAGTTAGACAAGTATGTTGACCTGCAGTTGGTGTTTATTTAAGATAATAACCCCCCTTTCAGGCCATGATGAAGCTGATGTTA
Organism: Coccyzus lansbergi; assembly: GCA_033558105.1. Classification (NCBI taxonomy): domain Eukaryota; kingdom Metazoa; phylum Chordata; class Aves; order Cuculiformes; family Coccyzidae; genus Coccyzus; species Coccyzus lansbergi. The sequence goes on along the minus strand of JAUMJK010000574.1, from coordinate 1,244,083 downwards.
GTCACACTTAGGTTTTTTTGGTGTTCATCTCACTAATTTTTGCCTGAGTGTTCATTTGAATATGGACGGATGTAAGAACATGCTTACTCTTCAAAGAAGATTCTTTTCATGAATTTTCATTTTCCTTTTGTTCACTTAGAAAATTGTAAATTTTAACTCGACCCTGGGTGTACAGAAAAACTGAAAGTGTGCAACAAGAAATTATCTTGTGTATTTGCACTCCTGAAATCTCAGAAGCTAAGTCTTTGCACAAGCTTGTTCTAGGGATAGCAAGACAGAAAGGAGAAGACCAAAACAATACAGTTCAATCAACAGAAAGTATCTCCACTGAAACATGGAAGTGTTTTGATAAGCAAGACACTGATGGGGAACAATAAGGAAAACCTATAATGTCATTTCAGAGAGTCCCTTTCCTGATCATAAGATCTTAGTACAAATTATCGTTACAGAGTGCTGTATAATTTACTCAGTGAAATTAAAAGAGGGAGCACATCATGGAAAATTAGAAAGCAAAGTAATTAAATTAGAAAAATTGGATATGTAAGTACTGAATGCCTAGAAACTATTAGAAAGCTAACACAAAATGAGAAAGGAAGACACTTTCATATTTAGTTCCAAGCAATAAGATTTATGACTAAAGTGATGGAAGAAGTTAGATGATAGTTTGATTAATAAAAAATAAAGAGGTGACTAAATTGATACATGACTAAGAGATGAAATAACAGGTTGCCGTAACATTACAAAGATCTATAAATTTGCTTTCACAGTTAAATACACAAGTATATGAAAGTGGGTCTAGTATGTGGTATGTTTTCTTTATTCACCTTCAGGTGAAACACTACCAAGAATCTCAACTCATGGTCCAGAGGACAGGGGCTCCCCTTGCAAAATGTCAACACACAAGAAGCTAGTTGCAGTGAAGCACACTGGTCCAAGGCGGAGCTGAATGCCCTCTCTCTGCTAAGGATGACTGCCCACCTGAGGTCGGCAACTAAGGTGGTGTTTTGTGAAAAGTCTGGCACCACAGGCACACATCTGTCCCCAGTCTATAGGTGAGAAAGAGGGGATGTTCCATGTCTGTCGTGTTTTTCATTTTTTGTAGCTGCAAAAACATAGAAGGATGAACTAGGGAGCTACATGGAGACATTGTGAAGAAAGTGACTGAGTAGGTGAAATGGGTGAGGAGAAGGCTCCTGTAACCTGTCAGTAGTGTTATAAGAAGTATGTGGGTTAATTATTAGAAAAAGAGCAGGGTAATCCCTTTGAATGGAGAATTACTTCACTTAATTGCTGCTGCAGAGCAAGAAAACCAGTGTGAAATTCCAGTCAACTTGAAGCACGCTAAAATGTAACAAAAAAAATTCTGACAGGTCAAACCCACCTCATTTCTAAAGCAAAACATTTTCATGTCCATCTGAAAAAAGAAGTCCACTGTATTCTTGGAAGAGCAGAACAGATCCAGAAGCAAAGTGTTTGTTTTCACATTAAGCAAAACTTTTTGTTTGGCCCCACAAATCATCCCCTCCTGTCCCCCAGATACTTTTCTTCAGTAATGGAATTAAAGAAAATAAACCTAAATAACCTGATTAGTCACACAACTTTAATCAGAGGAAAAGGATAGCAAATGCTTCAGTAGCAGAAGATGATAGCACTGAATTCAAGGCAAGGATGGGTGGCAATGTGGAATTAATATGAAGAGTTAGCTTTGCTATAATTCATCAAAAAGTAATTTTTCTTTACCAATACTTTGTATACTTCTGCTTTGTACTTGTTGTCAGGTTAGAGTCAGTGACATAAAAGTGGTCTCCCCTATATATGTAGGACATAACAACCAAATGATTTACTAAAGACATGAAAGTCAGTCATTCAGACTTAAATACTCTTACTTGCACTAAGTTATTCAGAAGATTATTTGTCAGAAAGAAATAACAATTATAGTCCCTATATTATGGAAGAAAAGATTTGAAAACAAGTCTGCAGCATGTACAAATGCATGCTGGCTTTTCATGGACAGGACAAACGAGAAAAGTTTTATATTATTTACATTCCTCCTAGTTTTAAAATCACTCTCACAGCTTGACAAGACCTACTTTCAAAAGCTTCTCACTGTGTAACGATGAGAAAAATATTGGGTTGGCATCTCTGTTAAAGCTGAGGAATAATTCTTTAATGAACTTGAGTCCAATCCTTACAACACGTGAACAAGCACTAAGGAGCAACTAGGAGAGAAGAAACAGGGATATTTTAATTATAATCATTCCCTAAAAATACATAAGTGGAGAGAATTAATTATGTAAAGGTGAGAGGTATAACACCTTTCATTGTTAGACAGCTGTGTCTAACCTCTCAGGAAACACTATGAGAGCACACACATAAGCTTCAGCTTCTAAGAAAGCCTCATTTTTTCTTGCTGTTGTTAGAGTAGTAGTAGCTCCATAGTCCAAAGCTGTCTCAGACAGCTACATTTATTGACAGCACAGAGGTTACTTGTGTGAGTAAGCCTCTGAAAAAAACATCTGTCAAGCAGTTCCTAAAATATCATTGCTTTCAGAAAGGTTATTTTCCAACATCACAGAGAGGACACTTGTATTGGCCCCATTAAAAGGCTGTTTGGTCTAACAGCTGTCATTGAAAGAGAAGGTAAAGAGAGGTCAGTAGTTACTTAACGTTTGAAATACTCACAGAAACACCCAAATTGATCTACTACTTCTTCAAAACCCCAAAGAATTTTCTTTGTGAACCTTCCCCATGCACAAAGAAATAGATGTACACAGAGTGCACAATTCCAAGGACCAAAACATCTTACTAGAAAACACTATAATGAGGAACAGATGCAGAAGCATAACAGGAAATTAAGATGTTCTTTGGGAATGTGGGAATAAATGGAGCTTTACGCAATAAATAATCATAATACAACCACTCATTTATACATAACAGCCTTCAATTATCAAACATTTAGGTAAGAGGCAAACAGCTCAGAGAAAAGGAGAAATCAACATGTCCTGACAAAGAGGAGATCCATTGCAGGAACAACAAGCCCATGGCTTCTCTTGCTGCAACCCAGCCAGTCCAGTAGCAGAGCTGTGGCAATTGTCTGTCATGAAGCCTGGCGGTGGACTTATAAAGGCTGGCTTTGGCATACTGAGCATAATCACCCAAAACCAGTGAGAAACAGAAGGTTCTTCCAGAAGGCAAATCAGAGAAGGAGGAGAAACTTCATGTAGCTCTTCAAAACATCCTCTCCCTCTCTTCCACTGATTTAGGATGGAAACCAGGAAGACTTACCTGTCCTTCATAGTTCACCAATTGGTTCATAATAGCTTTCGATTTTTAGTTCACCTCAGGCTAAATTTTGCTTCAACTTTTAAGGGAATGACAGAAAATCTTCCTCAATAACCACACTCTGATCATGAAAGTAAGCAAAGATCAAAACATGCTCTGTGATTTTGTCTCTCTTTTTTTTGTGCCGAACCTCTTCTCAGCAAAAACTCTGTGATCAAAAGGCTGACTCTACTGGGTTCCCTTCGGTAACACCTAAGGTCCACTGATGGAGATGGTATTTTACATATTGCATTCTGCACTAGTGGTTAGATTTTATTCTTCCCGTACCTCAGAGTCATTTAGCTACAGCTTTCACCTAACCCAAATTCCTCTCCTGTAACACTGACAGCATCTAGGAATCTCCAGACTTTCCCTAGATCCTATACCTCCCCCATAACTATAAATACAAATAATTTGGTCTCCTTAACACTAGGTAGTATCCAGTGAGAGATGAGGAAAAAGCAGCTCAGAAGGAAGAAGAATGCTAGTGAGGATTGTCCGCAAATCACAAAAATGCCAGCATGTCTCAGGAAAGAACCATGTCTTCCTAGTTGCTATGCATCAATCTTCAACTCACGTTGGCTGTGTTCATGCTGCTGCAGATCTACCTGAAATATCTTTAAATGTGGGTACTAGACAGTCCAGTCTCAACAATATACTTCTCCCAAAACATGCTATAAATGCAATCAAAAGGCAAGAGAAATTAGCCCATTCCAAGTGCTGTACAGCCATGGCTAGACCCAAGATACCAAGAAGGTGGTGGTGGTGGTGCTACTGAAGATCCTTATCAGTGGCTTAGAGTGTTAGATACAACACATCCTTCTCAAGACTGTGGATGACATCAAATCTGGGAGAGCAGAAGGTACAGCAGGAGCTTGGAATACATGATATGCTTATGTCCCTTTCAACCTAAATTTTTCTGTAATTCAAGGACACAGATAACACAGAATTAAGAGCTTCCACTTCTGGTTGTGGTAGCCACAATCAGCATAGCTGCTTTTTCCTGGCAAACTGAAAGTTGGTTGAACAAGCTAGGTCTACCCTCTGACTCTTATTTGCTACATTACAATCCTATTTCACGTAAGTACGCTAATTGCATGATCTGGGCATGTGGGAAACACTAGTTCTGTGCCTAATGACACTGAGATAATTGGCTGGCATATGGCACCATTAAGGCTGATCCCGGCAGGATCAAAGTGCTATTTGTTACCTTCCAGAACTGGGTGTTGGCAAAGAATAACAGTGATTGCTTTCAGAATACCATTTGTCTAAATAGGAAGCCTTAGGATTTTTCTGGGCATAAAATGCCCACAGCTGCATAACATTTATTCAGGTAGGAACATTTCAATCTTTCACAGGCACTGTTAGACTGAACTATTAGCCATGGGTAGTTAAGAAGAGGTGAGCAACAGCAATCTATCTGGTAAAGGTGGAGAAACAGATCTGTAGTCAAAGTACTGTTTTACAGGGGAAAAGGAGGGTTCAAGAAACGTAATAAATGTAACTCAGTGAAAGCACTGTTGATCTGTTGGAGCTCTATGCTGAAGTGAATCCTCTCTGAGCATATTTGTTACTCAGAAAATAATAAGAAATAAATTTATGAGAAACATTTACCGTAGTGAAATATGCTAAGAGACTAGTGTAAAAATCATCTAGTCTGAACACAGCACAGAAGAATGTGACACAGTTTTGACAAGGCATTATATAAACAACCTACCTAAAGTAAATGCATGTTAATTTTCTGAATATACTGTTCACTTTACAAACAACTTCTCAAAACAAAATCTTTTTATTTTGCTACATCACATTCCAGGATTTAAGAAAAAAGAAAGAGAAAAGAATAAAATGCATGAATTCAATCCTGCTACAATAGTAATATGCCATTTGAATGTAAAATGTAGAATATATGCTAAGCATATTCAGAGGCTCTTCAACATCCTATTTTTTCCCCAAAAACAATATAGACATACAAGCAAGTTTAGAACAACAACATATGTTGCTTTGCATGATGATTCAGAAGGCAAAAGGACCAAGTCCATCTTCAAAACTATTATCTTTTTTCCCAGGGAGTATTATTTCTGCAACTTTGGAAAGCACTATTAAGCCCTTTGCTTATCAGTATTGTTAGTCCATTGCATGAGTAATGAATACGTATTCTTTTTTGAAAGCCAAACTGAGAAAAGTGTAGGATTAAATTATAGAAGCAAAATTGTCTACCTGACATGACTTCAGCCTGCCACCATTCTTATCCTTGGTGGTGCCTTTTCCCTCTTTTCTTGGGTTTCTAAAGCAGGATTCACACAGAAGGAAAGTGCCTGGCAAATTTTCAGTGCTACTGTGGGTTGTAAGCCCTGTTGCATTTATTTTCTCAGCTACTACACCTACAACCTTATCCATGGTTAAGCCATCCAAACAACAGTCAACTACCCCAAGTGCTTTGTGCAGTCCTAGAAGGCAGGGGGTGAAGACACAAAGATAACAATCTTTTAGGTGAACTGTAGGCAAAAAAGACCCTCACAACAAAGTAACTTTTCCCCCCCTCTCCTTGTCAGCAGGGCTACTCTTGAATAAACATGACTGATGCTCAGCTAGGCTTCCAAGCTGCACACATTTACACCCATCTGTCAGAAGGATGTACTGCTGTCAGGCATGACGGGAATATTCTGTGCACAAAAGACTGATGCCAAGGAGGGAATGATAAGCTGCAGTCCTAACCTTCCCAGTGACGTCTGCTCTGCAAGACACTCCTGCTCTGCAGTGCCATATGTCTGTTTATACTGTGCACATATTGGCAACATACACAGTCAATGTGTGGGGTGCTGGCTTAGAAGTCAGAGAGTCCTGGGGTCTCCTGATGAGCTTTCTGAACTTCAAGATGTCATTTTATTTTCCCTGTGCTGCCAGATCTCTTCCTAAAGCCCACAAGAGCCAAAACCAACACATCTGCCTTCCTTCAGACCTTTGCTTTAAATCTCAGTATAAAGTTGAAAAATGTTTTCTAGAATTTACAGAGAGACTGTGGAATTCAGCCCTTCCTCAACCACTGTTGACAGGAGGAGCTCATGCTTTCTCTTAGGACACGCACCCTTCCCCAGCTAACTTCCCCTTGCTCTTACCTGATGAAAGGACTCCTGCTGCTCAGTACAGGGCTTGTGGCGCCTGCATTCAGGAACAGAATTTTGAAAACTACAGATTAGACAAGAGTTTTAAGTAATGTCCTTAGAAGAGATGATTTTCATACAAGAAAAACTATTCATTCCTACAGTACTTGGGACTAGAAAAATTATATTCCCTATGCATTGACCATTTTTTGTCCAGACAGATCCTCACTCCCTTCCAAACAGTAAGCTAAAAGCCTCATTGCTTCACTGTGACAAAGAATCCCTTGAGAGAGAAAATTATTCTCTCCAGACAGTGATGTTCCTTGTGCCCTGACTCCAGTAGTCTGAGCCTGCATGAGTTCTGCGCATGCATAAGTCTGTAGCCTATGCCTGCCTGTAAAAGGTGTGGCTATTTGTCATTCCCCAGATATGACCTGTTACCCAAGGAAAAATGTGTCATGAATACGGGAAATTTTCAGACCAAATGTTTGATATGCTTGGATAGAAACGGAGGATGTAAATAAACCATACATGTCCATACAAAAACACACATCATATTATGAAGGATGATGGAAAATAATCATGAATCTGTTATAAAAGTAACATGCTATTAATGCATTTCAGAGTATACCTGGTAGCACAAGTTTATCTGTATTTTGACATCCATAACTAAAGATATTTCCCAGCAGAAGCACTAGGACAGATGATCTGTTAGAAACTTCAGCATTTTCTGCTGAATATTTTTAAGAGAAAAAGGAACTGATTTTTTTCCCCTCTTCTTTATTTGGTAGATATTGTTTTAGGGCTCTCATGAGATTCCTCTGGCCTCATATTAATGATTGTTTTGAGAGGGGAAATCAAAGGCAATAATTCTGTCTACGAGCATGCTTGGCTTTTACCTTAAGTGAAAAGCTAGTCATATGACTTTGATAAATTTTTCTTATATCTGTTGATTATTACATTAGCATAAATTTATATCCATGAAATAAATCATAAACATGTCCCCATGACTCAACATTTGCTGTCTGAAATGGATAATTAGAATAAAAGCATAACACTAAATTAAGGAAATGGCACAAGGCAGAAAAAAGCTAAGCAGTTACACAAACAACTATGAATTAAAATGTTTACCACTCTAGCCTGTATAAATCAGATAAACTGTAACCATTCAAGTACATTAATAGTAATTTTTTTCAATTTACATTCTCAAAACTAGCAGACAGGAGTCATAATAATATTTACTGGGTGAAAAAAGGGCAGTGCTCAGGCCTGGGTCCTATCTGGGTTCGTGAGTTAGAGATGTGGCCAGGAGGGTTCATTGTGTGCCTTACCAGCCACTAAATGTAAACTCCTCTGGTAGAGATGACTCCTATAAATATTTCAAATCTCCAGGCAGTACATAGCTATCCCTAATAGCAACCAATTCCCTAGCCTTCAGTGACTGAGTTTATAGCAGCAGTTTTACCTACAGTGTTTCGTACTTTTAAAACAAATCCTACAACCAAGAAGTTGGTATAGCTGTAAGGCAGTGCCTAATGCATAATTAGTACAAAGCAAAATGACTGAATTGTCAGTCACTGTAAGACCAATGATCTCCAGTGGTGTTTACTGAGATTGTCCATTTATGGAAACAAAGGATCTGGAATGACATACCAATTTCTTTTTGTTTGACTGAAGCTACTCACTTTCAGCTCTGTCAGCTACCTTCAAATATTTTGATTAAGGTTTTTCTAAGTGCGGAGGAAGGGATGGGTGAGAGAGCTGAGTAAATTATGGATTGTCATTTGGTTTCTGCCAACTTAAATCTGGTTCAGTTCACATGGAGGAGGTTGTTGTGATGGTTTTCTAACAGCCCTTCATAATCCTTAGAAAATAACCATTCATTTTTTCAATCCTGATTCTTCTGTTTCAAGGCAGGGTCTGTGCTGGAGAGTGAGAAACTGTGTACTGTATGTAAAGACTTAAACAACTAAAAGAAAGACTGCTCGGGAATGCTAAGTGGCATTCCACTTTTCGCTTGGTGTTGCCCAGGCAAACCACACCTACCAAATCAACCTAAGAAAATGATAGTGTGTTTAGCTCATAATCACTCCTCAATTAAGATGAAGTTGATGGGTAGATAATCCATGGTTAGCAATATTTACATACACAGTCCTGCATATTGTTTTTTTGAAAGTGAACTGTGCAGTAATCCTTGAAGACTAAAATAAAGAGAACCCAAGTGCACCTTCACACTCACTTGTCACAGTCCTGCCAGTGCTTATACAGGTAGTTGCTGAATGGAGAGCAGTTTCTCTGATTTAAATGCACCACTGGAGTTGGGCATAATTAAGAGTATTAAGCTCCTCTGTTTTTAGGGTCTGCTGAGTTGTCCTACCAGGGAAAATCCTTGACCTTTCTTCTTCTATTAGGGAAGTAGCTAAGAGATGAACACATTATTAAAAAGAAAAGGAAAAGCCTACACACCAGCTTGCAAGAGACTGTAAATTTCCTCCACTGATTAAAGCAGGTCTAACACATCAGCACCACTGAGTCAGAACACCAGATTAATTCTAGAAATGCTCTGTGTAACAGGCAGCAGCAACAAGGAAGGCCACAGCCAAGGTTACTGTGTCATGTCTTCAGGACAAGGCTCTTAAATAAATCATGAGGATCCTTTGTAGCTGTTCTTAATATATATTTCTTTTCCCGTTCACCTCCATGTCTTCTGGTCAGGATGTCAGGGAGGAAGGGCATTAACTGAAAGCCATGGAAATTTGAATTTGTCAGTGAGATGTATCAAAACTGAAACTTAGTTGTACTTTTTTTTACCTAGGCCCTTCGCTTTTGTAGTCCTGCAGTGAAACAAGCAGCAACAAAGCTCACACTACATCCTTGAAGGATTGCTCTGCACTCTCTGGTAAAGGTGATGAAGAGAAGAAATTCACTCTGTCCTTGTTCAGAGAGGTCATAATTCTCCGTACAGGTGCAGGGAAGACCCCTAACACCAGCCAGCCAGCTTGAGAGACAGAGGAGGAAAGAGGCATCAGTGAATATAGTGGTCCCTCAAGCACCTCTCCAGGACAGAGCAGTCCCATGAGCAAGCGGCTCAGAGACTCTTCCACAGAAATGTGAGACACAAGGGAGCAGACAGCCTCCGTCTTGTACTTCTGTAACACAAACACTTTTCTGAACCAACAGCTAGGGACCTCCATACTAACCATGCCTTAAGCCCTTTCAATTCAAATTCACTCTTACGTGTCCAGGATCCAGATGAGACTGAACGTCTTGTAATACTTTCATCCTTCAAGAATAATGAGTCTGAGTTTTCTACCACCAGACATTGCTTTTTATCATTAAAATTCTGGTTTCTTTTTTTAAACATTTTCTTTAGGATTTAAGCTTTCTGAGACTTGCATTTTGCTAGGGTTTCTTTTTTTTCACAAGTAGGTGCTAAAATCTTTGTCTTTCTCAAGGATTTCTCATAACCACATCACTGAGGGTGCTGTGGCTCTGGGACAAATGCAATTAATTTGAAAGTTTCAACAAGGTACATGAGTTTATAATCAATGGTGATTTCAAACATATGTATTAAATAGTCTATGAACATTTACCTCACAAAGAATTATGCACGTACACTTCAGGAATGATTTCACAATGAGTGATTATGAAGAAATCATAAATGGTTCATTAGCAATTATTAGCAAGAAGGCCTCTGAGCTGCACTTAACAAGCTATTCATCACACATACTCACTACAAATCTTACAGGAGTTACTTCTTCAAAATCATAAAGGAGATATTGCCTACATATACATGTAAGCATACCAAACACTATCCATACTTCCATTAAACTAGGTGACTGAAAAGTTACAGAAATGTTCCTATTTCCAAAGGCAAGCTTTTCTTGTGGTGCATGTGGCAGCTAATATCTGCAGTGTAATGATGGTGATGATGAACCTACTGTCAATCACTTTCAGAACCTTTTTTCTGGACTTGGTTTTGCTAATATGTGCAATAGCCCACACCTCAGAAGTCAAGAGCAGGATGTAGAGAAATAACTCAGACCCAACAGGTCTGTCTAATCAGCAGGAGAAACTCAGACCAGAAGAGTTATATGTTCTAACATAATGCCAGACGGATGCACCCTATAGCTGTTAGGAAATACCTTCAGAACAACACCAGTGTGACCTTTGTGTGGGAGTCAGATACAAGGGGAAGGATGGCATGCAGGTCTTATCTTTACATGAAAAAGAAGATGGCCACAGTGCACACCAGATCTAGGAGCAACAAAACATTCTCAGGTTCCTGAGGGTCAACATGGCCTCCTTCATACTATCATAGAATCATAGAATCATAGAACAACCAGGTTGGAAGGGACCCATCGGATCTTCTAGTCCAACCATTCCTATCAAACATTAAACCAAGTCCCTCAAGACCTCATCCACCCGTGCCTTAAACACCTCCAGGGAAGGTGACACAACCACCTCCCTGGGCAGCCTATTCCAATGCCCAATGACCCTCTGTGTGAAGAACTTCCTCCTAATCTCCAGCCTAAATCTCCCCTGGCGGAGCTTGAGGCCATTCCCTCTTGTTCTGTCCCCTGTCACTTGGGAGAAGAGGCCAGCTCCCTCCTCTCTACAACCTCCCATATCAAGAATATGGCTGTCTGAACACAAAAGTATCAAGGAAAAAAAACCAAAACCACACAAAATTTTACCATTCCAGAATGAAGAGGGACATTAAAAAAGCAAAGCACTTCCTTTTGTAGGATTTTGGGGGGGGGTTTCAATAGAAACTAAAAGTTTAGAAGTTCAACAAAGATGGTAAATTTGGACATGTTATGACTGAGAACTATACAAAAATCCTGATAGTAGCTATGTCAGGACTCTAGCTAGATTAGCAGTATATAATTCAGTTTTAGTGAATGGATAAGCCACTCTGGTCTTAAATGTGGTGTTACATAACTAACTGAAATTATTAACAATATTATTGATTTCATTTTTTCTTGTGATATAACAAGAAATAATGACTATTTTATCAATAATAATGCAGGTGAATAGGAAAAATTGTGAGGTTCTGTTTTATTGTTAACTGAGGCATCTTATTGAAGGTAGAAAAAATATTCCCCAGTTTTCTGTGAGTAAAGAGTTTGTTAATTTTAATACTGGTATGCCCTGTGATTTTCTGTAGGTGAATTTCAAATGACACTTCAACTGTTGTTCAAATACAGTATTTTTCAACTGTAGGGCCTTAAAACTTGGTGCTTAAATCAGCATATGCTCTACTGCTCAAAGTTAGTTTACATATTCAAATATTTAAGTGAAGAATATTAGCGTTCTGTTAATACTGATATTTATGATCTTACCATGAAAAAAGAAGGATAGAGCAGTGAAACTCAGATGCTGCAGCTCTTAGCTCTATATCTTATTCTCTTGACCACTCTGCCACCCCAGAAAATTACATATTTATTTGTGAAGAAAAGCCTGAAATTAATTAATTTTCCAGTACATCCTGCAACTATAACTTCTGCATGCAAAATCCCTAAAAAAATGGATAGCAAGTATGTTGCAATAATATTAAAAGATGAAGAAGCTTATTTAGCATCTTTTAATGCCTGCCTCATTTCAGAATCACAAAGCTTGGTATTTTCACAAATGAGCTTTGAGGAGTCTGTGAGGTTTTTGTCCTGTGATTCTGATACTGGCAAACATTTATAGTAAGGATAAGACAATATTAAGCAAAGCCAATTGTTATTAGGCTCTCAATCTTTACTTTTTTTTTATGAAACAATTCTGCAGTTAAAGCAAACAGCAAATACCAATATACCTTTCAGAGCAGTCTATTTAACTTTAACTGTAAATGTCATTCATTACCAAGTTAGTTCTTCCCTTGCTATGCCTACATCAAGTTACAGTTCAAGTGCATTATGACACTGGCCTTCACGTAATGCAAAGAATTGACACACTGCAACTTTATTGTACCTGGATTGCTTATCAAATAACACTTGTGGAAGTCTCTACCTTCAAACAGGAAGTAAGAGTAAGGTAGGTGTAAAGGTAATTCACAGAAATTAAGGTGTATTGATACAAAACTTCTTAGAGTTTGTTCTTCTGGGTTTTTTTTAATCTCTGCCTAGGATGTGTATGTTCAACATATAGTGCCAACAAGACTTTAAAAATCACTTTTTTAAAATCACAGTATAAGGCTGTAAAAGCAGAGAGAAGAGCTGGAAAGCTGATTTTGTAGAATGAGACTGCATTGTAAACTCATCAGGAAAGGAACAGTACACATGAGTACAAGTTGTTAGAGTTTTGGAACTGCACATGCCTGATTGTAATTGGGACCTCCAAGCATGGCTAGGTTAAGAAGAACAAAGAGTAGCTCTAGTAATATTGAAAAATGATCCAAATATGGAAATCTCTGCTTTCAACTCAAAATAATATTTTTGTGTAAATTTTTGGGCAGTAGTTCTTATGTTTTGTTTATTTGTTTGTTAATTTCCACAGTAAGTTGGCATTTTTGTGAAAATATCTTTGGGTCCAAATCCAGTTTTCTATTGAAAAATAGATGAAAACACAAAATTCAGCTAGCCCTATCCTTACATTGTTATTAACAAAAGAATATTAAATGCAAAAGACTGAAATCTCTACAGAAGTTGTAGTACTAAAAGTCTGTGTATAAATCACCTTTAAAATAAGGGGTGAAAAAGTGCATTTATGGCAATCCTTAAAACTTGTAAACTTCATGTGAGACACATAAGACTATGGATATGATGTCACCAGGAGCTTTGTTCTGTCCTTACGCTTCTCTGCACTGGCCACTACAAATAGTTTAAACACTTAACATGGTTTTGGTTTGGGGTTTTTTGTTTGTTTTTTTGTGTACTTGGGGGTTTTTGGGTTTTGGTTTTTTTAAATAGGTTAACCTTTGCAGTTTGGGAGATTTATTTTCAACATAAATCCTTGTTTCCAAGTTGAGTGCTTGCTTGGTGACTTGACTAGTCAAGCACCTGAAGTGTGTCAAAGTTTAAAAAAAATCGTCTTGTCCAGCACACACATGAAAACTGACATTTTAAACTTTTTTTTCTTCTGAAATATTTAAAAGTGAATTTATAAAAATATTCCAGAATTTGAGGAAAAGAAGAAAAATCAGGCATAGCCTGATAAGTTCTCAGGAGTTGAAGAGTTAAGTAACACATATAGGTCTGTGTGCATGTGGCTTCCAAGAGGTCATTTCCTAGAAGAAAACATTTGAGTTTACTTAGCCACAACTCATCTCCAGTTTTCAGAAGGAGACAAGCACAGCAGAAAGGGTTCAGTTTATAGATGACAGATGAGCTTTTCATAGAATTATAAGCCGAAAATCCCATCCCTGTACCAAATCCTCTTGAACATGCACGGACTTCCTCTAGGCAGCTTAATTTAGATGGTTTCATGGAAACAACAAACAATGTTTGGAGATAAAGAATCTGTGCCCCTCAAAGATGACTGAAATGTTTTCCCAGCCCATTTCTTCAGCTGCCCATCTGTTATCACATGCTGTATATCAAACTTGATCTCACAACCTTTAGCACAAAAGAACGTGACAGACTCAAGTGGGTGACTGGGATAAGAAGTGACATTTGCAACATTAATAACACAAGCTGGAGAGATTAATCAGTTGCTCTGATCCCTGCTGCTTTACCCAGTAACTATTGCCATGCCAAAAAAAAAAGTGGCCCACCACTGTATTACCTTATTACCCTAGATTGTGGAAGTAACGTTTTTGCAGCTGTCATAGACAGAGGAAGAGGTAAAGTAGTGTAGAGATAGGTACCTGAAGGTAGACTTGTTTGTCTAAAGGCTTCTTAATTTCTGTCACATTTTGGTCAAATAAAATTTATTTCTCCTCTCTCCAGACTCTGCCTGTTACTGCATGTGCCATTAATACTACAATTACATATAGTATTATATCTAGATCTGTACCAAAAGCTATAACTTACAGACTTTATTTCTACCTCTTCAAAACATTATGACTATTTGTCAGGTAACTATTTTATTTCATACCATTCAAAGCAAGAAATGAATAGACCATCTGCACACAAATTACCTGTTCACTGTGCAAAATTCCTCTTCATAAGCCTCCTTTCAAAGCCAGTGCAATCTGATTACAAGGATCTAATGACAGTTTATCTCCAAACAGGTTGAACAACAATTCCCTTTCTCTTCCCCAAGTCTGTGCCATGACTTAATTCAGACTGGATGGGACTGTTATGAAATTACACATCAAAACCCTAAATGGAAGTCAACGCATTGAGTCCTCACCTGGAGTACTGCATTCAGTTCTGGAGTACGCAGGACAGGAAGGAGATGGAACTGTTAGAGCAAGTCCAGAGGAGGGCCATGAAGATGACCAGAGAGCTGGAGCACCACCCATATGAGAAACTTGAGATCATTTATCCTTGAGAAGAGAAGGTTTTGAGACCTTAAAGCAACCTTCCAGTATTTAAATGGGGATGACAGGAATGATGGAGAGGGGCTCTTATCAGGGACTGCAGTGATAGGATGAAGGGTAACACTTGTAAGATTAGGTTACATATTTTATTTAGATTAGATTAGATATTAGGAAGAAATTTTTTTACTGTGAGCGTAGTGAGGCCCTTGAACAGGTTGTCCAGAAAAGTTGTGGTTGCTCTTCCCTAGAGGTGTCCAAAACCAGACTGCATGAGGCTGTTAGCAACCTGATCTTGTGGAAGGTGTCTCTGCCCATGGCAGAGGGATTGGAGCTAAATAATCCTTAAGGTTCCTTCCAACCCAAACCATTCTATGACTCTACGTTTTTAGTAAAAGGCAAGGTCCACATTCTGCTGTGGATGCCTAATGTCCCACTCTGAATGATGCCCTCTTTGTAGATGAACTAAGCAAGTATTAAGGTGCCAGGAAGCTGAATGGGAACTCCTTAGTCTGACTCAAAGCCAAAGTATATTAAAAATGTCAGAAGTGATTTCCAGGGTCATTCTGGAAAGACTGACTAGCTTTGACATTTCAGAGTGTTTTGCAAAACAACCCAATGAATCCCAAATCAAGGGATTAATCTGAAATGTCCAGAAATCTACTGCTCTTTTCCATTCTTCTTGCCTAAAACCTATTTTTCCCTAAAACTCTTTCTCAGAGTGATCTCTTCATTTCATCCTTCTGCCATCAGTATTACCTGATGAGATACACAGGACACTCCACACTTTGAGACTGCTACTTTATTTTGAGAAAGTTTTAGTACAAAAAAAGTTTGCAGGCACTACAATTACATCAAAATAGTATAGGATTACTTGTGATTTTCAACTAGCTGCCAGACTTCTTTTTCATCACTGTTCCTCCAAATTAAAAAAAAAAAAGACTATATTTTAGATGTTATATATTTTTGCATGCAGAAATATATTTCACTTTGGAAATGTGCTCTTTAATATCACTCAGCTGAATCAAATTCATATCTGAATGACAATGAATGACAATACACAGGTATTGAAGAGAAGATCATTTTCTCTAATCATCCTCTCTTTAGAAAAGGAAAAAAATACAAAAAGTGTCTTTTACTCTAACAGTGATTAAAAAAGAGAACAGAAAAGAAATGCACTATGAAAAGGTTGTGTAGAATGTTAATGGAGGCTCCATCATAATCTTAAAAGGTTTTAACAATCCCTAGGGTTGAATTCTTACACTGGAGTTCTGGATACCTTGATGTAAAATTAACATTGGTGCAATATAAACTTGCTGTTCCTTAATCACTTCCCTACTTACTTGGCTTTCTTATAGCACCCACAGACAGAGATTAAGAAAATTCAACTCCTGAACTACTTAGGTGTGTTTTTCACTTGGCACGTCTTGCCCTTCGGATAGGAGAATATCTACAAACCATGGCAAAAACTACTCTTAAAACAAAATGCTAAGTCTATCAATATTGCCAGAATTTATGGCCTTCTGAAAAGACTTCTTATAGAAATATTAGCTGCAAATATTCTCATTCTTTGCAGAAACACCAAGCACCGCTGTGAATCCTAATTAGCTTTTTTCCTTATAAATACACAACTTGATAGAATCACAGAACCACAGAACAACCAGGTTGGAAGGGACCCATTGGATCATCGAGTCCAACACCTTCCTAGAGAACGAAGATCCCATTCACTGTTTATGTCTCAACCAACTAATCTATACTTAAAAGGTAGGAGGTTCAAAGAAAAGGGAAAGAAGCCTCCACATCAGAATAGGGTCACCTTTCTGGTACTTCCCATTTCTAGGAGGTGAGACATAAGAGAAATGAAGTTCAGAGAGCAACAAAGCTAGTGAAGTTTCTAGAGCATGAGTCTTAAGAGGAGCAGCTGAGGAACTGGGGTTGTTATCAAATTGAAACAATTGTCTCTTAATTACTTTCTTCTCCTCTGGTTGTTACACTATAGGACAAAACTAATACCTGTGCTATCCCGTGGCTGTTTCTAAAGAACCACAGTTCCCTCAGCTGCTCCTCACAAGACTTTTTCTCCAACCCCTTCATCAGCTTCTCTGGATGTGCTCCAGGACCTCAATGTCTTGTAGTGAGGGATATAAAGCTGAACACAGTATCTCAGGTGCATCCACACCAATGCCAAGTACAGGGGCACAGTCACTTCCCTGGTGCTTCTGGCCACACCATTTCTGATACAAGCCAAGATGCCACTGGCTTTCTTGGCCACATATGCACACTGTTGGCTTATATTCAACCAGTTGTCAACCAACACCCCCAGGTCCTACTCTGCCAGGCAGTTTTCCAGCCACTCTTCCCCAAACCTATAGCTCTGCACAGGGTTCTTGTGTCCCAAATGCAGGACTCTGCGCTCGGCCTTGTTGAACCTTTGATGTCAGCCCATCAATTCAGATTGTTCAGATCCTTCTGCAGAACCTCTCTACCCTCAAGGAGATCAACACTTCCTCCCAGTTTAGTGTCATCTGTGAACTTACTAAGGGTACATTAAATCCCTTCACCAGATCACTGATAAAGATACAGAACAGAACTGGACCCAACAGTGAGCCCTGGGGAAGATCACTTGTGACCAGTCTCCAAGTGGATTGAACTCCATTTACCACAACTCTCTGGGCCTGGACATCCAACCAATTTTCAGCCCAGCAGAGGTTGTGCCTACCCATGCCAGTGGCAGCCAGTTTCTCAAATTTCTATCAGAAAT
Organism: Coccyzus lansbergi; assembly: GCA_033558105.1. NCBI lineage: Eukaryota > Metazoa > Chordata > Aves > Cuculiformes > Coccyzidae > Coccyzus > Coccyzus lansbergi. The sequence goes on along the minus strand of JAUMJK010000574.1, from coordinate 1,226,490 downwards.
GGTGTCAATGGCTTTAGTAAAGTCCAGGTATACTACATCCACAGCCTTTCCCTCATCCATTAAGCAGGTAACCTTGTCATAGAAGGCAATCAGGTAAGTTTGGCAGGACCTTCCTTTCATAAACCCATGTTAACGGGGCCTGATCACCCGTTTGCCCTGTGTGTGCTGTTATATGGAACTCAAGACAACCTACCTTTTCCACAATCATCCCCGGCACTGAGGTCAGACTGACAGGCCTGTAGTTTCCTGGATCCTCCCTGTGGCCCTTCTTGTAAATGGGTATAACATCAGCCAGCCTCCAGTCAAGTGGAACTTCCCCAGTCAAACACGACTTCTGGTTGATGATAGAAAGAGGTTTGGCAAGCACCTCCACCAGCTCCCTCAATACCCTCGCGTGGATTCCATCCAGCCCCACAGATTAGTGAGTGTCTAATTGGCCAAGTAGGTCTCTAACTTTCTTCCTGGAACATGGGAGATTTGCTCTGCTCTCCCTCCCTGTCTTTTGGCTCAGGAGGCTAAATACGCAGAGAACATCTCACCATACTATTAAAGACTGAGAAGAGTGCATTAAATACCTCAGCCTTATCCTCATCCTTTGTCACTATTGTTCCCCCTGCATCCAGTAAAGGATGGAGATTCTCCTTGGCTCTCTCTTTGTTCTTGATGGATTTGTAAAAACATTTTTAATTGTCTGTCACAGAAATGGCCGATCAAAGTTCTAGTTGGGCTTTAGACCTTTTGATTTTCTCTCTGCTGATCTCACTTCATCCTTGTAGTCCTCCTGAGATACCTCCCCCCTTCCCAAGCTCATAGACTTTCCTCTTTTTGCTGATATCTCCCTGCTTAGCCAAACTGTATTTCTTCCCCACCAGCTCATTTTTTGGGCACACAGGGATGGCCTGCTCTTGTACTGCCAGGATTTCCTTCTTAAAGAGCATCCAGCCCTCTCTGGTTCCTTTGCCCTTTAGGACCACCACCCATGGAACTTTATTACCCAGGCTTCTGAACAGTCTGAAGTCTGCCCTCTGAAAGTTCAAGGTAGATGTTCTGCTCGCTCCCCTCCTTACTTCTCCTAGAACTGAGAATTCTATCATCATATGATCACTGTGCCCCATATATATGCCAATTATTGCCACTGCAACCTAGAGGAAATTACATGGCACACATCTGAAGAATATCTATAGTCCATATGTCTGACTGATACATACAACCATTTTGTACCAGAAATAGACAAGTTAAGAATCTTATCATGAACTGAGCTCTCTGGAAAGCAAGAATACTGACTCATGCAAGAAAAACAAAAAATAAAATGGCAGTTTGCTTATAATGCCAACAAGGAATGAAATCAAGCTCTCTTCAGCATGTTTTGAAAGTAAAATGACAATCAACTGTAGATACTTGAACTTGATTTTCTTGTATGTAACTTAACATGAGTAATTTAATTACCCAGTTAGTATACTCCAACTTGTCTTTCCTCTGTCCCCTTCACAGGGCTATCCCAAATCAGATTATTTGTTTTTTTCCTGATGGAAGTTCCATTTTAACCAATATGATTCTGGAAAACGTCTCTATATTTTAAGAGAAAATTTCAGATATTTCATCAGTCTAGTCAGAGGCGACAAACTAAAAATTATCTGTAGCTGGACTAGGAGTATTTTGAAAACAACATTTGCACTTTTTCTCCTGCTGCGAGGTTGTTCTGAATAGTGGTGGAGTTCTGCAAACCGACAAACATGTTCATGCATACTGCTCACTGCCAATATATTAATAATAACTTTTACAAGAACTATGAGTAGGAAAGAGTTTATGCTACCTTTGAATGGGATGCACGTGAAACTTAAAAAATGCTATAAATCTCCTGCCCTATAAGTGTCTAGAAGCAATAAAGGGATGTTAATTCTGAAAAGCATGGGTAGACTACCTCTCCTTGATTTGCTAACTTTTGAAAGAAGTTCAATTAACATGCAATATATTATATCCACTCCTTCCTGCCAAAGGCAGACACTGAGAAATGCGGCATACTGCAGGATCTGTTCACTTTTGTAAAACCACAAGAGTACTCACAGTTAAATAACATTAAAGTAGATTAATTGCAGCAAAAATTATGGTAGACCAAAGCTGAAAGTCCCAACTGGTCAGTCCAAAGGCAGTAAGAGACTTCGTTGCTCAATGCATTGCAACAGTGAAGGTCTCAGATTTGGAATATGGAAATACTCCACCACGGGCACTACATTTGCACTTCCTGTTTGTACCATCATCTTGAAACATAATAACCATAAAACTATTATCACCTTTTCACCAGCTGCCAGTAATAATACAGTAGGGCTTGTTATAAATAGTTTTTTATATAAGCATCAAGAATAGGAGTTTTTTTAAAGGAGATTCCACTCCTTACACCTATTCAACTACTTATTTTTGCATTCAAGATAGTTTCTAGGATAGAAGAGAACACAACATTTGCAAATGTGCAGAGAGTCAGCTAACATGTCTGCAGCAATTTTCAGACTACTATTACAGCAAAACTCTTCAAGAAACATCTGGTGATTCACTGTTGTTGTTGAGGTTTAACATCTGCAATCTGTTCTATGATTTTTTTCCTTCTCACAGCTTCAACAGTTAGCCTTTATTGGCTATTTTCTGATTTGAGAATACCTGTAGCTTTTTAACTCCAACAGACTGCTGATCAAGAACTGCCTATCACCTATTGCAACTATTCCTTGGTTGGGCCTATATTACCAATAGGGGAAGAACTGCCAATGGTGTCCCAGCAACTATTCCAGCAGGAGTGCAAAGGAGCCCAGAACCTCTGCTGAGGACTGTGGACTAACAGTAGTGATGTGCCACGTGGTCTCCAACACCACCTGGAGGAAGTGGCCTTGGCACATCAGGGGCACAAACAGCACTGCTGAACAAGGATGTCACTGTTCAGGTATGTGGTTAAAAAACTGGTACCTGTCCCTGTGGTTGGGAACACTGGCTTCCTCCCCTGTTGGAAGTATACTGTGGTTGTGGTCAGAGGAAGGAGCTGTGAAATGAGGTGACAAAGCACACCACCAGGGAGGATGAACAGGAGAACAATACAGTCTTTGTAGAGACCCTGCAGAGCTACAAAGCCAAACCTGCACTGCAAGGCAGAAGGGAAATCTAGAGACTATCCTCAAGGGATCAAAACTTCCAAGATGAGGGTAGACTGAACCTTATCATTTTTAGAACAATAGAACAGTTAGGGTTGGAAGAGACCTTAAAGATCATCTAGTTCCAACCCACCCTGTGATAGGGAGGGACACGTCCCACTAGATCAGGCTGCCCAAGACCCCATCCAACCTGGCCTTGAACATGTCCAGGAATGGGGCATCCACAACTTCCCTTGGAAACCAGTGCCAGTGTCTCACCACTCTCGTGGTGAAGAAATTCTTCCTTATATCAAGCCTAAATCTGCCCCCTCCAGTTTATACTCATTCCCCCTCATCCTATCACCACAAGCCTTTGTGAAATGTCCTTCTCCAGCTTTCTTGTAGGCCCCTTTAATGTACTGGAAGGTTGATATGAGATCTCCTTGGAGCCTTCTTTTCTCCAGGCTGAACAAGTCTAACTGTCTCAGCCTGTCCTCGTATGGAAGGTCCTCCAGCTCTCCGATCATCTTCATAGCCCTCCTCTGAACCCATTCCAACAGTTCCATATCTTTCTTATGTTGAGGATTCCAGAACTGGACAAAATATTCCAGATGAGGTCTCACAACAGAGGAATAGAGGGGTAGAATCACCTCCCTCGACCTGCTCACCATGCTTCTTTTGATGCAGCCCAGGATACGGTTTGGCCTTCTGGGCTCTGAGTGCACATTGCCGGCTCATGTCAAGCTACTCATTGACCAGCACCCCCAAGTCTTTCTCTGCAGGTCAGCTCTCAATCACATCCCTCATCGTGTACTGAAATCGGGGATTGCCCTGACCCAGGTGTAGGACCTTGCACTTGCCCTTGTTGAACTTCATGAGGTTCTCACAGGCCCACATCTCCAGCCTGTCCAGGTCCCTCTGGATGACATCCTGTCCTTCTGGTGTGGCAACAACACCACTCAGCTTGGTATCACCTGCAAACTTGCTGAGGATGCACTCAATCTCGCTGTCAATATCATCAATGAAGATATTAAACAGTACTAGTCCCAGTATGGAGCCCTGAGGGACATCATTTGTCATAGATCTCCATCTGGACTTTGAGCCATTGACCACTATTCTCTAAATATGACCATATAATACCCACTGTATCATCCACCCATCAAATCCATATCTCTCCAATTTAGAGAGAAGGACATTGTGGGGGACCATGTCAAAGGCTTTACAAAAGTCTAAATAGATCACATCTGTTGGTTTAACCCATGGCCACTGCTGTGGTTACCCCATCATAGAAAGCCATTAAGTTGGTCATACAAGATTTGCCCCTGATGGACCTGCACTGGCTGCCATTAATCACCTTCATGTGCTTTAGCATATCTTCTAGGAGGATCTGTCCCATGATCTTCCCAGGCACAGAGGTGAGGCTAGCAGGTTGGTAGTTCCCAGGGTCATCTTTCCTACCCTTTTTAAAAATGGTCACAATGTTACCCTTCTTACAGTCACTAGGGACTTCTGATTGCAATGACTTTCCAAATATCACAGAGAATGGCTTGGCAACCACATTGTCCAATGTCCTCAGGACTCTGGGATGCATCTCATCAGATCCGATAGGCTTATATATGTTCAGGTTCTTGAGGTGGTCACAAACCTGATCCTTCTCTACTGTGGGAAGGGGTTTAACCCCCTGGTCACTATCTTGCTTTCCCATGACGCAGGAGGGGTGAGGAGAGCAGTTATTAGTGAAAACTGAGGGTAAAAACTTAAGTACCTCAGCCTTCTCCTCGTGTATTGATACAAGCAAGACAACTAGGGCTTCTTCTACACTTCTAGTTCTGGAAACAGCAGAAAGGTTGCCTTGCATCAGGAGAGGCATCAAAGCCTATTAACCGTCAAACAAGTCTCTATAAAAAGAAGGAAAAGGAAGTACTAACTGTTGGAAACTCCTTCTTGCAAAGGAGAGAGGAATCCTTCTGTTGGTCTGACCTGTTGCCTCAGATTAACTGCTTATCTGGGATGTGGTAAATAAATTGTTGACTCTTTTCCAGTCCTTGGACTATCATTCCCCATTGCTCATCCATGTAAGCATCATCAACAAGTGGGAGGAACTAAAGCTCCACATACACTCACAGAACTGCAGTATGGTTGGGATAACAGACATGGTGGGATGGCTTGCACAACTGGCATGCAGTGATGGACAGATATATGCACTCTTCAGGAAAGGGAGGCAGGAAAAACAAAGAACAGAGTTAGTCCTCTGTCTGAAGGAGCAGCTCAAATGGAAACATGGCAAGACTCAGGCCATCCAAGATATTTCTGGGAGGTATAAAAAATATCTTCTTGATTTAAGTACTAGAAGACCAACTAGGGATGAAGAACCAAGGATAACTGGGGTGCAGAGCAGAAGGTTTGTGCAGGATCCATCCTTGGAGGTTTTCCAGGCCTATATCCCAAGCAACCTGGTCTGAGTTCATTTTTGAGCCTGTCTTGAGCAGGAGTTTAGAGTAAAGACCTCCTCAGATTCCTTCAAACCTGAGGGACTTGGAGACTCTTGGGGGGAAAAAAATCCACTAAATAAGTGGCAATCACAGATCTGTCTGCACGGAAATGGTGGTACTCAGAGGTGGATAAATTTTTCTACCTGTACAAAATCACTAAATTTTTAATTTTCAGTAAAAATTACATGTAATTTACATGAGACAGAAGCTAATATTTAAGACAAATAAGCACAAAAGTAAAGTCCAGATAATCTACAATTAAGTAAACTAGGATAACACTAGTACACTTAAGTCATTCCACAAAAGAAGTTCTTTAATAAATGTGCAATATGCCTTATGAGATATAAGGCTCAAGTTCACAGACCTAAACGCACAGCCTGTGTTACTTCATATATATAAAATAGATACAATTATAGAATATACATAATTATTATTTTGTACCTTTATAATGTATAAATATTATTATTTTGTACACACACACACATATATATACACATATATGCACATATAAGCCTGTAAAACTGATGAGGGCAAAGCAGGGGTGGGGGTCACATCACCAAACAACGGGCATCTAAATAGATATTTGCTCTTTTCTCCAAGGCCTTCTCCTTAAGCTCCCTCTACAGTCACTGACAGAAGCGTAGCTTCCAGTAAATATCCCCTTGGCAGACAAATGCAATTAAGCAAGATGAATTCTACCCTTAACAAGAACTGTTAACAAAATCAACTAAGCACTTAAAGCCAAACACTGTAGTGAAAACAACTGTTCCTAATAATATTAAATAGGCTGTAACTGAACTCATAAGCAAATGCATGGCAAGCAATATATCTCCCAGTTCCTCTTATTTACTCCTCAGGGTTTCCCAGTGTGACTTGCTGGTTTAGACCTGTCTTGCTTAGACTGCTAATTCTCTTCAGGGCTGGAGACTATCCGTATTACTTATCTAACAGCACTTGTGCCACAATTTAATCTCAAACACTTGTATTCATTGCGTATAACTCCACCCTGAAAGCCACTCTACCTTTCAGCAATTATCTCTGTGATATAATTAACTCAGTACATACATTGCTATAACTGAAAACAGAGAGAGAAAATGACATCTGAAATGTGAGACTGGCTATGCAAAGAAATGTTGACATTATGAGAATAACCAAAGGCAGCGTTTCTAAGACAGGCAAGCTTTGTTCATTTTCCAACCTTAGGTCTATCCGCACACCTCAGCCCCCAGCCTTCATTTGCACCTCCGTTTCATGAATCAGGTATGAAATATCATTTTATCTGTATGTTTATTTTGCAGCTGGGATCAAGCACACAGACAGAATAAGGGCCTAAGATACAATTTTCCTTACTAAGCATCTTCATATTTGAGTTGTCATGTACATGGCTACTTCCAGTTGTTCCATCCAGTCCTAATTATAACCTATGGTAGGTGGGGGATGGGGAAAGACAAAAAGAAAGAGATGAGAAGAGACCTCTTCTCTCCAAAAGCTTAGCCTAAGAGAGCTGGTTGCACACTTTTCACACAAATTCAGCATTTAGCAATCAACTCAAAAGCTCAAACAGCAAATGTTGCACAAATTGAAGTAAGTGTAAATTTGTTTTTTAATATGCGGTTTCACCCTATTTATTTTCTTCTCTGTAAAGGCACATAAACAGGGTCTTATCAAAAACATAAGCAAAACATTTTGCCATCCTCCCTTTACCAGCCCCACTACACTACACACATCCCCCTCAAACACACCATAACTGACCATATGTGAATTATCATACTGTGGAGTCACTCAAACGTGATGACTGTTTCCCATAACAAGCTCCTGAAATAAAGAAAGTCCATCAGCATTCCAGCATTTTCATAGCACCATTCTGCAGGACAAGAAAAGAGTCTGAACTCTGAATGCTTTTATAAGGGCTAAAACAGCATATATTGTATTTCTCAAGATACAAGACCAACTCCTAACAAGCTGAATGCTGACTGTTAGATCTCCTTGTGAATTTGTAGAGGGGAAAAAAATTACTAAATCTTTAAAGCCCCTTGTCAAGTTTCAGTGAGGGTTTTAATGATGACCCTCAACATTTCAAAAATCTTTCTTTAAAAAATGAAGGAATTCTATTATTTCTTTCTGTAAATAATACCTTTCAAAATTTTATGTGTTCCTGGAATAGATTCAGTATTTCAACTGAAGTAAACATTGTTTTGTAACCTGAGGAGTGCCAAACAACAAAATATTTCCTCTCTAATTTATTTCTTTAACAAAACTTTATATGAAGTTTATGAAAAAATTCAGCAAAACAATTTTTTTTATATCTTACTAGATTAGCAGGAGATACAGGGGATATTTTTTTTCTTGGATGAAGAAAGATTAATTAAGGGATTGTAATTATTAAAAATATATAAAAATTACTGGTGAAAAGTCACCTATCAAATTCCATAAACCATGTAGCTAAGGTTTGGAGATACTCTGAACTAACACTAAAAGTGAACCTGAGGCCATTTGAAAAAGCTCCCACAGATCTGTAAACCTGCTGCAGATTATCCCTAAACTAACAAATAGGAGGATTGGAACATTTAACATATCACAAAGCAAAGGGGAAATATGACTTTTAGACAAGGTCAACTACCTAAACTGCAATACTTCCTTGCAAATGTATTTTTCCAGATAGGGTAAACATAACTTCCCTTCTGCAAGGTCTGTAGCTTATTATTCTCTGTGATGATTCACACTGTACAATAACAATCCTATTTGAAAAACATAACAAGTGTAACTTTAAAACAAGTATCTATTTCCATTCAGGATACTGTAAGTTTAAGTAGATGAACTGTTCAATCCGTTGAAGACCTATATAGTTGCTTTGTCTGATAATCTACCCAGCTGCCTACATTATTTTTCCTCTTTTATCGCAGCTATAACCCTTTCAATAGGAAGCCAAGATCATACCATTGAATCCCTACAAAACTTTCCTCGTGGCCCATAGAGTCATAGAATCATAGATCAACCAGGTTGGAAGAGACCCACTGGATCATCAAGTCCAACCGTTCCTATCAGACACTAAACCATGCTCCTCAGCACCTCGTCCACCCATGCCTTAAACATCAAAAAGTAGATAATAAAAAAATATTACTGGAGCTATTCATTAGTACTGGCAAAGTTTCAAGTCGAAGGTTTCCAAACAGTACAGCTTGGGAAGTGTTGATAAGAGCCAGGCAGTAAACAGACACAGAACAAATGTCTTGGGAATGGCAATGTAAAGTGACAATTCCAGATAACTAACCACAATGAGATTATTTTATCTCTCTGTACTGAGAAAAATAATACGTCACTGCTGTTCTTAGTAAGTGACAGAATGAGGTGCTGCAGTCCTATACAAGAGTAAGTGATTCACAGGTAGGGGGAAAATGCTGAGTAGGATACAGTCTTGATGTGGGCTTCTTCCATTTCTCACTAAGGATCATTTTAATAAGTTTTGAGTAGTCACTGAACTGTATCCACACACTAAAAAACAGTCTGTGTGCTGTCTGCAAAGTGTGCTTTACCATATCTTAGAAACATTCAGTAGGAAGGAAGACAGTTAACTTATACAAAGTGCAAGAGGTAAATCAGCTTTGTGGTATCTTCAGTTACAGCCATTAGTTTCACCAATAGCTGTAAGTGTATAATGAGAATGTTTCTGAGAAAACAATCTCCCGGAAGCTTTCTCACCATGCACATGCTTAATGTGTGAGGAAGCTGCCACGTGATCTCTGCATTGATACAGTCACAGAGCTCCATCTAGACCTGAGCATTAATCTACTGTACAGCTCTCCTAAATGCTCTGCTTCCAAAACACCAGCTTTTAAAAAGGAAACAGTCACATCCAGAATAGTGTTTAATCAACATTCAATTATTTGCTTGGTCACTCCTTCACCTTGTGAGAAGGCGGAGGTTGTTCAAATTGCTTAGGAGATATTCTTGGAGATGAAAGTTTCTTGTCTTTCCCATGCAATTTTTCCCAGTAGAGCACTTAGAGGCTCCATGTGTTAGCCATACAAGAGAATTCTGTTTTTTCTTGCATTGAAGAGTCCTCTTAAAGACTTTTAAACACAACCACCAAGATAAGGCATATGATGCATTAAATCCATCTTTTTCTTATCTAGACAAGGCATCATAGCTTGGTACTGCTTGTGTGATATGGATACGTTTGGGAAACACTTAAGTAATCAAAAGGATTTCCAATAAACCACTTGACAGGCTTGACTGCAACCTGGACTGGTTTTGCGGTCATGTAACAAAGCTGAACAGCCCTATAATCCACATCATCTTTCCCAGTACTGCCCGCATATTTCCTCCTTCCCTTCTTTGCCTAAAAATACATATTCACATATAGCTAATGTTTCCTATTACTATAACTTTTCCACCGTTACGTGTGATTCTGATACTACAGCACCAGGAAAATATTTAAATAATACCTTTATCCTAATATTGATGTAAGATATGTCTACAACAGTTAGAGGAAGTCTGGTTGTTCAGCAAAACCCAGTTTGCAACTATATTTCAGCCTGAATTTACACAGTGACAAGCATGATGACCTAATCAAACCTATGTCAGGACATTTGAAGTACCCTCAGAATGCAAAGTATCTACAATGTGTTGGCACACCAGACATACAGAAGACTTGTGCCCTTTTGAAGCCAGAGGCCACATAGTTTCACAAAACACATAGGATGTCTATGTGTCAACAATCAAGCCCTTTTTTGGAGATTAAATTTATGGGAGTTTAACTGATAGAGCAAGAAGACATGTTTCCAGACTTACAAATCCTTCTTCAGACCTGAGAGACAGCCAATACCTAGTAAAAAGGATACCTATTTTTCTGATCAAATAACAGACTTTCTATTTTTCAGTCACCTCCAACTCCAGTTCAGAACACCATTAGTAACCTATATTCATATAAGATAAATACTTCTCAGACAAACACTGCTGACTTGAAACACAAATCTATTAAAAGCTCTATGACATAGTTATGACTGTTCAATTGCTTTCTTATTCAAAATGGTTGCTAGACATCTTTCTTGGAAAAGTGTAGTGTTTAGCAGTATAATTAAACTAAGTTCATTTACTATCTTTCTTTTCCCCCAGTGCAAATCTAGCAGCAAAGACTCCTCTGTGTATTCCTGACCAAAATATGGATGCCATTTATTAATCCAGTGAAAATGCATGTCAATTCTCAACATTAATAATTTTAGTTCAAAGAAAAATATTATAGTTTTGTGTTTCCTATTGAGTTCATGCTTTTCTTACTGTTCTCTGTCTGTTCCTCAAATTCCACAGTGACAAACCCATCATACACTTATTAAACCTGCTGCCTGCGTAGCACATTCCCAATTCAAATAAAAAGATTTTGCTGAATCTGCCTGTGTATAACGCTTTGAGGAAACATGTTCTCCTAATTACATCCTTTCAGCAAACAGCTGGAAGAATAATCAGGTGAATGCTGCAAAGTCTGCTCCTATTATTAAAAAAACAGCTTTCCAAATTAAGAATGGGCCGTTACGTATATGCAGGCAACACAAAGGCTGCATCAGAAAAAGCCAGTCATGTCACTGTTTGCCCTACTTTCCCCATATTCTTTAGCACATAGAGCTTAACCCATTTATTCACCCTCATCCACTCTCAGCATATGGCCATCCAGATGTCAATTACAGCTCCATTGAAGTGTCACACTAGAGGACAAAGCAGTTTAATATGGTTTATCTCATGTTATTCCTGTTTTGGCTTCTCTCTCAACTTCTAACACCTCCTTTCTGATGAACAAGCTGAAGAAATTTGTCATCTTTTCTTCACCTACACCTTTTCCAGCCACAACTTCTCTATGTGCAGGTCTGTAGACAGTGAAAAATCCACCACTGTATTAAAAAGAACACCTCCAGCTTTTCAGTTACATAGGCAAAAGAAAGTACGTTTGCTAGTGATGTGACAAACACTCTATGGGTTTCAAACACCTGACAGTTTCTGTACCACCTTCTGCCATTGTTTTTAATTGTCCATCTGAAACAGGAGCCCCATCTTCAAGTCTAACCACTGTGAAACACTTATTAATGTGTTAGTATTAACTGAAACATTAAACTACAGTGAAGCTGCAATTCAGAAATATCTTACATCTATTCTTCAAATTCTTCCCAAGTGGAGGTTATTGGACAAGTGATCATGAGGCAAAGCAAAATTTAATGATGTCATTCTTGCAAGACTTTGCAGTTCTGAATTCAGATGAGAGCACACTGTCAAGGCTTTGCTGATAAGTAAAGGCTGAACATCGCTTTATAGATATTAGAAAGGTGAGAGTTGATGTCTGTTACCACTGATCTCCCATTGTTTCTCAAGTTTACTGGGAAAAAATATAGCATTGGCCTGCCCATCAGGTCCCATAGAATAAATGAGACACCACATTCCCAGTGCTCAGACTATCTAGTTGAACTAAATCACATGCATTAGGAATAGTCATTCAGCAAGTTCCAAGAGGTTCAGGAGAGGTTATTTCTGTCACCACCGAACTTCTTCAGGTCTGATGCCAGGAAGAGTAAAGACCTTTGTGTATTTAGGATATTCCTTGCATGAATGATGGGTTTTGTTGGGGCCTTTAGCTATTTCACTATAAAAACAGGAGAGACATCTATTCAACGTATCCTTAGAATTCCACGCTGATATTCACCACCTTCAGGTGTATGGAGTGAGGTAGCTGTGACAAACTTTCTGGACCCTAACACTGAAATATCTCCAACATTGTCCTCTTCTAGGTGACTCTTGTGCGTGTTGAGGGCAGAATCTTTTGGTCTCTAGAGGCAAAGCTCACGCCTCTGGAAGCTTCAGTGCTTGTCAGCCTCCCAGCTCCTCCCTTTGGCAAGGTTCAGGACAGGACTGGAGATGAATTAATCTACTCCAGCTTCTAGAGTTTCTGTTAAAACAGCTATCAAAACACAGCACTGCTTGAGATAGCAACAAGGCTGCTGGTTAATGATATCTACTGTCACTTCAGTCCTTGGTGTCTTCAAGCTTTGCCAATATAGTGCTCAAGTTCCTTGGTTCTCATGAGTCATTACAACTGAAGCTATAACATGAAACAGCAAGTTGTTGTCACCATTGTTTATTAGTGCAGAAACTCCCAGAAGGAGCATTTGTCATCACTATCTGAAAACATTCACAGCATTACCAGGGGAAGAAAAATAATATTTAAAATAATCACAACTTCAATACATAAGAAAGCTGAAGTACAACGATTCCTATGGTTTAACCAACCTAAAGAAAAAGCAGCAAAAAAGCTAATTGCTTTTCAGAGCATGAAACACGTATTTTTACAACAGTCTTGTTTTTGTCTTCTAAGTAAATCTAGTACTGGCCAAAAATGTTGCACTGGCTACCTAGGAGATCAAACACATTTATTCATATGCAACACTGTTTGTGTTCACAATGCAAAGTTTTATTTCTTAACTATGCTTTAATCCTGACCTACACCAGCATGGTTTAGCAACAACTGGACAGTAACATAGCCTGTTCCTGCTCATTCCTTGAGCATTCTCATAAGAATCAACATGTTGTTTGATTTTGTAGGGGCTTAACCAGACTTCCCAATTCTGGTAATTTCCTTCACGAAACCACAAGATGTAAATCACAGGACTATTGCTATTACATGATGTGGATCCCACCAGCTCCTGCAGAGGGTAATGGATAAGCATTTCTGTTCTTGAATACAAGACAAGAAAAGACTGGAGAAGTCATCCTTAGTCAGTAGTCACTAAGTACAGCTGGAATTTATTGAAATGTTGTTAGGTAGGTGAAAAAAAACCCAATATAGAAATTAAGAGCTCATGCAGAATTCTGTTTTAGTAGTGTCTATTTTGATAGGAAGAGGAGAAAAAAATATAACACTTTTTAGCAGGAAAAAAACCCCAAAAAACAACAAAAAAAAAATCAGAATAGTTGGATTCCATGTGCTGAACTGGTTCACTTGAAATTTTGTTAGAATTTCTCAATTTTAAAAAATATATTTTTTTTTTGGTACAAAAAACACCAAAGCAGTGTTGTCTGCTGTGAATTTTACCAGGAAGAACAAGCTAAAATCCAAGAAGGAACTATTTGTATCCTATCCACTCATTACTATTAAGTCTCAGAATCCAATAAGTAACTTGATGAGATAATGGTCCACAAGCCTAGAATAAATGTGTATCAGCAAGTCTGGAGAGCATTCTTCGCACTGTATAAAGCCATGTTTCTGCCAACAAACTTCAAAGAACACATTTTTTTCCCCATTTTAAAAAGAGCTTGTCCTTACGAAAACAATAATTAAACATAAATTGAAAACATGGTTTATGTAAATATTAGTCAAGAAAGGTTCAAAAGCTATGCAGCTTAACTATATGCACCACTAAATCTGAATGTGTTGCACAGGAGAAAATAAGATACTTGTACCTGTTAAGAGTAATAACCTCAGAAAGAAATCATGATTTAACTATAGCACTTTTATTATGTTCAGACAACTGTTATTTCTTCTCTCTGAGGGTATAGTTGTAGCTAGGTGAAAGAGAATGTGGGCTTAAGTACTCTGTGGATCAGAATGATGACAACAAAATAAGCAGCTGTACTGAAAAAGAAAGTACAAGCCTAAAAAAGTTTTTCTGACCAGGCACTGAATGTTTAGATGTCTACTGTTCTGTTGCTACATCTTGTGAGAAAACAAAGCATTCCTCTACTACTATTGTTCCCAAAATCTGGCTGAGGAAAACAATGAAAACCAACACAACACAAAAAACCCACAACACACTTTTGGAAATGATGATGCCTAACTCTACTCCTGATCAATCTTATTAAACTGGATGCATCAAATAAAACTCTCATGCATATATGCACTCATACAACCATGCCATCAAGGACTTTAGTACCTTGGACTATGGTCAAACAAGAAATCAACAATATAAATATCACAGATATTTTATGAAGCCCTTGTGAAACATAATATGTGCAGGTAAGTACATCACAACTGGATGTTTCTACTCAGAAACCTCCTCCCTAACAGGAGAACAATTATTCATCCATCAGTAGATGGATGGAATTAAAGGAAGGAGATGTACCAGCCAAAACCTACAGTAAATTGCTTCTTAATCTTCTCTGTGGTGGTGCTCACTGAAACATGTACTAAGCATCTTAATGTGTGATTCCTTTTAAAAGCAGTGCACGCACAAGGAAGTCCAAGTCCATTACTTCTATTTAAGGCTTAATTCCCATTTCTGGTGTTAACATTTGGAAGATATCCTGTCAAAATATATTACTAACTGTGCTCCCCAGGGCCTGTGGAGATGACATGGCACTCAGCAAGGAGTTGTCAATGGTTTCACAAGGGACTATTGTAGATGTTTTCACCTTAATGTGTGATGAATCCTTTGGCATAGAGAGCGTAGTGTATATGAATATATGGCATGAGGATTTGGAGGACTTCTTCAACTTTCATCTAATTAAAGTTATACACTATCTCCAAGTTATTGTCTCAAAATAGGCAGAACGACAGGGCAAACACGATGCATTTGTTGGGGAAAAATATTCATAATATTTGAATAGTCTATTGAGAGTGCACTAAAGTAATCATAGAGCTTAATCAGTCGAAATTAGAGACTCACTGAGGTTGCAGTGAAGAAAGAGGGTTTATATCTTTCCTACATTTTATAAGACTTGTGCAACACACACTAAAAGTGAGAAATTTTGCTTGAAAAAAAGCCACAATGCCAGAAGATAGCTGGGGCAAACTGTCTCAGTACAGATGCCTCATCCCTTCCATTTGATAGATTTTTAACTAAATACCTTAGGATTCTCTCTTTATCATTTGTGAGAGACACATTTAGGATGTGCAACACTTTGAAGGCTAGGAGTTTCTACGGTACTTCAACCGTATTGCTTGCGCCCAGAGGAGGTCTCCAAGTAAAAATCTCATTCCCACATAAACTGCCAAAATAATGTCAGTCATTAACAATTGTTTTCCTTTCTATCTGTCCCCTCCTTACCCCTGCAAAAAAAATGTTGTCCTTTGGTCTGAATGCTAAATCAAAAAGAGGGATTAAAACAACTCATTATCAATTCAAATCGAATTTGAGACACAGCTACGGCATAGGAGTTCTGAATTAGTCATGGAAATGCTGCATCTTAGGGTAATTTAAATGAACAGCTTTTCGTAATTACTCAGTGTACTGAAAATTGCCTAGAAGTTGCCATAGCTCGTACACTAAAAATGCCTGATGAGAAAAATGAATGGACTACCTATCTGGTACTTAAAGCACCAGTTCAGAAGGGTCAACTCTTTAACAGCTGTTGGGATTATTGGTTTGACTAGATACAATTTGGCATTCATTTAATTAAAAAAAAAAAACAAAAACCCTATTTAAATTGGTTTGTTTTCTTCCATCTTTTGGCATTTTATTCCCCAGAAAATTCTAGGTACTGAACTGAGGGGAAGTATGATACAGCCTAGGAGCAGCAAGTTGCAGTGAGATTCCAAATCCTAGGGTTTCCCTCTTGTCTCTTAAGATTTTCCTTGGAGGGGAAGCTTTTCGACAGACAAGACTCTGCTTCTGCATGTAGTATGTTAGTGGAAGACCAGTGGGATACAGAGAGTCAAAACTAATATCTGCCGTCCTTATGCTGTGGATTACAAAAATTCACATACAGTTAAGAGAGATGGGGAGAAACAAGAGAATGGGGAATGGGAAATGGCAGGTGGATGAGAGAGGGCTGGAGATGGGTGTGTTAGTGTTTGTGTTAACACTTAACTTTCAGGAAATAAAAACATATTTTTTTCAGGTACTTAGGAAGATTTTCTGTGAACATAAATTATCAAGAAATTGCAGTGCACATAAGAAGAAAAATAACAAAAAGATAAGTTCCACTGAACAGCCTCTTCCTTTGTTAACAGTTACCTTAAGGTCCAAAAAAAGATCAGCCAACTAACAGTGTAAGTGGTTTTCATACAGACTTGAGAAATGAAAGTCTGATTATCCATATAGGGAATACATGAATAGCAACCATCTTAGCTTCCTCTCTTAAATGCTTCCAACATGACCATTCAAGTTAATGTCATTTTCACTAAGGAAGTTTCACTGGGCTGCATACATTGAATCTGAGTAATTCACTTCTCAGAGGCAAAAAAAACCCCCTCAAACTAACCAACAAAAAATCAATAATATTTTTCAAGAAGATCATATTTAATAGGCAATAATACAGGGCTTAACTCAATTCTTCACTGGTTTATTATCCTTCTTACACAAACTATGTGCAAATCATAGAAGAACTCCCTGTTACATCCCCTCACTAAACCATAATTTCGTTCTCTGAACATGCTTCAGTAAAGGATCTCAGATTAACTAAAGTGGAAATGAAAACTTAGTGGTACCTGTGCACCCACAAGCAGAATTATATTCCATACATTTACAGGATTAAAAATTGCAAACTCCCAAAGAAACAGCAAGCCACTTCAATTTAGTTGAAAATAAGTCATTGAGAAGAGCACTGGATGCCCCTGAAAGAAGCCAGACTAACTGAATGGGAAGGTGTCAGAAGACTGGGCATATTCTCCTTCATGCAGCTTTCCAGGTTCACATGCATACTGTTTTGTTTGGTTGTAGTTGATGGAAATTGCAATTGGCCAAAATATCATAAGACTCCAGTGTATCTAATCTATATCACCTCTTTCTCAAATGTTAATCACTTCTTAATCTAGTGCATAGCTAGAGAAAAAAAAAAAACAAAAAGTCAGCAGCTTTTTTCCAGACAACTTCTCATAACAAAGCCTAGAGAAGTAGAAGGTACAAGACTACTTCTGCTCCTTCTCCCCAAGATTTCAATCAGGAAAGCTTGTCAGACACTAAGAATTTTAAAACATAAAGCATCAATACTTCTCCAAGTCACTTTAGTTTGAATATCTGATACTAATCAATATTTGACACTAGTTTATCTTCTTTAAATCTGTGACTTCCAAACATAATTTTCAGTTCACACTGATCTTACTCTAGAACAAAGGGAATTAATCGTGCAGTTCTAGGGGCTGCAAATAACTTCTAACAAATTGATTCAAACAGAATCTGTAAAATCTGAATCTAAGTAATATTATGACTATATTTTGAAAAACAGTGTTATGTGCAAACAGAGGTCCAACACAAAAGCATGAGCATGTTACCATTTCTGCTGAAAGATACAGAAGTTTATAGCTGAATTTCACCTAAACATGAATGAAACATGGTGAGACCACTCCTTGAATCCTGTGTTCAGTTCTGGGCCCCTCACCACAAGAAGGATGTGGAGGCTCTGGAGCGAGTCCAGAGAAGAACAACAAAGCTGGTGAAGGGGCTGGAGAACAGGCCCTATGAGGAGCGTCTGAGAGAGCTGGGGTTGTTTAGCCTGGAGAAGAGGAGGCTGAGAAGAAACCTCATTGTTCTCTATAACTACCTGAAAGGAGGTTGTGGAGAGGAGGGTGCTGGGCTCTTCTCCCAAGTGACAGGGGACAGGACAAGAGGGAATGGCCTCAAGCTCTTCCAGGGGAGATTTAGACTAGGCATTAGGAAAAAAAATTTCACGGAAAGGGTCATTGGGCACTGGAACAGACTGTCCAGGGAGGTGGTTGATTCACCTTCCCTGGAGGTGTTTAAAGCACGGGTAGACGAGGTGCTAAGGGACATGGTTTAGGTGTTGATAGGAATGGTTGAAGCCGATGATTAGGTGGGTCTCTTCCAACCTGGTTGTTCTATGATTCTATGATTCTATGAATATATACACGAAAAACCTAAACCTAACTTTCTTGTCATACGTAAGGATACTTGTCAACACAGTATTTGAATAGCATAAGCTACTTTTTCCATCTTTGAATCTGGCAGAGTCCATTCTTTTTCAAGTAAGATGAGTTATTGATAGAATAAATTCTGCACAATCAGTGATATTTTAGGTACTATAATTCAGATGGAAAACTATGCTCAAAATATTCAATATTTTAATAGTCATTAAACATTAATGACTTGTATTTACTGATAATTATTCAGCACTATAAAAGATACAGAATAAAATAGAATAGATATCTGTAAGAAAGATTTGGTCATTATTTAATCACATTTCATAATCATTTTGAACTTACTCCTGCTCAGGATAAAAATAAGTCCTGTTACTCATGTCAGGAATCCAAAATTTATACCTTCCTCTACCAGAACCATCATATTAAGAAATGACTTGCCTCCTTTTAGGGTAGAAAAACTGAGCAAGATTTCAAAAGCAGGGAGATAAAATCATATATCTGTATGGAGTCCAATCTCACTGCATCTTCCAGCTCTTTTAAATAGATGGAAATAAGGACAGAAAGCAGGAGGGTACGTGAAAGCCTCTGCCCTTTCCAATGTTTTCCTCTTACATAGAACAACTAAAGCTGGGATTTTCTAGGAGGTAGGTTTCCTCCTCTCCTCTCAACATGAAGTTTCCCCTACACATAGTCAAGTAATATAAACTTCTCTCTGAATTAAAGCACAAACTCCTCTTAGCTTTGTTAACTTGAACTGTAGCCTCTTTTTCAGACCTGTGTAATTGCACTTAAATTACATTAGAAGATCATTCAGGTTGCAAAGTCAAGCACCAGGAAAGCTAGGAAGTATGGAATTAAGTCTGCCAGTGCCACTTTAATTTGCCCCCTTTGCATACAGGTTAATTATAAGCTTTACTTACATGGCCATGTCCAATTTTTTCCTAAAGCACCAGTGATTCTGCAGTGCAATGAATACAGAACACTCAACAAATCAATGTTTTTTTACTGATATTAAGTATTCTTTAAATTAATATTAACTTGTGATATTATGAAATAAGTCAGCGTTATCTTTTGCACAACATCCAGCAGTCTCGAATTCAAAATTTAATGTCACTTCCCCTAAAATGGAGTTTCAAGAAGTTCTACTGAAGCTACAGGGAACTAAGAAGTTCTAAGCATCCCAAAGACTGCACTTCACAAAGAAATTTGACATAAAGCCATGCATTGTGAGTGTGTGCTACTGATGAGGATAACAACCTTTAATGTGTCCTATATTGCTGGAGCTGCTTGAGTACTACATATAAAGAAAGAAACTTCAGCTAAGTAGTATTAAAAT
This sequence comes from Coccyzus lansbergi, assembly GCA_033558105.1. NCBI lineage: Eukaryota > Metazoa > Chordata > Aves > Cuculiformes > Coccyzidae > Coccyzus > Coccyzus lansbergi. The sequence continues at coordinate 1,206,756 of JAUMJK010000574.1, read as the reverse complement.
TACTTGCACAGCTTAAGGAATTAGGGTTATTTTTATTATTTGTAATTAAGATAACCTGGCAAGGTCAATAGATAAGCTGTGGAAATGAAATGGTATCAGAACTAAGGACTAAGCATATTGTCAAATGAAGTAAGTCAATGAACGCCAAGAGTTAATCAGGGCCACAGTGATGTTCTCAAGCACGAAGAGCTGGAAGAAATGACACGCAGACCTTCTGTGTACGTTAACCTATCAATCTGACAACTCCTACCACATATAACACGACCAGCTTTGAGAGAGCACTGATGCTTCATTCCAATAAAGGTACCTTTACTGTGACCTAACAGCAGCAAATGGTGAAATTAATTGCAGCACAGAGTTTTCATCACAGGATCTAGCCTCAAGTAAATATTTAACTTAAAGCTAGCCTAGAATGAGACTTACAAGGCTATAAATTTACCTGCATTTTTAAATAACGTGAAAAATCAGTGGACCATTTTAATCTAAAGACATATCAGCATGGATAACCTTAAAGATGACTATGAACTAAGATTAGGGGAAAAAAACACCATACTTCTCCATTTATTTTGCATGTAATATCATGTATGGTTGCATGTATGGTTTCATCTCTAGTACTACATACTAATATTACGTTATTTTTTTAAGGAAGAACATGTTCACATTCACATTTTCCTCCAAGAGTTTAATGACTAAATACTGGAGCAAACTGGAACTGAGAAGTACAGGCACAGATGAGAAAGAATGAGGAAGTATAGGAAAGGGATGGAAAAGAAGATCTTTGTTTCTGAGGTTACTGCTTGATTGTTTGAAGTGGAAACAAAAAAAACCTTCAGAAAATTAGAGAAGGTTTTATGTTCTGGCCATGTGGTTTGTATCAGATGCCAACCTTTCTTTAATTAGAGTACCATCTTTTAAAAAGAAATCACATTAGTAAATTTTGCAGGGCCCCTTAGGACGCTTCTTTCAAGGTAACCACCATATTTCAGAGGCACTTTGGTTACATTTCCTTTTCTACTTCATAATCCATGTAGAGCATTAACAGGCACTTAGGGGAAAAAAAACAAATAAACATCCGTGATGGATAAAATATCAGGACGCTTTTTACTTGACTTCTTATCTATTCACTGTAAAAGAAGCATTTGCATCTTAACAGAAAAATAAACTGTACAATTAACCAATATGCAGGTAAAGTAAACCAACTCATGCAGTTCTGTGTTACTGGCAGTGTAAAAATGCATGGCTGTGGATTGTAACAGAGGAAAAGCATATTGTGGAAACTAACCTAGATAATTTTTCTGACAAATTTTGAGAAGATTAATAGGATTTCAGTGAACCCTTACAAGTGCAGAACTTGACGAATGCCACCCAAGTAGAACAATGTAATCCAGAAGGGGATTACCAAAGGCTACTTGAGAGGCTCATTTCCCTTTCAGTGGGAAGTTGAAGTTGCGAGTATCTCCCAGGAAAATACAAGCAGCCCACAAGTGGCTGTCTTTAGGATAACTGAGAGTCTCAACAGTCAAATCAAACATAACTGAGGTTCTCAGGTGCTCCAGAGAAAGTAAACCAGCCCAGGACCTGAGAGTTCAAGAGAGCTTTGGCTTTGTATCCAGTTCACCCCTCTTGCTCCCTAACTCTAGTTCAAGCTAGCCACTATTCACTTACTTGAGAGGAATGGGATGGGAGAATGATATATGACCTAAATTCTGCTTTAATACTCTGCTTCTCTAGTATTGCAGTGATTAATCTACATCACAGTTCAGTGGTTCAGATGCAATTACTAGGTTGGGACTAATGAAATTAGGGTTGTCTAGACAGCTTCCAAGTTTATGAGGAAAATCATATCAATACATTATTGTTACAGAAGCCAACTCAGCTAACAGCATGATCAATGCAAAAGTCAATGTCTGTCATTTCCAATTGTGATTTTAGAATGCCTCATATTTTACTCCAACTCTTCCTCCTCAAGTTTTCTTGAAAGGACTTCATATTCCTCCTCAACAGGTCTGCACTCTGGAAACTCTTTCTTTACACTGCAATGCATAGAGGATAGCAGTGTTTCTCCTACATAGCTAAGTACTACTTACTATAAAATAAGTATTCTTATGTGAAAATACTCTCCAAAGAGTTAAAAAAGGAAGGAGATGCAAAAGCAAGCCAAAGTCCTTTTCAGTTCAACTGCTAGTCACCCTCCAGAGCCTGGTGATGTAGGAATTTCCAAGATCATTTGGAAAAAAAAAAAAAAAACATAACAAAGAAAAACTGAAAACCCCAGAACAGACAGATGTGGGAAGCAAACATGGAGACCTGACCAAAATAAACAGTTTATGTCCATTGCTGGAATTACCAGTTCAACAAAGATGCTATTTAAAACTAGCCTTTAAATGAAGAGCTATCCTACTACTTCCTTTAGATGGTTATTACACTTCTGCATCAGATGGCAGTACTTGAAATTTCCCACTTAGAATCATACTTTCATCACACAGCAAGAGGCAAATTCAAATCAGAAGCTTACTAGCCAACTAATTAGCCATAGATGCTGGCAAAGCATGGTTTCCAGCCACAGCAGTCACTCCACCAAACTACACAGCCCCCCAGACAGCAACTATTGCCAACTTAGCAAGGTTGTGAGGAATAGCAGCTGAACTATTGCTGTGTGCTTGATCTTGGGGTGGCCTCTTGCCTCTGTAGAACTTGTATCAGTTGTTAGACATGAGAGGGCCACAAAACCCATCTGTATAGTTGCCACAAGGGCACACACTGTCAGCCAGGCAGCAGGCAGCAGTATGCAAAAGAATAAAGGTTCAAAATCCCAAGGGGCACAAAACTTAACCCTGTAATGTTATGTTTAAAGAGTCTGACACATTCAATTCTCTGTATATTGTTGACGCAATTGTGTGTTTGGCTTATGGAAGCTTTTGACAGACCTCATCTCTCTTCCAAGGATTACAGAAACTCTCCTGTACAGAGGAGATGCTGAACACCGACCTCTCTGATGCAATGATTACGTATGTAGAAATCACATTGAAATAAGACACAGTAATCAGGACAACGCGAGCAGTGCAAGGGACAGACACACACACACAGATCATTCATTCTGGAAACTGTCAGCCCCAGAACAAATCCTCTTGCAGCAACTCAGGACCTCTTGTCAGAGACACTTCTAATTAACAACAATGGCAGCAGCAAGGGAAACTGGGAGAAAGCAGAGCTTCAAACAGAACTACAGTGTCAGCTTCACATTTAGGAAAACAACTGGGAGCATGTTTACCTTCTGCTTGTTCTTGTCTCTCACATGACATAATTCCCACCTGCACAGTTCAGCACAGAAATCTCCATGCCCACATTTTTCATTACGCTGTCATAGCTCAAACCCACTTCATCCATGACTCAAGCCACCACACTTCAGTCTCTTGTGGCTGTGACACACAAGCACACACATACTTGTCCTGTTAGTGATGCATTGGAGTGATCATCTTCAGCATAGGATGATAGCAAATGGGAGGGGTGGCTGTGAAGTCTTAGCTCATCACATAACCACATTGGCTTAGCTGCCAACTCCTTCAATCATCACACAACATTAAAGGGCACATTCAGCAGAGCTGCAGGGTTTAGTCTTTAGGCAGCACTCTGCAGGAGTCTCAAATCCAGTTAAAGTCAACATGAACTAAAGATGTTCAGCACGCCATGAGATTAAGTCACTAATTAATACTGCACATGCAGGGGAGGGGGAGTAAGCTCAGCACCAAAAACTTTGTGCTGCAAAGTGGTGCTTTGAAGGAACAAAGCACAAATGCTCCAAAGAAAAATGAATCTTTCAAAGACCCCCACAAGGCCTCCCTCCTGCAAGGAGGCAGTAAGATAACTACATCAGGTACCTGTAACAAGGCCTGTTAATCAACAGGATCCCTGTTTTCCTTCCGTCTCCTGCAAAGGCACAGATCATTAGCAACACTATGAGTCCACAATCCATTTTGGGTTTACGGCATGAGTAAATGACAGGAGTTAGAACCAGCAGATCTTGCAGAAGGAACAGAGTGATATTTATGAGGGTTTGACTTTCAAGGATAATAAATATTTCTGTTCTGAGAACTACCACTAACGTCAGAGGGGATGACTACCATTAGCAGCAGAGGGGATCTGGAGCAGCAGCAGTGTATGATGGACCTTCAAAGGGGGAAACAACCAGTAGAATGGCATTTCCGCAGGAATAAAACTAATCTGGTAACAGGAAAATCCTCCTTCAAACACACTAACAAAAAGAGACAGATGACTCACAAATATCTTCCAGTCCTCTGTGATTTACTCTTACCTCTGTGATGTTTTCTTGTATTTTCTCCTGCAGGAAAAGAACAAAACACAACTGAGATAAGAAGACTCCACTGGTAAGGTGGAGAAAAGAAGAGGGTCAGAAATTAGGAGCAATTAAACAAAGTCACTTCTGCCATGCAATTGCCCCAAAACTGATCTAGTCATTACCTTCTGCTAACCTCAGCGGTGGTTGCCACTAACTTCAGTAGAAAAAGGTGTATGTTTGCCTGTATGCATGTCTTGCTTGCCCTTTCTTTTAAGACAGGATTACTATAGCTAGGAAAGGATGAGTTACTACTCTAAATGACTTAGCAGGAAGTCCAAGTGGCAGAGACTTACTTCTACTTACTGGTAGTAAAGAAGGTTTCATGTCTCCATCTAGCAGACAAGTATGGCCTTGTCTGTGGAGAGCACACTAAGATGGGGGGGGAGGGGTGTCATGTGATGTACCCAACCACACTGCCTGTGATCACTCAGTGGAAAAATCTCAGGAATCTGATAGCTGCCTTGCTCTAAAAAGTAAGTCTAGATCCTAACAAGATCCCTACTCCACCAACTCCCAACATCACTTCAATGCACCTATCTTGGAACCCAACTGACCTAAGCCCAAGACTAGGAATGTCTTCTACAGCAGGCAATGGCATAAATTGCCAATGCTCAGAGTAAGGCAATAATCATGTGCCCTGACGCATGGCTATCTATGTGGCTATACAGTTAGCTGCAGAGGTATACTGGTGCTGTCTGTTTTCTGTGTGCTCTTGATGCTGCAATAGAATTTTCAAATGACTTTGTACAGTGCCTGGTAAAACAGAACATTTATTTCCCTTGTGCTCAGCTCTGCCTGTATGTTGTAAAGTAAAACTAACAGTCTTTAAATCTCACGAGTAGTGATGGGAACAAGTCTCAGTGCAGACTGTGACAAGGACTGCAAGATTAATACACTGTTCTTTAGCCATACACTAGCAGATGGTTCCCACTTTTCCAATGAGTAGGCAATATTGTCAGAATGAGTATACTGCTATAAGCATCAAGTTCTGCTTTTTCATCTCTGATACTTCTGCACATTGAAAATTGTGGCTAAGATAGGCCCAGAAAACCCAAGCAAGGGGTACTATTCCTTAAAAATGAGAAGAAATATTGTAAAGACGCATGAATAATGCTTTCTGCCTATTAAATGTCTCATCTAGTATTACCTTTAGAAATCATGCTCATGCTTGCACTTGGTTCTGTATTCTGACCATGCTGGAATCATAAAAATCCTAAATATTCAAAAGGACTTTAATATATTACATTTACACTTTAACGTGTGAAGAATTACTTATTTAAACTTGAACAGATGCAAAGCAGTAAAAGAGCAAACATTCATAGCTGTATTGGGATTGTGGCTTACTGGCATTCAGGATGCTGACACATACAAGCAGAAGTCCACTTGGATATGTCTGATTCTAAGAGAATTTTTAATTTTAATTTCAGAAGAGTGAAAAATAGAAATTTCATTTTGGAGAGTTTAGATCCAGAAGTTTATGTTCTGACAAATACAGAACTTCACTAAATTTTTTTGCAAAAAGAAAATCCTGAAAAGAAAACCACCTGAATGTCCATTCCAGTTCAGTTTTACTAAAATACCTTACTCCAAATAAATCCAAATTTGTTTATTTTTTAATTTCTACTAGATAACTTCTAAAATTTTCAAGTGAAGTTGTTTACAAGGATTTTTTTTCCTTTCCTGAAAGTGCCTTATCGTGCATTCTAGCACTGTCAGAACTATTTTTCCCTTTATTGGTTACTCAGTTGCATATCATTTTAGAAGTGCCACTCTTTCAGCCAAGCTTCACATTTAGCAAAGATACCATTTATTAACTCCTGATTAGCTAGAATTTCCTTGTATATTTTAAGGAGGGGACCCAGCCTCACAGTGCTTTGCATTGGTAATAACCTTATTATTCCTATCTGTTACATCTTTAATGCTCCTTTTACTCAAGAATATTTTTACTGCATTAGGAATGTGCATACCACCACAAACAACAGTCCTGAGGGAAAAAAAAAGCATTTGCCTAGTCATAGGAGTTTTAAGAAATATGCATACATTTTTTATTACAAATGTTGTTTATTGTTTCCACACCTGCAGTCCAATTACAGCGAACGTTTATATGTACCAAGCTAAGCGCTGCATTTACTAGCACTGAATTTGTGCGTTATAGTTGAAGAGAATATAACTAAAGGAACACTTCTTTTCAGTATCACTACTGCGTGTACTTACTTTAAAAAGAACACCACTAGAAGCTTGTGATATCCAGACGAAAAATCAGATATGCCTGAACTTTGAGCATTTCAAAAACAAGGTCTGACAATACAACTTACTAAGATTATAAAATGATGGTGTTGATACCATAAAGCTGTTTTGAAGTATAACCTCCAGCTTGCCTCTGGAAACAGACAATGTTG